>CATIUR010000005.1:152312276-152892276 GCA_949592205.1 Helichrysum umbraculigerum
CTTACAACAAGCAAGCAAGCAATTCCACTTCTACCCTTTTTCAATATCCTTCCCTTTTCCACTTCCACTTGGACCTACACATACAAACTAACTAATTAAGCACTTTGCTTAGTGAGAATATGAAAACTAATCAATACAACGCATTATTAAATATACCAAATAATAAGCAAAGTAAAGAAACTACTTCCCTTTTTCTTGCAACTCCACTTTCACAATTCTAATCATATGTGCACATATCTAATCATTCATCTAACTAATATCAATTAGCTAGTCTAATCAAATAATTGGCTAACATAAGTTAGCTACTAATCAAAGCTTAGCTAACCTTGGTTAGCTATTCTAATCAAATCATGGCTAATACTCATTAACCATTCTAATCATTAACTTTCATCATAATCATGTCATAAGAACAAACTAATCACAACTAGTTACATGGTTATGATCTAATTATTTCATAAACTCACCTTGAAGGATTAGATTAATTGATGGCACTTGTTCAAGAATTGATTCCACCTTTTATAACACCTAACACATAAGCATAACAATACAATTAAAAACAACTAATCATATTATAACTAGTTTCATCTAATTCCTTCTCCCACTATGATCAAACTAGCTTTTACTTTCACTAATTTAGCTAATTACACTTTCATATTCATAGTTAGGGCTTTTCATATGATAATTACTATTATCTTACTGCTATTAACGTCTCTAATCATTATTACAAGCTAAAATACATGATTAATGAGAAACCTTCATGAACCCTAATCACTATCTTTCAATTATAAGATAAAATTAAGTTAACAATCACTATTACTAAACTAAACTATCATAAACTTAACAATTTCAAGCCCTAATTTCGGATTATAATCACCTCCCATTCAAAACCCATAAATAACCCAAACTCTAGGGTTCACAAATAAAAAGGATTACTTACAATGAATAGAAGAAGAAAGGGATGATGATTCTGAGTTCTAGAGCTTGAATTGAGAGATTTAAACACTAATTTCTTAATTGGATTTTGGTACTGGCGATTTTTGTTCTTCACATGAAGGGTTCTGAGTTTTGTTAGGAACATACTGGAAAAAGCACGTATCTATGTTTCTTTTATGTTTTAATTTGCTATACTACACGGTCTGGAACTGAACAACCATTTGCGTATTCTATTATAACTTATTATTAAAAGATCTATAATTAAAAAGAAGTATATATTATTGTACACTAAAATAATACCTTAAAAACTGGGGTGTTACAACTCCCCCCCACTTATTCTGTTCATGTTCTCACGAACCATTTCTGATGTACCGCAGCGTAATATATCATCATCCACTCCTCCGGTTCCCAGGTAAATTCTAAACCTTTCCTATGACGCCACTAAACTTTAACTATTGAAACTGATTTATTTCTGAGCTGTTTCACTTTCTGATCAAAAATTCTAACTGGTTCTTCTACATAACTCAACTTATCGTTTACTTCTATTTCTGTCAGTGGCACATGTAACACCCCCGAAATTCACTGTTTTGCGGAAGCATAATTTGGGGTGTTACTAATCAAATATCACAGCACAAAGATAAAGTAAACGACATCTATATGCAACGTTTGTAAATTAGTTACATTCCATAGATATATTGTTTGAAAACTTAGTGTTTTCGTATACAAAAATGTAGTTTCCCTAGAGTCCGCGCGTGTAGCGGGAGATTCTATTACATAATCAAAATATACAAAAGATAATGCTAAGAATCTCCGTTAATGCAGTTGTGTTGAAATCATGCGACTCTAGCTAAAATCCTGGAGTAATCCTACTCCATCCGGGTACCTGAGAAAACATGCTAAAAAGTGTCAACCAAAAGGTTGGTGAATCTCACAGGTTTGTAAGTAATATCAGCTTTGAACACGAGATTTCATCAGTAATGCCCGCAGGCGTAAAATCAGCAATTTCAATCTAGAAATCGTAAACCAGTATTTGCAATCCCGCAAATGTAAGAAGTAAGTTTATACCGTTGCCATGAGGCTCATAATCGAAGCTTAACCCGTAAGTAATAATTTTGCTCCCGTGACATGCTCGTAAATGAGCAAGCATCAGTAACGAATAATTAGTCACCCGTTTCTACGTGTAAATCAGTACGTGGCAGCGCTACTGCCCCGGGTGGGGAGGGTCATTTCCCTAATGGATCCATTAACTAGTGTTCGCGCTTAAGTCCATAACTAACGATATATGATGGAGAGACTTCTGTTTGTAAGTAAACTCATGCAATTTCGTTTGGTATAGTAAACAGTTTAGTACTTGTGTTCAAGAAAATCAGTAGCATGTATCTCCCCCAATAAGATAAAACAGTAAAAGTGGGGCCGTAAGACTCACCTGAGTCTTGTAGTAATCAGTTGCAATTAGCAAGTAGTAAGTAAAGCAAGTAGGTTCTCTGAACCCGTAACCTTCAAATGCCTAATCATATGAAGTTATGTAAGTATGCGTCTCACGAGACGTTTCGTTTAGTTGTACACAACTAGTATATCCAGTGCTTGTCCGTATGTTTGTAATTGTTTGTTTGTTGGAAAACATGTTTGGCCCGTTGGTGACGGTTTGTAGCAAAAATTCTAAATTGTTGACTTTGCTACAGTAGATTTGCTACAGTACTGCTACAGTAAAATTTGACTTTTTGTACAGTAACTTTGACTTTAAAATTCTGGTTTTCTGTGTTTTTGCGACACAATCTGCGACACTAAAGTTTGGTATGCGACACAGTGGTTGTGTCGCATAAAGTGCGACACAAGAGCTCTACGACACAGTGGTTGTGTCGCAAAAGCTTGCGATGCTAATTTAATAGCGACATAAGGGTTGTGTCGCATAAAAGTGCGACACAATAGTGCGACATAACGTACGACACAAATTACGACACTAAATGGTTTATGCGACATAGCATGCGACACAAACGTTGTGTCGCAAAGATGAACATCAGCCCAGAAACTTTCGGGTTTCGTGATTTTCCGACCAAAAACGCAAATCTAATCCATTTTTGAGCTATAAAATCGTGTTTTCTTCTTGTATTAGGTTATAACTATGTTGTGTACACATCAAAACATCAAAACATTACACCAAATTGAATAGATCTAAGATTTTAGAAAATTCTTACTTTTGCAAATCGAGCTAGATGGAGGATGAGATGATGAAAACGGTCTTGATATTCTTGCTCCACTCGTGATGGTGATTCCGAATATGTAATTTTTGTGGTCGAGTTTTGATTCCGAAAATTTGGTAGTATTTTGAGGTTGAGAGAGTTTATGTGTGTGTGTATTTTGGAAGTAATAAAAATGAAAGAAGAAATGAGGAGTGGGAAGGGTGTTGGCTGATCCAAGAGACAAGGGAGGGGAAAACATCCCTCAAAACACGGTATTTACTCCGTGTCCTAATCGATTAATCGTTTGTTTTTAGTATTTAACCAAACAGTTATATTTTTAAAATGTAACTGGAGTATTTAAATAAAAATACCTTGAAATTTATAATAAAAACATTTGTCGCAATATTTTAATTATTAAGTCGCGTTTATTACGTTTTGTTGCGTTAGTTAAAATGTCGTCGCGATAATATATAAATAATGCTCGTTCGGTTGCGTATTTTATATAACAAAATACGTTCTCATTATTTAAGTAAATTTCTGTCACCAACGTCCAAGTAAACTGTGTCGGACTCCGTCCGGTTAATTCGCACGATTTATCCAAATCGCATAAGTACACACACATATATATAAATCACCTTATATATATATATACAAATAGAGCCTGTAATTAGTCCTATTACATACTAATTACAACTAGTTACAAACAATTAGGCATAATTAATTATCCTAATTATGCAGGTGTTACATTCTCCCCTTGTTAAAGAAATTTCGTCCCGAAATTAGCTTGAGTGCACGGACGGTGCGTTATCTGGGAAAAGATGTGGGTATTTCTGTCGTATTTGGTCTTCCCGTTCCTAGGTGAACTCAGGGCCGCGCCTAGAATTCCACCTGACCTTTACGATGGGAATACGACTCTGTTTCAATCGTTTGACCTCACGGTCCATGATTTCCATAGGTTCCTCGACAAAATGAAGTTTATCATCGATTTGGATTTCGTCGAGCGGTATAATCAGTGTCTCGTCAGACAGACATTTCTTCAAGTTAGAAATGTGGAATGTGTTGTGAACGCTGCTAAGCTCAGCAGGAAGTTGCAGGTGGTATGCCACTGGACCAATCCTTTCAAGGATTTCGAATGGTCCGATGTATCTAGGGTTTAGTTTGCCTCGTTTTCCGAATCGAATGACACCCTTCCACGGTGCCACTTTGAGAAGTACCTTGTCCTCTACCTGGAACTCAAGGTGTTTGCGTCTCACATCAGCATAGCTTTTCTGACGATCACGTGCGGCTTTCAACCGGTTTTGAATACCAACGATTTTCTCAGTAGTTTCTTGAATGATATCTGGACCCGTGAGTTGGGAATCTCCTAACTCAGTCCAACAGATAGGTGATCGGCACTTACGCCCGTAAAGGGCCTCGAAGGGTGCAGCCTTTATGCTGGTATGGTAACTGTTGTTGTACGAGAACTCGCACAACGGTAAGTGATTTTCCCAAGAAGTACCGAAGTCAACTACGCAGGCTCGTAGCATATCCTCCAGTGTTTGAATAGTTCGCTCGCTTTGGCCATCGGTTTGCGGGTGATAAGCAGTACTCATATCCAGACGAGTACCAAGAGATTTCTGTAGTGATTGCCAAAAGTTAGAAGTAAAACGGCTGTCCCTATCCGAGATGATCGAGATAGGTACACCGTGTCGCGAGATGATTTCTTTGACATAGATGCGAGTCAGACGCTCCATCTTGTCGGTTTCCTTGATGGCCAGAAAATGAGCAGATTTCGTGAGACGGTCCACGATCACCCAAATGGTATCACAACCATTCGAAGTTTTTGGTAGTTTGGTAATGAAGTCCATGGAAATCTGTTCCCATTTCCATTGAGGAATTTCAGGTTGTTGGAGCAACCCCGAGGGTCTTTGGTGTTCGGCCTTGACTTTGGAACAGGTTAGGCATTTACTGACGTACAAGGCAATGTCAGCTTTCATGTTAGGCCACCAATACAACCCTTTGACGTCATGATACATCTTATCAGAACCAGGATGTATAGAGTATCGAGATTTGTGAGCTTCAGCCATCACTAAATCTCGCAAGTTTCCGAATTTGGGTAACCACACCCGGTTAGAGAAGTATCGAGTTCCATCGGGTTTGATTTCGAATTGTTTATCCAAGCCTCGCAAGGCTTCATTTTTTAAGTTTTCATCGTTGAGTGCTTCAAGTTGAGCGGTAAGGATTTGAGCAGGAAGCTCGTTATGAATTGTCATAGAAAGTGCTCGGACTCGAAGGGGTTTCACTCGTTCTTTTCGGCTTAAGGCATCGGCAACTACGTTAGCCTTGCCCGGATGGTATTTGATCTCGCAGTCGTAGTCACTAAGTAACTCAACCCAGCGACGTTGCCTCATGTTTAGATCCTTCTGATCGAATATGTGTTGGAGACTTTTGTGATCAGTGAAGATAGTGCTTTTCGTACCGTAGAGATAATGTCTCCAGATTTTCAATGCGAAGACCACAACACCTAACTCGAGGTCGTGGGTCGTATAGTTTTTCTCGTGAATTTTTAGTTGTCGTGAGGCATAGGCAATGACTTTTTCCCGTTGCATTAACACACAACCAAGTCCCTGGTGTGAGGCGTCGCAGTAAACTACGAAATCGTCGGTGCCCTCAGGTAAGGACAAGATTGGTGCACTGCAAAGTTTGTTTTTCAATAGCTGGAAGGCTGACTCTTGTTTATCAGTCCAATCGAACTTCTTATCTTTCTGAGTCAGTGTGGTTAGGGGAACAGCTATTCTTGAAAAGTTTTCGATGAATCGGCGGTAGTAACCAGCAAGACCTAAGAATTGTCTCACTTCGGTTGGAGTGGTCGGTGACTCCCAGCCCTTGATTGCTTCAATCTTGGCGGGATCAACATGAATTCCTTGGCTGTCAATCACGTGCCCGAGGAATTGAACGGTTCGAATCCAGAACTCACACTTAGAGAATTTGGCATATAACTCTTCGTGTTTCAGGAGTCCTAGAATGGTTTTCAGATGTTGAGCATGTTCCTGCTCGTTGCGAGAGTAAATCAGGATATCATCGATGAACACAATGACGAATTTGTCAAGATATGGTTTGCACACCCGATTCATAAGGTCCATGAATACGGCCGGTGCATTGGTCAACCCGAATGACATCACTTGGAATTCGTAATGCCCATAACGAGTTCGGAAAGCTGTCTTTGGGATATCATTGTCACGGACTCGGAGTTGATGATAACCCGACCGTAGATCAATCTTTGAGTAAACACTCGATCCCTGGAGTTGGTCAAACAGATCATCGATTCTAGGAAGTGGATACCGATTCTTTATGGTTAGCTTATTCAGCTCTCGGTAATCGATATACATGCGGTAAGATCCATCTTTCTTTTTCACGAATAAGACTGGAGCTCCCCAAGGTGAGGAACTTGGTCGAATGAATCCTCTGTCCAGGAGTTCCTGTAGTTGGTTAGACAACTCCTGCATTTCGGATGGTGCTAAACGGTAAGGGGCTCGTGCCACGGGTGCAGCTCCGGGCACAAGTTCGATTTGGAATTCAACTTGTCTAGGTGGCGGAAGTCCGGGCAAGTCTTCAGGAAAGATTTCCGGGAAATCCCGCACGATCGGAACATCCTCAAGTCGCTTCTCCTCCGACTTCTTCTCCGTTACATGTGCGAGGATGGCTTGATACCCTTTTCGTAGATATTTTCTCGTTTTCAGACAGGATACAATATTCAGATTCCGTCTACCGGTCTCCCCTTGTAGGACTAAGGTTCCACCGGAGACAAGAGGTATGCGAACGAGTTTGTCATGACAGATGATTTCAGCTCGGTGCTTGGACAACCAATCCATACCGACAATAATATCGAAGCTGCCGATCTCGACAGGGATTAAATCAATGGGAAACGTTTCGTTCGTGAGGTTAAGTGTACAGTTGTGTATGATGCTATCAGTCTCAATCAGTTTGCCGTTAGCTAATTCAACAATGTATTTAGGATCTAAGGCAGTGGGAGTTATGTCAAGTAAAGGGCTAAATTTCTCAGAAATGAAGCTTCTATCGGCACCGGTATCAAATAATACAGAAGCAGTAAGGTCGTTGAGAAGGAACGTACCCGTCACGACATTCGGATCTTGTCTGGCTTCCCCAGCCTTGATAACGAATGCTCTACCACGAGCAGGGTTGTTGTTGTTTTTCAGCTTTGGGCAATCCTTCTTGAAGTGCCCTGAATTTCCGCACCCAAAGCAGGCCTTTGGTGCATTGGTGTTGGGGGTAGAAATGTTGGTTCGGCAATCCTTGGCTAGATGCCCGAACCGTTTGCAGTTGGAGCAAGGGCAAGAACCGTCATGATGGCGGCTGCATTTGGAACAGTAAGGCTTGTTCCCGCTGTACCCTTTCTTTTCCGAAGTCCCCGATGAATAAGCCTTAATGTACTCAGGCTTTTTGTTGGAGGTTTGGTTGGGTGAGTTAGGGTTACCTTCCCACTTGCGTTTGTTGTTTGCAGATGGGGTTGAAGTTGTGCCACGGCGGACAGAATTTGCCGTTAGTTCATGGGCCATACGGATGGCGCTCTGAATAGTACCCGGTTTGGATGAAGTCACCAGGTCCTGTAGTCTCTCGGGAAGTCCATCAACGAATTTCTCGATCCTCTTGTACTCAGGATCGACCATGGTTGGGCACAGAAGTGCCAGTTGGTGGAAACGGTTGGTGTATCCGGTGATATCATCACCCTGCATCTTGTGGTTCCAGAATTCCATTTCCAGTTGTTTCAATTCATCCCTGGGGCAGTACTCGCCCCTCAACATTTCCTTCAACTCCTCCCACGGGAGTTGGTAAGCAGTAGCAACACTCACAGTCTGGGCATAAGTGTTCCACCAGGTGAGTGCGGTGTCAGTAAAAGTACTAACGGAGAACTTAACCTTATCTCCCTCCGCACAGTTGCAGATAAGAAATACAGACTCAACTTTCTCGATCCAGCGTACTAGACCGATAGCTCCCTCGGTACCTGCAAAGTTTAGAGGTTTGCAGTTCTGGAAGTCCTTGTAAGAACAAGGTTTAGCAGCAGAGGTTTCAGCGGCATCGCTGTTCCTCGTGGAATTTGGTGGAGTATTCCGAGCCAAGGCTTCAGTAACAGCCTGGGTTATAAGGGAGGTAATCTGGGCATCTGTGTATGGTCTTGTCTTTGGCGGCATGATTCTTCAATAAAAGAAATGAAGATACATGAGATTTTGTAGGAATTTGTAATTGTCACAGATGTACATGTATAAAAGCAGTAATACATAACTTCAACATGGAAAAATGACAATTATTATGAGTTGAAATATCAAGGAATATTTGATGGATAATGCGAGTTCAAAGGTTACATCCTACAGAGATATTACAAAAGGTGTCGGGAATTGTTACATCCGACTAGTTTATAGAATAGCGCTAGATAGTCATTAGATTACGAGACAAAGACTACACTAGTCTTAATGTAGATTAATCTGTTCCATCAGCGCAACAAGGCGGTCCACGGTTTCTGCCAGCCTGTTGGTTTGCCTGGCATTGTCTTCAACTAAGGCCAGTCGTTGTGCTAGTACACGAGAGCAATCCTCAGTCTCCTGTGAACGTTGTTCACATTCCTCTAGTCGGTTTCTTACAAGTTCATCCGCACCTAATTCGGCGGTCATGGAATCCTGAATTATGCTTACAGAGAGGTTGGTATCCTCTTGTTCTCGCTGGAGTTGGGATATGTGATCAAGTGCCTGGCGAAGCAGGTAGGTCATTCGGAGTTGTTCCCGTTCAAGACTTTCGAGTCTTTGCTCCTGAAGGCGGAATTGGGTAGCCAATACTGGCAACGTGAGATGTTCCGAGTTCTGAGAGTTATGTACAGGATAAGGGCTGTTTCGAGGCGACCTTGTGTTCCTCCTGGCTACTCGTGGGTTCCGTGACCCATGTGAGTGAGAGTGTGACGGATTAGGTGGTGTGTTTGCCATTCCTGTGGCAGAATGTAAGTAAGACGAGGCTAATATATATACATATATCATATCCAGCCTATTGTCTAGCACGTATCAAGTAATGGTCCGGTTCTCTCGTGGTCAGAGTCAACTAACGTATCCCCGATCAACATAATCATTTCAGACCTTACATCATCTTTCCTTAATTGTACATAGTTGATCAGGCTATGTTAAATTAAAGTCGTATGCTGTAATTTCTGAACCAGTCATGTCTAATAAGAGAATACTGCCTAACGGTCATAGTCTAGGCCCACTAAATGCAACCTAGTTCACTATAACCTTAGGCTCTGATACCAATCTGTAACACCCCCGAAATTCACTGTTTTGCGGAAGCATAATTTGGGGTGTTACTAATCAAATATCACAGCACAAAGATAAAGTAAACGACATCTATATGCAACGTTTGTAAATTAGTTACATTCCATAGATATATTGTTTGAAAACTTAGTGTTTTCGTATACAAAAATGTAGTTTCCCTAGAGTCCGCGCGTGTGGGAGATTCTATTACATAATCAAAATATACAAAAGATAATGCTAAGAATCTCCGTTAATGCAGTTGTGTTGAAATCATGCGACTCTAGCTAAAATCCTGGAGTAATCCTACTCCATCCGGGTACCTGAGAAAACATGCTAAAAAGTGTCAACCAAAAGGTTGGTGAATCTCACAGGTTTGTAAGTAATATCAGCTTTGAACACGAGATTTCATCAGTAATGCCCGCAGGCGTAAAATCAGCAATTTCAATCTAGAAATCGTAAACCAGTATTTGCAATCCCGCAAATGTAAGAAGTAAGTTTATACCGTTGCCATGAGGCTCATAATCGAAGCTTAACCCGTAAGTAATAATTTTGCTCCCGTGACATGCTCGTAAATGAGCAAGCATCAGTAACGAATAATTAGTCACCCGTTTCTACGTGTAAATCAGTACGTGGCAGCGCTACTGCCCCGGGTGGGGAGGGTCATTTCCCTAATGGATCCATTAACTAGTGTTCGCGCTTAAGTCCATAACTAACGATATATGATGGAAAGACTTCTGTTTGTAAGTAAACTCATGCAATTTCGTTTGGTATAGTAAACAGTTTAGTACTTGTGTTCAAGAAAATCAGTAGCATGTATCTCCCCCAATAAGATAAAACAGTAAAAGTGGGGCCGTAAGACTCACCTGAGTCTTGTAGTAATCAGTTGCAATTAGCAAGTAGTAAGTAAAGCAAGTAGGTTCTCTGAACCCGTAACCTTCAAATGCCTAATCATATGAAGTTATGTAAGTATGCGTCTCACGAGACGTTTCGTTTAGTTGTACACAACTAGTATATCCAGTGCTTGTCCGTATGTTTGTAATTGTTTGTTTGTTGGAAAACATGTTTGGCCCGTTGGTGACGGTTTGTAGCAAAAATTCTAAATTGTTGACTTTGCTACAGTAGATTTGCTACAGTACTGCTACAGTAAAATTTGACTTTTTGTACAGTAACTTTGACTTTAAAATTCTGGTTTTCTGTGTTTTTGCGACACAATCTGCGACACTAAAGTTTGGTATGCGACACAGTGGTTGTGTCGCATAAAGTGCGACACAAGAGCTCTACGACACAGTGGTTGTGTCGCAAAAGCTTGCGATGCTAATTTAATAGCGACATAAGGGTTGTGTCGCATAAAAGTGCGACACAATAGTGCGACATAACGTACGACACAAATTACGACACTAAATGGTTTATGCGACATAGCATGCGACACAAACGTTGTGTCGCAAAGATGAACATCAGCCCAGAAACTTTCGGGTTTCGTGATTTTCCGACCAAAAACGCAAATCTAATCCATTTTTGAGCTATAAAATCGTGTTTTCTTCTTGTATTAGGTTATAACTATGTTGTGTACACATCAAAACATCAAAACATTACACCAAATTGAATAGATCTAAGATTTTAGAAAATTCTTACTTTTGCAAATCGAGCTAGATGGAGGATGAGATGATGAAAACGGTCTTGATATTCTTGCTCCACTCGTGATGGTGATTCCGAATATGTAATTTTTGTGGTCGAGTTTTGATTCCGAAAATTTGGTAGTATTTTGAGGTTGAGAGAGTTTATGTGTGTGTGTATTTTGGAAGTAATAAAAATGAAAGAAGAAATGAGGAGTGGGAAGGGTGTTGGCTGATCCAAGAGACAAGGGAGGGGAAAACATCCCTCAAAGCACGGTATTTACTCCGTGTCCTAATCGATTAATCGTTTGTTTTTAGTATTTAACCAAACAGTTATATTTTTAAAATGTAACTGGAGTATTTAAATAAAAATACCTTGAAATTTATAATAAAAACATTTGTCGCAATATTTTAATTATTAAGTCGCGTTTATTACGTTTTGTTGCGTTAGTTAAAATGTCGTCGCGATAATATATAAATAATGCTCGTTCGGTTGCGTATTTTATATAACAAAATACGTTCTCATTATTTAAGTAAATTTCTGTCACCAACGTCCAAGTAAACTGTGTCGGACTCCGTCCGGTTAATTCGCACGATTTATCCAAATCGCATAAGTACACACACATATATATAAATCACCTTATATATATATATACAAATAGAGCCTGTAATTAGTCCTATTACATACTAATTACAACTAGTTACAAACAATTAGGCATAATTAATTATCCTAATTATGCAGGTGTTACAGCACATAAGAAGCTTCATCAACTAAACACTTTCTGAGCTGAGACACGTGAAATGTGTCATGAATACTACCAAGTTCTTCTGGTAATTGTAATCGGTATGCGACTTTTCCAACTCTATCAATAATTTCAAAAGGTCCAATGTACCTTGGACTCAACTTTCCTCGCTTTCGAAATCGAATAATTCCTTTCCAAGGTGAGACTTTAAGCATCACCTTATCACCTATTTGGAATTCAATAGGCCTTCTTCTTTTATCTGCATACGATTTCTGTCATCTTGTGCCATTTTAAGCCTCTCACGTATTTGATCTATCTTTTCTGTTGTCAACTGCACTATGTCTGTACTACCAAGTTCTCGTTGACCAACCTCACCTCAACAAATTGGAGTTCGACATTTTCTACCATATAACATTTTATAAGGTGGCATTTTTATTGAAGAATGTTAACTGTTATTATAGGAAAACTCTACCAATGGAAGGTGAGTATCCCAACTGCCACCAAAGTCAATGGCACAAGCTCTAAGCATATCCTCAAGAGTCTGAATTGTACGTTCACTTTGACCATCAGTTTTAGGATGAAAAGCTGTACTGATGTGCAACCGAGTTCCTAAATCTTCTTGAAATTTATTCCAGAATCGAGAAGTAAAGCGGGTATCTCGATCTGAAACAATAGAAAGTGGAACTCCATGCCTAGCAATAACTTCTTTAACATATAAATCAGCTAACATCTCGGAGGAAGAAGTTTCTTGAATAGGAAGCAAAAGAGCCCTCTTTGTCAATCGGTCCACGATCACCCAAATAGTGTCATGTTGCCTGGGAGTTTTTGGCAACTTTGTAACAAAATCCATAGTGATGTGTTCCCATTTCCATACTGGTATATCTAATGGCTGCAATTTACCGTATGGTTGTGGGTGCTCTGCTTTGACTTGCAAACAAGTGGGACAATTCTGAACATGTTTGTCGCGGCTCCTATCGGTCGGTCGGATTTGACTCCGGTCGTTGTTCCAACAGTAACAGAAGCGGCGGACAGTGAGTTTTAAATTTATATGAGCTGGGGCTCAAACTATAAGTACTACCTACCTTGGGAGCAAGCAGTAAGTATAACTCGAGGTCGTTCTTAAATCGAAGCGAATTGAAATAAAGCGGTTCACCAAAGATTATGGTTGCAATTAGGATGGGGGTAGGTAGATAGATTTTGGAAGGTTTTGTTTTATAATTATCCTAAATGCAGAAAAGTAAATAACGAGAAATGAAATTAGGGTTTAAGCAGACAGGTAGAGATGTGATTGCTGAAACTTGGATAATTAGGGTTTCGGGATGATGTTCATTATAAAATTGATTGGAGATTTACCAGATAAAGAGTAGACATACTTTCGGTGTAAACACTAGGACCCTACGTTCAGGTGAAACCCTAGAAACATATGTCACTGGAATCCTAGGTTATCATGATTCTGATCAGATCAGGCTGTTTTCAAACCCTCCCGAGCCTTTGCTTAACTAAGACAAAGTCACCTTAAATGTTCTAGGGATCAGGCATAAGGTAACAGACCGCAATTGTATTTACTGACCTTTCTTAACACCTAATCGTTTATTTACTTTTATTATAGCAAATACTGATTGTATCCTGTGTATGTTAAACTATTGGTGTGATTAGGGTTTTGCATGTCTAGGTATATGATTGACACTACCCTGTATTGTTTCTATTGAAGTACCTACTTAACCATCATAAATATAGACTCTCCTTTACAGTCAGGCGTTCATCCCTAGGAATAATCACGGTGTATAGGGCGATTAGGCATTTCCACAGTGTTCCAAACCCTAGATGTACTGACGGTGTACTGGGCATTTAAGCATTTCCACAGTGTTCCAGATCTTAGGTGTACTAACGGTGTACAGTGCAACAAGCATTTCCACAGCTTTGATTCCTAGACCACAGTTCTAGAAGGATCACTTCTAGGTAATTCACGATGAAACAATCCATGGCATTTCCTTAGCTTCCACGTATTTGTACTCCACACGAGGTGTTTCCAACGCTATACGAAGTACCGTGCCTTTTAAAGGAAAGTTCATAGTTTCATACTGTAACTGGAGATAACTGTATATTCATAGTATTAGGGTTGATCAGATCCTATCCTAGGGCAACAGTCACGTGAAAGTCTGGAAAGGGTGATGAGAGACTAGATCTATATTCAGGATAAGTTTAACCAGATACACAGCATAACAATTTCCAATCGTATAAATGAAACATTAATTTAACATCATCCCTACTCCTAATATCTACATTTCAACAATCACAATATTAAACTACTATATAAACATGGCAATATGCAGAATACAAACTGAAATAACATAAAGCACAAGCATTATAACAGTAAGTAAAGTTTAGATATCACCGGGAATACAGCAGCGTAATACTGAGGATTACAATTAGTCTGAACTTGAAAAAACTCGTTACAACAAGATTACCAAGCTAAAACTTCCTCTAGACTCGAACCGTAAGCTCAACCCTAACCTTTCTCCTCTAACTCCTAAGAGTAGTGCTAGAGAGAGAAAGTTAGAGAGAGAAAGTGAAAGAAAATGAGAGAAATGAAAATGAGAGAAATGTGAGAGTGTGTGAATGTGTTAAGGTGTGTAGAATGAGGAGGGGTGATCCCCTATTTATAGGCAAAGCTCAAAAATCAGCCGTACAACTCGCGAAACAGCACGTACAAGCAAACGAAGCACGATACGGGGGCAGGGGGGGCCATATACGGTGTCTGTCTGATTTCGTTCGTTGCTTAAAACGCGCGTATCTCCTTCGTTATGCGTCCGTTTGACCTGATTCTTTCGCCTGTGTCTTTGTAATTCCGTTACGCTTCTAATGATGCCAACTTCAGTGAAATTGGTTGTGTATAGCTCAAGCATAGCCGAAATGACTTTATAGGGTCTGATACTGCTCAGTCTTCTCCGTTCTTTATCCGATTTGCATGATTCTTGATTTTCCCGTCTCGATTTTACCTGTTTTATCATATGATGAAGTTAGAATGTGATCTATATAAGGTAAATGTGGCCGGAGGATTTTGTGCACGTTTATTCGCCCTGATTTGCTTGTTATTTGGACGTTTTAGGTGATTTTTGCAGCAACGCCTATATTTAGACCACTTTAGTGAATTTTAGTAATTAATGATCATTTTGGAATGTTTTCACTAAAGTTACGTCCAAAAAGTGCGGAATATTGCCCTTAAAAACATGACTATTTGAGTCACATCAATGTTTCACTATATCACGCTTCATACCTGGCCACCAATAGTCACGCTTTAGATCACGATACATCTTGGTGGCACCAGGATGAATAGAATACTTGGATTTGTGAGCCTCGTCTAGTAACACTTTCTTCACTTCACTCGTTCTTGGTAACCAGATTCTACCATAACGAGTCTTTAAACCTCTAGAATCATCTACTAATTCGGAAAGTTGACCCGCTAAACGTTTTTTATTAGGGTCACTTGATGCTAGAATTTCAATCTGAGCAGCTTTAATAGAATCAAATAACTGAGGAAGCACAGTCATTTGAAGAGATTTCACTGAAAGAACATAATGGCTAGCTTTTCTGCTAAGAGCATCAGCTACAACATTAGCTTTACCAGGATGATAAAGAATGTCGCAGTCATAATCTTTGACTAAATCTAACCATCTTCTTTGACGATTATTTAAGTCCCGCTGATCAAAGAAATACTTGAGGCTTTTGTGATCTGTATAAATGGTAAACTTAACACCATAGAGATAATGGCGCCAAATTTTTAGGGCAAAGACCACAACTGCTAAATCAAGATCATGAGTGGGATAGTTCTGCTCGTGCGATTTTAACTGACGTGAAGCATAAGCAATGACTTTCCCACGCTGCATAAGAACACAGCCTAATCCAAGTTTTGAAGCATCACAATAAACTACCATATCTTCATTACCCTCGGGTAAAACAAGAATAGGAGCTTGACTAAGCTTTTCTTTCAACATCTGAAATGCTTTAAACTGTTCTTCTCCCCACTTCCACTGAACACTTTTTCTAGTCAACTGAGTCAACGGAGTAGCAATTTTTGAAAAGTCTTGAATAAAACGACGATAATAGCCAGCTAAGCCAAGAAAACTCCTGACCTCAGTGGGGCTCGAAAGAGGGTCCCACTTCATTACTGCTGCTATCTTGGAAGGATCAACCTAAATACCGTGAATGTTGATCACGTGTCCGAGGAATTGGACTTCTCGTAACCAAAATGCACATTTAGAAAATTTGGCAAATAATCTTTCACGCCGAAGTGTTTCTAGAACTTGCCTGAGATGTGCTGCATGCTCAGTCTCATTTTTAGAATAGATGAGAATATCATCAATAAAGACTATAACAAACTGATCAAGCATAGGACGACAAACTATATTCATCAAGTCCATAAATGCAGCTGGAGCATTAGTTAAGGCAAAAGGCATAACAGTAAACTCAAAGTGACCATAACGAGTACGAAAAGCAGTCTTTGAAATATCTCATTCTCTAACCTTTAACTGATGGTAGCCAGAACGAAGATCAATCTTTGAAAAGAAACTGACACCTTGTAACTGATCAAACAAATCATCTATTCGAGGTAAAGGATATATGTTCTTAATGGTCACTTTATTTAGTTCCCGGTAATCTATACACATTCTTAAGGAACCGTCTTTCTTCTTTACAAATAAAACTGGAGCTCCCCAAGGTGAACTACTAGGACGAATGAAACCTTTATCTAGACGTTCTTGTAACTGTTTCATCATTTCTTGCATTTCAGTAGGAGCTAACCGATAAGGAGTTTTGGCGATTGGAGTAGCTCCAGGAACAAGATCAATTTGAAATTCCACTTGTCTATCAGGTGGAATACCTGGAAGTTCGTCAGGGAATACCTCGGGAAACTCTTTTACAACTGGAATACTAGAAAGTTCTGGCACAAATTTAGAGTTATCGACCACGTGTGCTAAAAAGGCTTGACACCCGTGTGACAACAATCTTTTAACTCGAGCAAAAGTGAAAACATGAATGGATCTACTAGAACGTTCGCCGTAAACAGTAAATTCCTTTCCGCTAGGTGCTTCAAGAAGAACTACTTTTTCATGACAATTGATTAAACCTCTATTCCTTCCCATCCAATCCATTCCTATTACAACATGAAATTCTCCCATTTGCAAGGGAATCAAGTCTATTCTAAACATCTCACCTCCTATTTCAATAGTACACCCTCTATACACGTTACTAACAATTACTAACTTACTCTCTGCAATTTCAACTTCCATAGGGTGTTCCAATTTAGAAATGGGAGTATTTAATCGTTCACAAAAAGAAAGCGACACAAAAGACATTGTGGCTCCAAAGTCGAATAAAACATGGGCAGGTATAGTGTTAATTATGAAGGTACCTGTCACCACGTCATGTGACTCCTTTGCCTCTTCTGCAGTGATCTGAAAGGAACGACCTTTTTCTCTCTGTCCACCTGTTTCTCTTTACTTTTCAGCTTCTTTCTTCTGCTCATTTCTTTTCATATCTTCCAATTTAACGGGACAGTTAGCTTGTAAGTGGTCATCCTTATAACAATAAAAGCACATACGATAAGGGTTAGGGCAATTGGCAGCAATATGCCCTTGCTGACGACATTTATAGCAAGCTGTACTCCCCAACTGGCACTCTCCTGGATGCTTTCTACCACAATTATTACATTTAGGAAATTCCCGGGTTGGAGCTTGGGATTGACGGTTTGATTGTTGAGACTGAGATTTCTGTTGTTGTGATTGTGGTGATTGTTGTTTTCCAAAAAGATTTGAATTTCTTGGTTTGTTGTGATTAGGAAGAAAATTGTTCACCTTTTCTCTTACTAGCTCTATCCTCAGCTTTTGCTTGCAACTCTTTCTCTCGCGTCAACCCTTTATTCATCATCCTTGGATTAGAATCATAAATAGTCGGGTCAACTGCTTCTCTAATTTCAATATTCAAGTGTCGGTAGTAATGATCTTTCATTAACCCCAGATTAGAGTATACTCTGGACAAAACTGAGACTTATCATAAAATATATTAGTATATTCAGTCACCGACATCTTCCCTTGGTTTATGGCTAAGAACTCCCCTTTTAACCTTTCTACTTCCGCCATGGGAGCGAATTCTGCTATAAACTTTTTTTTGAACATGTTCCAAGAAATTTTTGCAGCATCTTCTGCACCATGAGTTTTAACCTGAGTACCCCACCAATCCTGAGCATTATCTTTCAACTGATGGGCAGCAAATAATACTCGTAGCCTTTCTGGACAGTCACAGAGTAGAAAAGTTTCTTCTATCTTACTAATCCACCTATGACTACTAATCGGGTCCCTTTCACCATGAAATTCTGGAGGACTACAGTTTGCAAAGTTTTTATATTCAAAACGTTCTTTCTCTTTATTTATCTGATGCTGAGCATTTAACATTTCACTATTTATCTGAGGGTTAACTAAGACAGGATGCTTCTGTTCAAATTCTACTAATCGAGTACTAATTATGTGCTCCATTCGTGTATATACCTTAGGGGCAAATTCTTGTAGGGCTTGCCCAATAACATCTTTTAACAGCATCGGATCTTCAGGGGCTAAAGTTCTTCTTGAAATATTCTCCTCTTGATTGGGAGAACGTACATTTGAACCCTCATCTTCCTTATTTGGTGTAGATTCCATTTACTAAATAATACAAACAACATAATTAATACTATCATACATAATTACATAAGAAATTTCTAATTCAACTATTAAAATGATTATTGCCTTTATCGTCATATATTTAACAACCTTGAATCTTCCACGTGTTCTAGTAAAATATAACCCCGTTGGCCAGACGCAGTTATATTAAACTAATAACACATTTCTATTCAAAGTTCTCAAACATATTCAAATCAAAACAATAATCACAATCTACTAATCACATATTAATAATACTGCTAAAACATAACTATAATTTGCTACTACACATTTATAAGTTGTTTAAGTTTAGGCAATCCTACTGTGGATTGCTTAAATCTCTTAAACCATCGCTCTGATAGCAACTTGAAACGCTCTGATAATCTGAACAGTTTTTTTTTATATACTTTTACTGATTTATTGTGATCTCAATACTCTTGTTATTACCTAACCTTTCATTTTTAAACAACAAAAATGATATTTCCTGGAAATGGCTGAATCTGGCCGGATTCATGGGAATCCGCCGGATTCCCTATCATTTCAGACTCAATTCATGGTTAGAACAAATTTAAGGGAATACGGTCACCGGAATCCGCCGAATTCATGGCAATCCGGACGGATTCTCATGAATCCGCCGGATTCCACTTGCAGTAGCAGATTCCAACCTGCATTCTCAATACACAAAAATCTGAACTTTAAATCGCCATATCTTTCAAACTACTAAGAGTTAAAGTATGAAACTTTGCAGATGCTTTACTATGGTCAAAATGAAGGCTTTCATTTTTACCCTTTTCCAAAATACGCGTTTTATAAAAATCTAGACCGTTACACACTTTTAGCCCATTTTCGACGCATTTACTTGACATGTCAACATCCAAACTACATATAGTCTGACTTCCAAACTTTAACACTAACTTTGACTAACAAGATGGGACTGGAAGCAATTCTCACTACTTCCTTACCATAACTATAACCCAATTTGACAAATAAACCATTAAGGACCCAATTGGACCCAATTTGACCCGTTTGAGTCTTAGATCAATTTTAGAAAGCAACTCATATCATGATCATTTCACTACTACTTTTATACATGTGTTGACTAATTAAAGTCAACCATTACATAATTATGAAATTTCATCATCTTTCAAACTTAAACAAAGTTTACCAATTCAACTAGTTAACTTTACAACATACAACTTGACTATTCAAAGTACTTTCAAAAGAAACTTGTTGGGCGACTTATACAAGTGGAAATCATTACGACTAGTCAAGAGAGAAGCTTGTGTCAACTTACAACAAGCAAGCAAGCAATTCCACTTCTACCCTTTTTCAATATCCTTCCCTTTTCCACTTCCACTTGGACCTACACATACAAACTAACTAATTAAGCACTTTACTTAGTGAGAATATGAAAACTAATCAATACAACGCATTATTAAATAAACCAAATAATAAGCAAAGTAAAGAAACTACTTCCCTTTTTCTTGCAACTCCACTTTCACAATTCTAATCATATGTGCACATATCTAATCATTCATCTAGCTAATATCAATTAGCTAGTCTAATCAAATAATTGGCTAACATAAGTTAGCTACTAATCAAAGCTTAGCTAACCTTGGTTAGCTATTCTAATCAAATCATGGCTAATACTCATTAACCATTCTAATCATTAACTTTCATCATAATCATGTCATAAGAACAAACTAATCACAACTAGTTACATGGTTATGATCTAATTATTTCATAAACTCACCTTGAAGGATTAGATTAATCGATGGCACTTGTTCAAGAATTGATTCCACCTTTTTAACACCTAACACATAAGCATAACAATACAATTAAAAACAACTAATCATATTATAACTAGTTTCATCTAATTCCTTCTCCCCCACTATGATCAAACTAGCTTTTACTTTCACTAATTTAGCTAATTACACTTTCATATTCATAGTTAGGGCTTTTCATATGATAATTACTATTATCTTACTGCTATTAATGTCTCTAATTATTATTTCAAGCTAAAATACAAGATTCATGAGAAACCTTCATGAACCCTAATCACTATCTTTCAATTATAAGATGAAATTAAGTTAACAATCACTATTACTAAACTAAACTATCATAAACTTAACAAGTTCAAGCCCTAATTTCGGATTATAATCACCTCCCATTCAAAACCCATAAATAACCCAAACTCTAGGGTTCACAAATAAAAAGATTACTTACAATGAATAGAAGAAGAAAGGGATGATGATTCTGAGTTCTAGAGCTTGAATTGAGAGATTTAAACACTAATTTCTTAATTGGATTTTGGTACTGGCGATTTTTGTTCTTCACATGAAGGGTTCTGAGTTTTGTTAGGAACATACTGGAAAAAGCACGTATCTATGTTTCTTTTATGTTTTAATTTGCTATACTACACAGTCTGGAACTGAACAACCATTAGCGTATTCTATTATAACTTATTATTAAAAGATCTATAATTAAAAAGAAGTATATATATTTGTACACTAAAATAATACCTTAAAAATTGGGGTGTTACATTTTCTGCTTCTGATTTAATCCTTAAAGTTTCAGAATATTAGTGGTTTAACCCTTTACGATGATATCTACTCATTATACTTCAAAAGTTTGATGATTTAATACCTTAAGTTTATCTTTTATAATGATTTTACCCTTCTAACTTTATCTATTTTAATCATTCAACTATCAAAAGTTTAGTAGTTTAACCCTTTTAAAGGTTAAACCAATAAGTCAACTCAATATTAAAAAATTAAATCAATAGATTTTTTTTGAATGGATAAAGGTTAAAGAGTTGAAACTCGAATACTTTAAACCATTTATCAACCCTTGTAAAAACAAGTAAGAAACTAACTAAAATATATATACTCTCTCCATCGTAGTTAAATTATTGATAAGCATCAAATAGATACTATATTTTATACTATTTATCCCTATATTTATATACATTTTAATGCATTTATATGATTTTGGATACTTATTTCGTTAATATTTGCAGAGATGTATTTTAATTGAAGATTGAAGAAAAAGGAACGAGAACAAGTCTAAAACTGAAGAAAATGAAGAAATAAATAAAAAGGAGCTTAAACCTTAAAGAATTGAAGACTAAAATAATAATATTGAAGAGTTGGGCCAAAATGAAGATTAAAATCCGTTAAAGAAAAGAAGAAGCCCAAAAATAGAACCCAACCTGAAGTTGGAAGATTCTGGAATTGAAGTCCAACCGGCGGTTGGATTACTCAACCGGCGGTTGGGGTTTAAAAGGTTTAAAGCTGTGGAAGATGCGGAGTTGGACCAGGATACAAATTGTTCCAACTGGCGGTTGGGAAGTCCAACCGGCGGTTGGGAGGTCGGCCAGCAAAACTATAAATAGAGGCTTAGTTTAGGTTAAACGATATACGATTCAAGAATATCAAAATCGATTATTAGGGTTTAAGGTCGACTTAAGGTGCGATTTTGGAGGTTAAGGAGCTAGGGTTTGAAGGTTTTTAACCCTAGGAAAAGCTGGTTCGACAATTGGTTCGGTTTCTTTATCCTTGGAACTTTAATAACCTTATTGAGTTAATCTATGGATATTGTTTATTTGAATTACTTGTTAATTAGGTTTTCGTTATAACTATTTGAATAAATGATGATTGAGTTTATTATATGAATTATATGTTTATGTTGGAACTATATTATTGAATGTTTATTATACAAGAATTGTCTTTATTATGATATATTGATGATTGTTCTTGACATAGTTAGACTGATTTATATTAAACGAGGATGACCATATTAAGTTTGTATAAATTAAGTGATTGTGTTTATGTCTTGATCTTAACCTTATGCGATAGACGAAGAATAATTCATTAATATAAAGTAATATTGTGATTCACGTCATACCGATGAAATTGTATTAATAAACTGCTGATAGATCTTATTAATTAGTGATACTTTGCGTAACCTTATGATTGTATTGCTATGATGAAGATTAGCTTAACCTTAAGTAATTTTCTACATTAGTAATTCACCAGTAATAATAGCCAACAAGCAAATAGACATAAGTAAGTATAATAAGTTTAGTAAATAATAGTTTGAATAATTATAATCTTCTATCCAATTGAGTATTCTTAAGTTGTTCCTGAAACTTATTTATTAGAATCCGTATCAAAATATAAATATAAATATGTTCGTTCGGAACTAAAATGTCCCACTTATCTTGTATATTATTGTAAATTGGATCCTTTATTTGTATTATAATTGTAAATAGTTGTAATTAGGAATAAATAGATAATTAGTTATAAATTAAAATCAAGTTTCTTGTGTTCCTTGTGTTCAAATTTGGACTTACTTATAAAGCTATATTATACGAACGGGTCGATTTTGCCTGAATTGTATGATAGTATTATTTAGTATTTCCTTAATTTAAAACTTGTAATTATATTTGCCTATACTTAGCACACATCAAGTTTTTGGCGCCGCTGCCGGGGAACACTTAACCGATTGGACTTTTTTTCTATCGGGTAAGCGGTGTATTTTAATTAAACTAATTATTTTCCCTGTAAAATTTTGGTTTCTAATACCTTGCAAAATCAATAAGAAATATCGGCTCACCCATTGAGAATATTGACAAAAACAAAGGTATAAGGAGAGTAAAGCCCTACCTCATTGATTTATCATATAAGAGGTAAGGTGATTCTCGAAAGAGATAGGTTTTTAATAAGCCTTGCGCTGACCTGTTTCTCCGCTTTTGTGTACTATCAATGGAGCTACCGAGATCTTTTGACTAGCAATGTAAAAGAAATTAAATTAAAATATGTATAGTAAGTTACCTTAGATAAAATAGGATTAGATAAGTAATCTAAACTATGTGCTATCTTTTGTGCATAGAAAAATTTAGCTATTATTAGAATGGAATCGATGCAAATGGACTTTGGAAGTGAAAATATGGATTTCAAGGATATAGAAGTAGATGACCATTCTTTTGAACCAAACAAGAAAATCAAGCTAACTAATGAAGAATAATACTATGAATAGCCTCCTGTCGTTTCAACTAAGGAAGATATGTTTCATTACTTAGAATGCCATGAAGATGAACTTAGATTTTTTATGGAGATTATACACAAATCTACCTTAGAGTATACTGATTATCAGAAAGAATTGATTAAGAAAATCGAAGAACAATTCACTACTTGGGTTATATCTAATGAAACTAGAGATACAGATGATTTCATAAACTATGTGAATGAGTTGAAGCATGATATTGTGAGTGAGCATGAGATGGTAGATCCAACTTTTTGTGAGGAGCAGCTGTTGAAGTATACTTATGTGCATGAAACATTTGAGAAGTTTTTTTTTCCTTATTCTGATAAACAAAGAGAAATGTTAAGAGAGCTTAAGGAAATAATAGAGCATGCCACTGGAAACTTAAGTAATATGGCTGACATATGTTTACTTGAAAACTTTCAAGATTTCTTCAATTCAATAAAGGCTAGAGAGCATATTGGTTCTGGGAGATATTTCATTGATTGTACGGTTGATTTTTATGTTCAAGAAATTGTTGATGAATTTTACTATGGAGAATGGGACGAAAGAACACGTATAATTCCTGAGTACTTTTCTGACGAACCAATGGCGAACTTGGTCACTTATGCTAAAGAAGAGTTACAGCTAGCTTACAATGGAGTTCATTACAATCAGAGAAATGACCTTTTTCATTTAGGGTTATCTGAAGTTTATTATCAGTTAGTAGATACTTTTAGGTATTCTGGGATAACAACGGAGCATCAAGAAGGATACTATAGGAGAATCTTAAAGGATATAGGAAAGGCAGTGAGAACCCACAACACATATGATTATCATGATATACATTTAGGTTTCTATGGATTATTGGATCCATTAAGACATAATCATGTGGAACGAGAAACAAAGGTTGAAGATAATTACATGATTACTGATGAAGATGGAAGAATAGCTAAAAAGGTAAAAAGAGTAGCTGCTACACTCATAGAAGTAGAAGATGCTGAACGGATTCATCATGAGAGTTTCTCTGAATATGCCTCGCCAATACCCGAGATAACGAATAAGATCTATTTACACTTTCGAAGAATTTATCCTGAGAACTTTGGAAGACCTGTTAGTGGAAACTAGGCTTGAACATCTAATATCATTTCTGAAGATCATTTGCAACCTCTCCGTTTTTAATAACTAGTTAAATTTTTTCTGTTAATTTTTCCTGTTTTAGTTTAATAAGTGTTTAGGATTTGAATGTTATTTGAATATTAAAGTTTACTATTTTTAGTTTCATATTTGATTAATATAGAGTTTACTGTTTTCAGAATTATATGATTATCTCATCTTAATTTGTATTAGCTACACAAATGTTAGAAATTTTAAGTATTTAGAATTGATTTTTACACGAGTTGCAATAGTGATAAAAATTAAATTCATAAAATACTTAAAAGAGATTAAATAATAAGTTTTGAAATTATGCTTAACATTGTTTACAAGATTGCAGATATATTAAATATAATATTTTTGGTGACAAAAAGATTGAAACAATAGTTGGAATTCGATAAAGTCGACAATTGAATTTCAAAACGGTGGATGAGTCGACGCAATCACCGATTGAAAAATCTATGTATACCAAGGTAAGATTTATTATATCCGTTATTTGTCGCAACTAACAGCATTACAGGAATTTATATTAAAGGTACGAACTATTTAAACAATAAGTCTTTTTATCCATTTATTATTTAAAGTTTTAAAATGTTGTTACCTAAAAATAAGAAACAATGTACATAGATTCTGATTTGTAGGTATGTTGTACATAAGATTGTTATTATGTATTACGCAACTTATATAATTTTATTTATATATTTCTAAAAACATAAAATCATCAAATTATACATACCGAATTTTTGACGGGCTAAATTAAATAATATTGGATTAAAAAAAGAATCAAGCCCAATAAAGTTTGAATGGGCCGAATTAAATCTTGGGCCTGTTTAAACCAACCGGCGGTTGGAAAGCCCAACCGGCGGTTGGCTACTTTTCCGATCAAAAACCGAACAGCCACACTTTCTGCCATTTTACACACACTACACACACACGCATACGTTCGGACGAAACCCTCACACACACGAAAATCATTATTTCATCATCATTTCATCTCATTTTCGTGATTTCTACATTTAAAGGTACAATCTCTACTTCGTTTTTACGTTTTTCACATTATTATCCGAACTATATAACTTGATTATGTTTGTTTGCGTTTTTTGGATTGATTGCAAGTATATTGTTTAGGTTTACAGGATTAGGAATGCTTAGAAATTAGTTTAGGTTAGTTAGGTTATGATTTTGTGGTTTGAGGATTGATTGCGGATTGATTTAATTAGGATTAGGGCTCGGTTTTAGAAATTGTTAGTAGAAGTTACACTATTACTCAAATTTCCATAAAGAATGGATATAAAAATGACATTTTTAACGACTAAATTTTTGATTCAATAAAATTTTTGAAACAAAATTCGAATTCATATATATAAAGTGACTTTGAATTAATAAAAAAAAATTAGTATACTTTATGATTCGATATATATTCGAAACCAACTGTTATTTTAAAAATTATTACATTTTACAAACTTTTTAGACTCGATATTATTTCGAAACAATAAAAATATGTTAGAAATATGATATTCCAGAATTTGACACTGTTTTAAACTACAAAATGTGTCGAATTTATAAAATTTTATATAAACATTATTATGAAGATTCGATATTATTTTCGAAATAACAAACATTTATAAAAATTTAAAATTATAAGTTAGATTAGTATTAAGCGTGAAATAAGTTTCATTGTTGACTTAGTTTATATGAGGTATAGCATTTGTAGTCAATATTTGGAAATTCAGCAGGTGGCTATCGTATATTAAGCAGAAGTGCTGCCTGCATGAAAATTGACCAATCGGCGGTTGGCCAACATTTCCAGCAAATACATGCAACCGATATTATTTTACACTAACATGTTGTTTAAGTTGATATTGCAGACATGTCTACCAGACGACAGAGAGGACGTGCACTATTAGATAGAGAGGATTTCCAGCTACACCCGTATTTACGTTTTGAGCATGAGACTATTACAGCAGAGCGTAGGGCAGAGTTTTCTGATGGATTACTGGAGTATATTGCTCAGCCTGTGGAGACACCGGATGTGTTAGACTGGTCGGTTATGGAGAGAGTTATAGATCCTCGCCGAGAGGGAGAGACTGGGGATGTTACTTTGAGGGGATTGATGACTCAGAGTTATATTTTACCTTCAGGTGATGTTGGTTTTGTTTCTCTGGCCTGGTTTCGTTTATTTCATATACGGGAGATTATCTATAGAGAGCTTGTCATCGAGTTTTATACGACCCTTAGGTTTGATGCTGCCTCTAGACAGTTTGACCAGCCTTCGATTTCTTTTTATTTAGGAGGTCAGCCTAGGTCTATGAGTTTGATTGAGTTTGGAGTAGCTGTGGGGCTCTATACACTAGATGAGCTCCACAACCATTCTTTTGTAGAGCATTTGACTGCAGTATGGTAGAGCAGTATTCGTCTGTTGAGATAGCTGAGTATTGGAGACAGCTGGCTATTGTTGATTATGGGGATAGAGCACCTTCAGATATACATATGAGGAGCCCGGTTCATCGGCTATTACATAGGTTGTTATCATTTTCTATCTGTGGTAGGCATACAGGACCTGAGAAAGTCTATCAGCCAGATTTCTTTTATTTGCACACTATGATTCAGGGGACGCTGATCAATGTTCCCTGGAGATTAGTTCAGTGGATGACCACCGGAGCGACTAGGCATAGGCTTACCAGTAGTTTATGTGGAGGACAGTATGTTACGAGGATAGCTTAGTATTATCAGATGGGAGCTGTTGACTTCTTGACTTGTACACCGGTTACACCTGGGATGTCCTTGCTAGGCGAGGACAAGTTGATTGAGTTAGGGATTCTTCGGGAGGGTGTGCAGGAGGGAGTATTGTTATGGACGCCTGAGGTTGCACCTGGACAGCAGCCTGTACAGAGGGCTAGATTGAGAGGACCACCCATTCCACCACCAGCAGCAGCTGTACCACCACCAGTACCTGAGATTCCAGTACCCGAGGTTGATCTGCCAGCAGGTAGAGGCAGAGGACGTGGTAGAGGTCGTGGCCGGGGTGATATGTTAGATGATATTCAGCAGAGACTGAAGAGGATTGAAATTGGACATGGTAGGAGGTTTGATAGTATTGATCGGAAATTTACCATGTTTGAGCAGAGGTTTGATAGGTTTGAGAGAGAGAGCTTTCACAGATTTGATTATCAGCTTGGATTATTGCAGCAGTTGTTGACAGAGAGGTCTATTGCATTCCAGCTGTATGTTCCGATAGTATTTGATGATGGAGCTGGACCTTCGAGACAGCCAGGGTAGGAGGATTCAGATGATGATTATATTGTGTTTGATACATTTGACATTTATATTTGGGATGACTATACTTATTATTACTTTTACTCATCACAATTGTTATTGTTATTATGCTAATATGGTTGTTTATTTTTGATAGCGTTAAACTGGCAGTAAGTTCAGTACTTTATTTATAAAGTTCTTACTTATTTATTCATGAACTTTGTGGGTATGTTCCCTGAAAACCCTCACGAGACTATAACTCGTCCACTCGGGATACCAAGGGGTTTAAAGGCTTATTACATATGCTAAATGCAATCGTGATTAACTACGAAAGTGTGGATGTTGTATATTATTTTTCAAGAGATCAAGGAATCAACTAAGCAGATTTTTCTTAGCCGATGATGAAATTTATAATTTCAGTCAGGGGAGTTTTCTGTTCTATTTTTCTTTCCCTTACTCACTTTTGTTTATCAATTTTTATACAATGAGGGCATTGTATAATTTAAGTGTGGGGATAGGGTTCGTAAGAAAAAGAATTTCTTTAATTAATTATTTAAGTTTCTATTGTTCTTAAATTTTATTAAAAATTTAAAATTTTTTAAGTGAATAACTAAGTATTTATTAGTTAGAATACTTTTGTTAAAAGTTTTGTTTTATTAATTATTTAAGTTTCTATTGTTCTTAAATTTTATTAAAAATTTAAAAAATTTTAAGTGAATAACTAAGTATTTATTAGTTAGAATACTTTTGTTAAAAGTTTTGTTTAGTATTTAAAAGTTTAGACTTTAATATGGATTAACTGTTTTGTATATATAACGTAAGCTACTTAATAAGGAGTAGTATATAGTTATATGAATTGATGTACTAATAGACAATCTATATGAAGATTTCTGAATTTTAAGAAATTAATTAAATAACTTGTTTATTATTTTATGATACATAATATGATGTATGACGTAAGAGTCTTAATTCTTAGATTTATCATGCGATAATTTTATATATCTTTTTACTTATATGAAGACATTTGGGGGTCTACTAATTGTTTCCTCTGTTGTACGAAATTACATACCTGGTCTCTAATTAGTATTCTTAAATAAAGCAAAAAGAAAGAAAACTCTTTCAGAAATAAAAAATAATAATAAAGAAAAAAATCAAACTATGTCGCTTTGTTGTACGGCTGTACAGACCTATCACCGCTGGTTTGATTTAAATAAAATTGCTTTACCTGAATCAAGTTATGTCGCTCTGTTGCATGAAAATGCAGACCTGTCACCAATGTCTTGATTCTTAAAAATGGATTTCATATATTTATTTGGAATATAAAAGTAAATTGCATGGTTAAGTTTAAGAGTATATCATATATGAAAATCACAAGTAATATACATACTAAAAAAAAAGTATATTCAGAAAAATAAATATAGATTGTTTAAAGTGGACACATATATTAGTAATCATTCATGAGCTATATATTACATAAATAATAATAATAATTTTTATTTATACATTATAGTTATCCATGTTAATTAAATTGTTTAAATTTTTAATTTATGAAACAGATTTTTAGTATTGATATTCTGATTTTTAAATATTAGTTTGATGCTTATTTTAAATTTTATTCAGTATTCTACTTGAGGACAAGTAGAACTTAAGTGTGGGGATATTTGATAAGCATCAAATAGATACTATATTTTATACTATTTATCCCTATATTTATATACATTTTAATGCATTTATATGATTTTAGATACTTATTTCGTTAATATTTGCAGAGATGTATTTTAATTGAAGATTGAAGAAAAAGGAACGAGAACAAGTCCAAAACTAAAGAAAATGAAGAAATAAAGAAAAAGGAGCTTAAACCTTAAAAAATTGAAGACTAAAATAATAATATTGAAGAGTTGGGCCAAAATGAAGATTAAAATCCATTAAAGAAAAGAAGAGGCCCAAAAATAGAACCCAACCCGAAGTTGGAAGACTCTGGAATTGAAGTCCAACCGGCGGTTGGATTACTCAACTGGCGGTTGGGGTTTAAAAGGTTTAAGGAGGTGGAAGACGCGGAGTTGGACTAGGATACAAATTGTTCCAACCGGCGGTTGGGAAGTCCAACCGGCGGTTGGGAGGTCGGCCAGCAAAACTATAAATAGAGGCTTAGTTTAAGTTAAACGATATACGATTCAAGATTACCAAAATCGATTATTAGGGTTTAAGGTCGACTTAAGGTGCGATTTTGGAGGTTAAAGAGCTAGGGTTTGAATGTTTTTAACCCTAGGAAAAGCTGGTTCGACAATTGGTTCGGTTTCTTTATCCTTGTAACTTTAATAACCTTATTGAGTTAATCTATGGATATTGTTTATTTGAATTACTTGTTAATTAGGTTTTCGTTATAACTATTTGAATGAATGATGATTGAGTTTATTATATGAATTATATGTTTATGTTGGAACTATATTATTGAATGTTTATTATACAAGAATTGTCTTTATTATGATATATTGATGATTGTTCTTGACTTACTTAGACTGATTTATATTAAACGAGGATGACCATATTAAGTTTGTATAAATTAAGTGATTGTGTTTATGTCTTGATCTTAACCTTATGCGATAGACGAAGAATAATTCATTAATATAAAGTAATATTGTGATTCACGCCATACCGATGAAATTGTATTAATAAACTGCTGATAAATCTTATTAATTAGTGATACTTTGCGTAACCTTATGATTGTATTGCTATGATGAAGATTAGCTTAACCTTAAGTAATTTTCTACATTAGTAATTCACCAGTAATAATAGCCAACAAGCAAATAGACATAAGTAAGTATAATAAGTTTAGTAAATAATAGTTTGAATAATTATAATCTTCTATCCAATTGAGTATTCTTAAGTTGTTCCTGAAACTTATCTATTAGAATCTGTATCAAAATATAAATATAAATATAAATATGTTCGTTCGGAACTAAACGTCCCCCTTATCTTGCATATTATTGTAAATTGGATCCTTTATTTGTATTATAATTGTAAATAGTTATAATTAGGAATAAATAGATAATTAGTTATAAATTAAAATCAAGTTTCTTGTGTTCCTTGTGTTCGAATTTGGACTTACTTATAAAGCTATATTATACGAACGAGTCAATCTTGCCTGAATTGTGTGATAGTATTATTTAGTATTTCCTTAATTTAAAACTTATAATTATAATTGCCTATACTTAACACACATCAATTATCATTATCAAAAATGTACACAGTTTTCAAAATATCTGCTAACAATACTATTTATCAATCAAATATCAACTCTACTAATTAAAATATCTATTTGTTGGTTAAGTATATTGAAGTGCAAACTTATTTTGGTACAAACCAAAAGATAAGGTGAATACTTTAAATGGGACAAAGTGAGTATTACGGAGTAATATATATGGATAGTGTTTCTTTTCTTGAAAAGAAAAACGTCATGTTACACCATTGCGGCTTTTGCCTAGTGCTATCATTCTCCCAACGCAAACGTCCTCATGAGTCATGAAAGGGAGGGCTTTTGAGAAACAGGTCAGGGGTTCAATTACCACTCCCCGCGATTTTACAGAAAAAGCTGAACATTGCATGAGGTTTGGTCCTTGGGGAAGGGCGGCATCAGATCCAAAGGATCCCGAGTTAGGGTTGCTCGTTGAAACAACCTTTTAAGAAAAAAAACGTTATGCTACTATATACGGAGTATATTGCTAGAAGTATACATACTACTTCTCCGTGTTCTCCCTTTAGAGAAAAAGGGGACAATTATATTTTTTTAGTTTTCGAGTTAAAGAGAGAAAATAAAATAATAAAATATATGACAGTCTAAAAAATTGTTTAGTCTTCTCTACTTCCACAATTTAAAATTAGCATAATATCCGCACTATGCAGTACAATGTAGTTTTTTTTATTGTAAATAGTGATTTAACGATAGTCGTATAATTACTTGTGATGATGAGCTGATAGCTTGTACATAGAGTTCAAAATTTGTGATACAATAGGTAAAAAGTAAAAAAAAACGTGATACTGATAGAGTGAGAAATAGTAATTAGACAAACTAAATAAGAAATGTTGATTTTGATCTTAAAACTTTCTAAGAAGGAAATGTGAATGTGCATTATATATAGATATATATAATACATATGGAAATGATAAGTAGTAGTATATGGAAATGATTTGGTCTAAATAGATGTATTCAAAGAATTCAAGAGGGATACTATTGTAATTTTAGTTTGTTATAAAAAATTTAAGATTCAATAATAGAGAACTAGAGATGTTTTATGAGTATTATAGATTATAAATGAAAAGAGGACATAACTATTTTCTTACTTCTCTTTTTTCCCCTTCATAGAAATATCTCGTAAGAGAAATGCTTTTGTTACAAAAGTTTTACATAAATTTGAATACAAAATGATGTGACATCATTATGATGAAGAGAAGGAAAAAAGAAAGAGAATGAATGAACAGTTTTTTTGCCAGATCATTTTGTAATATATTTTGTATGCATTTGTTTGTTTGTATAGTGTTGCTCATCTCGTAAACATGATTTTTTCTTTTTCTTTCTCTTAACAAGAAACAACTGTGAACCAGGGCATTATTTGGTCAATCTCGAATCCGGTATGGAAATTGAATTAAAGTTGATTCATAGAAGATTATTAATATTTCGTTAAAGAAATATATAATGAACGAATTAGACTCAATTGATTATTTTATTTCATATTTATACGTATTTTTTTACATCTCTATATATATCTAAAAGAGTTGTCTTTATTCATATGTGGCATGTCTATTTTTTTGACATCTAAGCAATTGTTCTATGATATCGCATAAAAAGTCATATTTTTACTACGGATATCTCTCTCATTCTGGAACAATACTTGGCATTTGGACTCAAATAATGCACAAATTAATGAAACTTTGCCAAGAAGGTCAAAATGAAGTTACACGAGAAAAATCAATCAAAACGGACAAAAAACGAAGATTTCACGCACAGTTGAAGATTCAAGGCATCCGAGACAAGATTTGAGATGACGTACCCATCACTGAGATTTCTCTTATCCAAGATCTTTGTTTTCAAATTCCGAATCCAACAGAAGAAGAATCAACAAAAACGGATGAAGAATGAAGATTCTACATATGCCGGAAGATTCAAATGATTTTCACAAGACATCTAAAGATCAGAGACATATCTCAGGGATTTATTTTCATCAAAGTATTCGTTTTTGAAATTACGAATCCAACGCAAAAAGAATCGACAAAAACGGACGCATAACGAAGAAGATACGCACGAAACGAGTAACGAAAAAAGACGGCGGACCGGGGGGGGTGGCAGCCACCAGCCGCCGACTGGCAGCCAGCCGCCGCCGGCCACTTTTCCGTCCTTGCTCGTACTCTCCTGGTGCATGTGCTAGACCTTTCGCGACTTTAGGGTACATGTGCTAGACCTTTCCGCGCTTTAGGGTAAATGTGTTAGACCTTTATCACCTTCTGCTAGCATGATCCCCAAGTTGCTAAAATGCACCGGATTTCAACTATAAAAGGAGGCTTCATGGCTTCATTTTAAGACACACCTTTCATATCTTCCACACCTATATATACTTCTATTTAGCTACTAGCTTTACTTTCTCCCTCTATTTTCTTACTCCATATTAGTATTAGGCTAGTTTAGGGATATTATCTAGAATAGAACGAAAGCAAGGAACGTGTTTGTAATCTTTGGTGTACGCTTGAAGTTACGCTTATTAATTCAAGTCTATTCCTTCTCGCATATTAATCCGGGTCCCATCTTTCTATCCTAATCTATCTTAATTAAATATGTATGTTTTAATTATGCTAGAGATAGTTTGTGCCATGCTTAACGAGTAGATTACTATTGTATTTGTTGTGATGTAGTTAGCATAAATAATTATGGGATGACTTTAAATATGTCGTAAAATAATATGACGGCCCCTATTCGACTGTTTACTCGATATAGTGTTGGAAACGCTATTAGGCGAAATACAAACGTACGGAAGTCGGTAAACGACCGAAGGTAGTTGTATTATGGATCGACATTATAAAAATGGAAACTTTATGCACGGACTTATCTTATCCTCATGATTTTAAACCTAAAACTTATATTCGCCTTTCGATTAACAAACGTGATTGTAACCTTGTAAAGAGGAGTCGCGAACCTTAATACTTGGTCAATAGTTATCTGCGTGATATCGCGTAAAAAGTCACGTTTTTACTATCGATATCTCTCTCATTCTGGAACGATTCTTGGCATTTTAACTCAAAAGCATTACAAATCAATAGTATTATGCTAAGATGGTCAAAACAAGGTTGCACGATGAAAATCAAGCAAAACGGATGGAAAACGAAGATTCCACGCACGTTTGAAGATTTAAGGCATCAAAACAAGATTTCAAGAAAAAAGTGCCCATCACCAACATCCATCTTATCCAAGATGTTCGTTTTCGAATTACGAATCCAACAGAAGAAGAATCAACAAAAACGGACGAAGAATGAAGATTCTACGTACTCCGAAAGATCCAAACGATTCGTACGACACATCTAAAGTTCAGAGACAAATTTTTGGGATTTCTTTTAATCAAAGTCTTCATTTTTGAATTACGAATCCAACGCAAAAAGAATCGACGCAAATGGATGCATAACTAAGAAAATACGCACGAATTAAGAAACGAAGCAAAAGATGACGAACTGGGGCAGGGGTGTGCCAGCCACCGCCGGCTACCACACAGCCGCCGCCGGCCACCAGAGGGGCGGTGCTGGCCACCTGCCCCCTGCCCCGTTTCCGCTTTTTGGTCATTGCGCGTACCCGGTGCACCACCTTTACATGCTTTTTTGTACCCGGTGCACCACCTTTACATGCTTTTTGGTACCCGGTGCACCACCTTTTCTACCTTTTGCTAACGTGTGCCTTGGAATGCTAACGTGAGCCGAATTTCTCCTATAAACAGAAGCCCCTAGGTTTCATTTCAACACACACTCATATCCACACTCATACACATACTCTCACTCTTCCATTTCCACTTTCTCACTCTAGAAATTCTCTTATATTTTAGTCTAGGATTATTGTAATTAATCTACGGATTAACATAGAGGCTAGAACGAATGTTAGGGGTTTGGATATTTATCTTTGTACGTGTGAACGAGTTGTCAATCATAACAATACGCTGCTATGCATTTATTTCCGAGTGATATCCAAACCTTTATCATACTTGCTTTATTTCATATTTTAATCATGTGTTATTGCCTGGTATGTGATATATTTGTTGCCATGAATTGCGAGTAGTCTATTATTGTGATTGTTGATGATGTAGATAATTATAAGTAAGGATGACATTATATGATTAGTGTACGACAATCGTAAAGTGATGTGATGGCCCCTATTTGACTGTTTATCTGATATAGTACTGGAAACGCTTCAAGCGGAGTACAAATGTATGAAAGTCAATAAACGACCGATGGTAGTTACATCACTGGAATCAGCTCTGGTTTAACAGTTGGAATTCCGAAAGGATAATACAACTTCACAACTAACTGGTATATCCTACGAGAGTCAATGCACAATAAAATGATGTTCGTAAAACACGTTCAGATAAAATAGGAATTAGTAACCTTTGTAATGTTAAGACTTTATGAACTTGAGTTTAATTTATGGAGTACCCTTTCTGGTTATCCACGTGACTGCAACCTAGTAATTAGGACTTGATCAACCTTAATTATGGTAAGTAGTTATCTGTGCCCATGACATGCAACAAGTAAGACACAGTGAACCCACTCGTTGTATATATTAGGTTTACATTTCTGCATTGCTTTACATTTAGTTAGTTTAGAGTGTGTAACACCCCCAAAGTTCATTTAGCGGAAGCATTCGTAAGTTAGGGAATGCCACAATTACATTGTACATGCATACGTATCAGCGCTTATGATTACAACCAAACATATATTAAGATGCCAAAAGTATTAGTTACAAAGTTTACGATTCATCGAATCGTACAGAAGTAAAAGTATTTAAGTTACAAAAGTAGATTTCGTAAATATGACTAAACAGTTTTAGTTATACAAAAGAAATCCGGTTGTCAAAAGTTGGCATCCTAAAGCTTCACGGGTCGCCTAAATTTCATGTGTGCAGGCGGTTCTTACATGCGCAGCTAAATCCCAGAAAAACATAGTAAAAGTCAACAACGAGGTTGAGTGAATTTGCAGGTTTTAAGTTTGCAAGTACAGTTCGTATACCAAATACGTTTGTAAACAGTTATTGCCATAATAGTTAAGTAAACGTTTTGTGGAATGTCATCCAAATAAAGTTTAGTTGGGATGTTGCCCAAAATGTTGTTTACGTGGGATGTTACCCAAAGAACAGTTTAAATACGGTGCTGGTCGTTCTCCAGCATTTACAAAACAGTACCGGTCGTTCTTCGGTCTAAAGACGCACGGGTCGTTCTCCCGTCCAACTCGGCCAGTCGTCCACTGGCAATAAACACTGCTGGTCGTTCTTCAGCGAAACACAGTACCGGTCGTTCTCCGGTCTAAAGACGCATGGGTCGTTCTCCCATCCAAATACGCATGGGTCATTCTCTCGTCCACTTGGCCAGTCGTTCTCTGGCACTAAAATATGTGGCTGGTCATTCTCCAGCGTTTACATAAAAAGTACCGGTCGTTCTCCGGTTTACCAAACAAAGTTTAACATGTTTATGAAAATGTTGTTTCATAAATACCAGTTGCGTGTAAGAGTTCAACAGTTTAAAGTACTCTAATCGTTTGAGCAAAGCAAGTATACAATCGTGTATGTAAAAGTAGTTATGGCAATCAATAAAACAGTTAACTATGTTTCTCACCTAAGTTGTAAGCAGTAAAACGGTTAAAAGTGGGTTTGTGAACTCACCTGTTGAGTTAAGTAACGTGTGAGTGCTAGCAAAGCCTAAAGCCCAAATGAGTCTAGTTGAAATCTCCTAACGCCCTAAACGTATGAGATTTTAATAAGTATGTGGATGTCGTAGTTGACCATCCATGCTAGTGTTTGTACAACCGTGTTATGTCCAAAGTGTTCGTTCAATGTTTGCGTTCGTATTTCGTAGTTGTGAAAAAGTATACGACTTGTTGGTGACGTTTTGAAATCAACATTTCAATAATATAAGTGCGTTTATAATGTTTGTATAGTTCGTGTATCGTATCGTATGTAAATATCCGTTCCCGGTTAAGTTCAACACTTAGTGAAAATATTGTTTTTCAACAAATTGTTTTTGGCGACACTAGGCTAGTGTCGCTATAGGCGACACTAGTTAGGCGACACTGGGTTAGTGTCGCTATGGGCGACACTGGTTTAATTATGGCGTCACTAAGGTAGTGTCGCTTAATATAAATCTGGTTAAGGGTTTCAGTGACACTTAAGTAGTGTCGCTATAGGGGCGACACTTGGCATAGCGACACTTAGCTAGTGTCGCTAGCACTGTTTTTGGCACACTAGCGACACTTCCAACTGTTCGACGAACAGCTTGGAAAAACGGGGTTTTGGCTCAATTTTGGACGTTTTCGGTTGTATAAAACACTAAAACATGATGATCTAAGTATACTAAACATGAAATATCAAAGAAAACTTCGAAATCTAAGGATTTACGGGAAATGTCGGAAACTTACGCTTGTCGGTTTTGAAATCCGAAAAAGTAGAAGTGTAGATCGTGATCCCGTGATCATTTTTCTCTAAACGGGCTCGGTGATTCGACGCGTTTTTGGTGTAGTTTTTGTGTGATTTAAGATGGTGGTGGTGGTGTATTTTAGAGAGAGAGATGAGAGGAAAAAGGAGAGTAGAGAGAGAAAGTGGAAGTGAGAAATGAAAGAAGAAGGAGGTGGGGAGGTGGGTTTTGTTTCCATTTTTCGTCCCCCGTGGCTGCGTTCCGTGTGGTGTTTGTTTCCCCGTTATTTAAATGTTATAATATTTTAAATGATAGATATTTAAATACGTTTTCGCTTATATTTTTGGTTGGAATATTTTATGGAAATAATTTAGTTGAGTCTATAAAATTTTAACTTTGTTTCGTTTCAGTTTACAAAATAAACGTTTATACGTTACAAAATACTTTGTAAATATTATCAACATAATATTTAATATTAAATAATGTTATTTAATAAATTTCGTCTCATTAAATAAATTCGTTCACCAACAGTCGTATATTTTTTTCGCGTTTGTTCCAATTGTCGTGTACATAATTATAACCAACTTTTGAATCTTAATACTACGCGTATTAACTAGCTGGGCTTTGCTAGACTTACCTCTAAAATGTGTTGTGAATTCACTCAAAGTAGGGAATTAGCCTAGAAATGCGTGCTAATTACGTTTATTATTACGTCGAAATCGCGGGGTGTCACATTCTCCCTCTGTTATAGAAATCTGATCCCGAGATTTGAAATCAAGTCGGAACGCTCGTCGTGTATGTTTTCCGAAAGAACGTGTTGTCGACAATAGTAGTAGTTTACGTGGCGTTTGAATGTTGCCATGAAAGTTCTAACTATAGATGTATACTCGCGGTATAGTTTGATAAGTGGTACGTTCGAAATATAATCAATGTTTAACAAGTATCAGGTTCGAATCAATATTCGAATAAGGAAATGTTAACTCGTAGCGATAGTTGTTAAGACGTACCGTGCTAGTTTATGTGACACCCGTCAATTTAGGACTAGAAATTAGTGCCTAATCAAGTTTTAATATATGTAATTAGTTCTGTGTTAGGCTAATTTGTGTATCAAGTATTATATATTGTTGAATATATATATACAAGTATGCGGTTTGATTAAATCGTACAAGTTTCAAATCGGATGTAATTCGATTCAATTGATACGGGCATTGGTGAACAATTTAATCAAATAATATAAACGTTATTTAATAACACAATTATATCCAAAGTATTATTTTATAATACTTCGTATTCATTTTGAATCATACAATCAATGATCACGCGATTAAAATAATAAACGCGTAAATAAAACAACATAAGTTAAAAGTTATATTTTATAACGCAATTATTAAAATACTTCAACGAAATATTGAGTAATTATTCGCAACTTAAAAAGTACATCTAAACGTATAAAATAAATATTTTACGTTAAAACAATCGGGAAAACGAACACCGCGCGGAGCACGAATACAGGGAACGAAAAATGGGTGAAGCCCACACCCGTGGGCCCCACCCAACCGGTCAAGAAAAGGGAGGGAAAAACCCCCACCCCTTTCTCACTTCCACATTACACTCTCTCTCTCTCTCTATCTTTTCTCCTCTCCTTTTTCTCTCAAACTACCACATCAAACCACCACCTTAAATCCTTAAATCACACCACCATACGAACTCGAATCGCAAAGCTCTTTTGGGAAAAAGATTCACCACGCAACGATCTACAACTTCATCTTTTCGGAATTTCATTTCGACACCGTGTAAGTTTCCGACAAATTCTCGAAACCACTTAAATCCTTGTTATAATACTTGATTTTGGTTTAGATAAGCTTATAATGTCCATATATGGGTTGGGTAAAAGGATCGGACCAAACTATGGCCGGAAAACTCGTTTTTGGCTAAAAAATCCATCAACATCTTTAAGTGTCGCAACGATGACTGCAGTATAGCGTCACTTCGTGCGTCACTTAAGTGACACATTGAGTGTCGCTAAAAGCCCTAATCTTGCGTCACTTGCCTAAGTGCCGTATAAAACCATATTTTTCCGTCACTACTTAAGTGACGCATTTTCAATATCCGTCACTATAACCGACACTTCTAGCGTCACTTGTTTAAGTGACGCCTATAATCGAGAACAGATTTCATCCGACACTAACCTTAGTGACTCATGACCTTTATACCGACACTTACAACCGACACTTCCTTCAGTGTCGCCCTCTATGCGTCACTTGCACAAGTGACGCCATTAGACCAGAATCCGTCATTCCATGCGACACTTCCTAAGTGTCGCCTAAACCCTTGAGTGTCGCTATAAGTGACGCTGAAAACAGAATGTTTACAACTCATTTTTACTAAGTGTCGAGACCTAAATTTTATCACTTGATTTCACCCAAATCCAAGTCCAGATGCGTTTTTCACCAAAGCAACTTAGTAGAAATAAAAATTTTTCGAGCTGACTTGGCATCTCGACCCCAACCAGGGGCCAGCCCCTTGGACCCCGCCAGGGGTTGCCACCCCTGGAACCCTGCTAACCAGGGGCGCTGCCCCCGGACCCCCGTCACCTAAAAGTTTGTAAACACTTTTTAAGTACAACACTTCAAAATCAAAATAATAATGTTGAAAATAATTATTACAAACAATCACCAACGGGCCGTACACACTTTCTAAACTCAAGTTAATCAACCAAATCGTAGTAATTTGGACAAGTCAATCAACCAAATGGGGATAATTTGGACTTTATAGTTGAACGAACAACTACAAAGGTAGTCTTTTAAGATACATATTCAATTAATAACCATCGCGCGTATTGGACGCCCTCAGGTTACAAGTCTTCGGACATCAATTCACAGCTAATCAATTCAAGTTATTTCGATAAATACTCAAGGCTCATGTGAGTCTCATGGCCCCTATTTTACTGCTTTTCAATCAGGGGTGTGATTACAATGCTCGTTTTATTTACATGTTGAACGCAAGTATAAATCAATCAAATACTGCATGAGTTGTTTTCGACTAATCAATAAAGTCCTCCATAGCATAGTCTGGTAATACATCTGTAGCGTGAATGTTAGTATATGATATCATATAGGATTGACAATCCTCGTCCGGGTTAGCACGCACTAACTGGTCAAACGGACGTATTAGCATTTGGGAAGACGAGTGTAGATTAGGCACTCGTAGGAGGCACCTCAGTTGGGTTTCCTTAATTGGACCTTACACTCAAGTTAAGCTCAGACTATGTGCTCATGGCTGTATAAATTTTATTTTGCTTAATTGCATTTTAAATTCAATTATAAATCTTGCGGTTCATACAAATATGTGTTGACATACAAACCTGTGAGCTCACCAGCGTTTCGCTGACCCATTTTAGCATGTATCACAGGTAACCCGCAGTAGGTTGGACTGCTCAATCAGGATCAATTAGCTCGAGTCAGCATGCAAACAATCAGAGATTTAGCTGCATTATTATATTTTGTATAGATTAATTATGTACTTAAATCCCTCAATTTCAACCGAGCTAATGTAACTATATTTTGATGTAAACTTTGATTTTATCAATACAAGTTGTAAAACGACGCATATAGAGTCGTTCATTATATCTTATGTGCTGTGATATGTAATTAGTCGCGCCCCGACCCGAACCGCTTCCGCATCATAATTTGGGGGTGCGACAATTTAGAGGTCCGCTGGTGCGTCCCTGGCGCGAAGGACGTATGCCCGACCGCGAGCATTTTCTAGGGGCGGCACTTGGCATAGCGACACTTAGCTAGTGTCGCTAGCACTGTTTTTGGCACACTAGCGACACTTCCAACTGTTCGACGAACAACTTGAAAAAACGGGTTTTTGGCTCGATTTTGGACGTTTTCGGTTGTATAAAACACTAAAACATGATGATCAAATTATACTAAACATGAAATATCAAAGAAAACTTCGAAATCTAAGGATTTACGGGAAATGTCGGAAACTTACACATGTCGGTTTTGAAATCCGTAAAAGTAGAAGTGTAGATCGTGATCCCGTGATCGTTTTTCTCTAAACGGGCTCGGTGATTCGACGCGTTTTTGGTGTAGTTTTTGTGTAATTTAAGATGGTGGTCGTGGTATATTTTAGAGAGAGAGATGAGAGGAAAAAGGAGAGTGGAGAGAGAAAGTGGAAGTGAGAAATGAAATAAGAAGGAGGTGGGGAGGTGGGTTTTGTTTCCCTTTTTCATCCCCCGTGGTTGCGTTCCGTGTGGTGTTTGTTTTCCCTTTATTTAAATGTTATAATATTTTAAATGATAGATATTTAAATACGTTTTCGCTTATATTTTTGGTTGGAATATTTTATGGAAATAATTTAGTTGAGTCTATAAAATTTTAACTTTGTTTCGTTTCAGTTTACAAAATAAACAGTTTACAAAATAAACGTTTATACGTTACAAAATACTTTGTAAATATTATCAACATAATATTTAATATTAAATAATGTTATTTAATAAATTTCGTCTCATTAAATAAATTCGTTCACCAACAGTCGTATATTTTTGTCGCGTTCGTTCCAATTGTCGTGTACATAATTATAACCAACTTTTGAATCTTAATACTACTCGTATTAACTAGCTGGGCTTTGCTAGACTTACCTCTAAAATGTGTTGTGAATTCACTCAAAGTAGGGAATTAGCCTAGAAATGCGTGCTAATTACGTTTATAATTACGTCGAAATCGCGGGGTGTCACAGAGTGTCACTTTCACCGTCAATTACTCTCGACCGCATGTTCAGTGTAAGAAGTAGTGGAACTGTCATAAAAAGTACACTGTCCGATTACTGAAAGGCATGGTCTGCATATGAAACACGTTTTTATAAACTGCGAATAATCCAGGGATGTATAACCGTTTAAAAAGGAGAACTTAAGTCATAAGTTGAAGTAACCAAGCTTTAATACACAAAACAAGACTCAGGAATAAGAGTAAAGTCATAGTGACCTAGAATCCTTAAAATACTAAGTCTTACATAATCAACGGTCTAAACATACAAAGTTATTAACCTGCATGCTAATAGAATAGTAAATTATTTTAGGGGTTAAGAACCGTCGGACCTATGAGACGATACGCTACTGATTCATGCACCTCGGTATCAAGCCAAGATAGGTTGCTTATCTTTCAACTAGATAAGTATCGGAAGTTTGCGTATTGCTCCGATCAGAATCACGATAACCTAGTTCCTAGTAACATGTCGATGGGAAATTTAGTTGGTAGGGTTCTAGAGTTTACACATGATACTTTAATTATTATATTAGGTATTGCCCCTATTTATTCTGTTATCCTGAAACAATAATTATCAAAGTCTCAGCAATCACATATTTATCTTTATCTGCTTTCCTGTATTTTAATTTCCTGCAATTTACTTTCCTGCATTTTAATTATTAGTCTTTAGTTTAAAAACCCCCAAACCTACCTACTTTGTCCCATCCTAAATACTTCCCTACCGAAAACACCAGCTTCAATCACCCACACGTTTCGATTCATAGAACGATCTTAGGTCATACATACTGCTTACTAACCAGAGTAGGTAGTACGTATAATTTAAGCCCAGCTAAATATAAATTTTAAAACCCCTGCTGCGCCCGCATCACCATCAGAAATCACAACGACCGGTTGCGGGTGCAACACTGCGTCAAAACTATGGTTTAATTGTAACGTCATGCAACCATCATAAAATGCAATGTGATTACGTGGAATTTCCATGAGTATAGTACACTTCCAATCACAATGTACTTATCATGTAAACATCGCGAAGCAATTAAATTCACAACGGAAACATCGGTTAACGATTAAATGCATTGTGAACTACCATAGTATTTTCTGATATGGTCTGGGTTTGACTTTATGCAAAAAGTCGTCAGCATTTTAATTAGATTAGTTAGTTTAGATTAGATTAGAGTAGGTCGGCTATAGGCTAAATAACCATTCACATAAACCTAGGGATTTGTTAATTGTATTGAGAAAGGCAAGTTTAAAATCCAATCTAAAATGATACTTTTCCTTTAAACGATGAAACCTAAAGTAAGGTACGCAAGAAACCAAAACGTTTTCCCTCGCTTATCATTCTTAAGTTTCATTAATAGGAATTGGTCAATAAGTCCAAACATAAGCTCTAAGTTAGTTGTTTACCGGATTTGTAATTTTTATGGTATTAAGAACAGTTAGACTCATTATGGACCTGCTACTCTGTTCCTTCGCCCACGAATGAATGCGTTCAATAATAAGGGCCACTGACTCCCTCATATGAGAGTGTGGAGAGTTGAGCATTGTCTGTCTGATCAGAATCATGATACCTTAGTTCCTCGTGACATATTAGTTGATAACCGACTAATAGGGAATCTACTGGTTATACCATAAGTTATCAAATCTAGTAAACATCCTAAATTTAGTTGATTGTTTTCCCATAAAAGTCATCATCCCATATTATGAGCTAATGAAATCACAACAAATACTGCTTTCCATTATATGATTTATTATTATCTTTTATTCGCTTTATTTTGTTTACTTAGTTAACTGAACCAAAACCCCCAACGCACTCTTATAAAAACCTTTTACTAGAAAAGAAAGATTGATTGGATCACCTCCGTTTCAATTCAGTTTCTCTTTAAGAACGACTCTAGGTCATACTTACTATCTACTAGCCTTTGGTTCAGTATTAGTGATAGCATCAAATAAGTACTATATTTATATATTAATATTCCCCAAAGTTTATATACTTTTATTCTATTTATGTAATTTTAGGTACTCATTTCTTTAATATTTGCAAAATAGGTGTATACGAAGCTTGAATCGAAAAAGAATGGAAGATGAGCTGAAAATGGAAGAAAAGTGTAAAAGCTGAGTTTTCGGCTATGCGTTAGTATTTTGGCCATAACTTCTTCATATGAACTCCAAATGAGTTGATTCAAAAGCCCAAATTTAGAGAACACAGAGGGCTACAACATATCAAAAATTCAGATCATTTGGATGAGGGGAAGGTCACGCCGCGACCAACACTAGTGGCGCCGCAATTGAAGGTTGGTCGGGCCGCGACCATACATGGTCGTGCCGCGATCTCGTGTCGGCCAGAAAGGGTATAAATTCGACTTTAACCTCACTTGTTAACCCTAATCTTGATTCCAGCCGATTCCAGAGGCCTGAGGATGACTTTTAGGGATACCTAGAATCCGATTCAGCCGTTTCCATCCATTTGAAGCTAAAAGATCGATTCCATACGTCATTAACATTGGTTTGTTCGTTATTTACTCGATTATGAACATTTCTATGTTTTTGATTTATTGTTTTGCTGAACCCATGATTATGGGCTAAGTTTCTAGTACTTGTTTAGACCGATTTAGCAATCTAGTTTGGATATATTTTCGTGATTGGATTTATATACTATGATTTCTCGGTAACGAAAGAACGATTGATATTATTCATTGGTTGATTAATTCAAGTAGTGACTTTATTGCTTTGCAATTAGTGATAACTTTTGCATAATATTGTTACTTTGTCAGTTGAGTAATTGATTGTGAATTCTAATTAGACGTGATTAGAAGACTTGAATTGATTGATTGATTTATAATATTGGTGGACCATAATTTATAGATATCTTGTATGGTTAATAGTTTTTATGAAAGTAAGACTATAAGTTAATTTGTGATTTCATTGATTACATAATTCATAGTTAAGAGATTTTAGATTTCAAGGACACTTGGATTGTATAATCTTGACTAGGTGGTTATTAAGTGACAACTTGTAATTCGAATTGTGTTTTCTAGGTGGACTAAATCTGATCCAGTTCTTAATCTAAAATATCCAATAAACTAGATGTCAAAAGGTATAAACAAGTATATTTTCTCTATTTGAGTACAAATATCTTTTATTTGCTTTTATTATTCAATTATTAGTTAAATATTCTCTTTGACTATCTGTCGTTAAAAGGCACAAAACTCCCAAAATTTATTTGCTTTGTTAGTTTAATTATTAGATAAATTAATTGCTTAAAATACATATACATTGTTCCCTGTGGAGATGAACTTAACCGGAGTTTACCTTTACTATACTATTGTGCGATTAGGTACACTTGCCTAGTTGTGTTTTAGTTTAGAAATCGGTATTTTTCGTATTATATTTTATAACTTGATTTTAGCACATCAAGTTTTTGGCGCCGCTGTCGGGGAACAGTTGCGTTATTTTAAGTTTTTAATTTATTCTAGTAATTTAGTTGTTTTTTATTTTTATTTTAGTTTATTTTATAATATCAGGTGCTCTTAATCTATTTGGTTGTTTTGTTTAGACAGGTTATAGGTAGTGTATGACCCGTTCTTTTAAATCACCACTTCTTCAACCGTTTTTCGAACCGGAAAGAGAATTCCGGAGATTAGCTCGGCTCAACATCACACCTACTAATTTTCAGTTAAATCTAAACACCGAACAGGAAGAAACACAAAAATCCAAAATGACTGACCCAGAAACTCAGACCATGGAAACCCGGATGAAGGCCACTCGAGATGGTCAAGGTTCGGCTATCAATCAGCCCGCAATCAATGATAAATTTGAGATCAAGGGGCAGTTTTTGCATATGATTAACAACCAATGCCAATTTGGCGGAACTGAGAAGGAAGACCCAAATGATCATATGAGGAAATTTTTGGGCATTTGTTCACTTTTCAACTTGCGAGCTAACGAGAATGAAGTGATTTACTTGAGAGTGTTCCCCTGGACTCTCACGGGAGAGGCTAAGGACTGGTTGGATTCTTTGCCAGAAGGGGAAATTACAACTTGGCAAGGAATGGTTGATAGGTTTCTTCAGAGATTTTTCCCTAATTCAAAAGTAGTTGAGCTACAGGGAGAGATTTCCCAATTCGAACAGAAACCCTCAGAAACTTTGTATGAAGCTTGGACTAGGTTTGGAAAGATGCTTAGGGGTTGTCCTCAACATGGTTTGAACACCTTCCAGAAAGTGCAGATATTTTATAAGGGAGCAGATGTTGATACTCGAAAGGTAAGCGATACTGCAGCAGGAGGATCTATAATGAAGAAGACAGCTGCTCAAGCTCATACCATTATTGCCGACTTAGCCGCTCATACTCATGAGTGGCATCAGAAGAAAGAGAGGTCCCGATCATCTAGGGTTGCAAGTGCTGAAACTAATGATAGCATTGCGGCCTTAACTGCTCAAATGGAAACATTTGGAAGGCAAATGGAAAAGATGACCAATGATATCCATGCTATTAAAGTGTCACACCCCGTCTAAAGCGGAAACAAAGGGGTATAACGGTGATAGGATCATAATACATTATTATAAAACATTCTATATGAAATACAATATCCAATGTGTCATGATGCCAATAACATGAATAACGGTTCATGTCGTGCATACATTTCAACAATGAATTCAAAAGCTTACAAACAAACGTACACTACAATGTTAAGGCAAAACAAGCCTTCATAAACAACCTTAATGATGTGCCACAAGTCTTGAATAACTCTTAATGCAACCCTAAAGGTCCACTAAGTTCTCTTGTCCTCTGCTTTAAGTCCACTAGTATAACCTGAAAAGATATGCTCAAAAACGTCAACACGAATGTTGGTGAGTTTCGTAGGTTTGAAACCAGACACCAGAAAAATAAACATGTTGCTGTGATAATAATAAGTTAGGACAATGCATATAGAAATGGTACACAAGTGAAATAATCCAACCAAACATCTTCACCAACCGTCATCACCCCACAAAGGAGTATGACCCAACCAAATCCTGTGTATGCGGTAGCTACCCATAAATGACCTTCAATGTACACCCAAGCATACATTAGGTACTTACCCTCAAAAGAGTAAGGCCTTTGATAAAAAAAACCGAATCATGACCTTCAATGTATACCAATAGTACACATTAGGTACTTACCCTCGAAAGAATAAGGCCTTTTATAAAAATGAATCCAACAACCGAATGCACATAAGTCACATAGTGTCACACATTTCAAACATATGTCCAAAATAAAAATGAATGTAATCACAGCACAAAACAGTTGATAAAACATGTGAGCATACTTTCCCCCCAATTTGAAAATATGTAAATGAAAACAGGGCCACGAAAACTCACCTCAAGCAATGATGTAAGTATCGCCCTTAAGTGTAATCCACTAAACCACTCGCAAATCTACAATATCATAATGCATATGGGTTACAACCTAGACATAACTAGGTCATTCCATTGTATCTCAAGTCCAAGACACTTCCACTGTTCCCTCACAATTCAACCCATGTATATTAACTTGAATCAACCTATCGAGTAAAATCAGATTCTATCCACAATTTTCATACCACTTTACGAATTTTTAAATATTACTTAATGAAATCATTTGACCCTAAAATTTTAACCAGTGATATTTCAAGGTGTTTATAAGATTCTGTAATTTTTCCAAATTCAATTACATTGATTTACTATTTTTAAAAATTCACCAAAGTGAACTACTCTAAACCGACAACACTTTCTGACTTCACAAAGGTTATAATTTATTTAAAATATTTAGAGACTCCAATTGGTTATAATATTTTTTACAGAAAATATTAAACACCTTAAAGTTTTTCCAGTAAAAATTTCAATACCAAATTCATTGCCTAACCTACGTTTCAAAAATCAACAAGTTAACTACAATCATGAACCGAAAAACTCAGATTTGACATTCGATCTTGAAAAATCGTTTTGACTAACTTAAATCAACATTTAGACACGAAACCAATGCCATTTAAAAATAGACTCTTAATAATTAAGTTTAGACTCCTATTTCATCAAAAATCATTGTGAAATAACTAAGTTATGCCTTTCCCAAACCGATAAACAAATCTGTCCAGATTTAGGGTTTGTAAGTTTAAAGCTAAATTTTTGTATAAACAAATCCAAAACACGTAAATGATCGTAATATTCATTCCTAACAATTATAACACTGATTTTTAATCATTCTAACAAAGTCACATTAACGGGGATACAATGGATCGAACCGAAATAAAATGATAACAACGAAACGATCGAAATATTGTATCAATGAATGAAATCGGATAGGAATAATACCAACTATCGAATGATCGCACGAGAACACCCCTTAGAATCTGTATGAATAACGTTTCGTGAGGATCAATACACACAAAGCACAATGAATCCAAAGATACGAAGATTTAGAACGCAAATCTTACCGAAATACACCTACACGTGAGTTCTCGATCAATAAAATGATTTAGAGATTATATGTTTAGGTTCTTGGGGTTTGGAATTCGAAAATGTAAAGATAGAATCGCCTCTGGTTGTCTGGAACCGAAAATAGGGTTTACAAATACGTTTTTGGGGTATATATATGTTTATATATGGGTCTGGACCGACCTAGAATCGCGTCGCGACCTATATAGAATCGCGACGCTAAAAGGGGTGAATCGCGTCGCTAAGCAGGGTAAATCGCGTCTCAGTTTTCAGCTCAAATTTCGTTTACGTTTAGCTTCATAACTTCTTCGTTACACATCCGTTTGCGTTGATTCTTTTTGCGTTGGATTCGTTTTTCAAAAACGAAGACTTTGATGTAAGGAAATCATTGAAATTAGTATTTTCACAAAAATGAGTTTGTACGGTTTGAACTACGATAACGGTTTGGTGACGGTTGTCACAGCATCCCCCAGTTGAGAGAATTTCGTCCCGAAATTCAGTCGGAGCTATACTGTCAACACGATCACTGAGTAAGTACGTAAAATTAAGCTTTGTACACTCTTTTCATTTCGAAATAAATTCAAATCCTCGCTAAGCGTTCGATCAAGCAATGACAAATTAAAACTTTCCGTGCTTCAACATTTTGACCTCTCAATCCATGGTTTATACCAGTTTCTCTACACAATGTTATATGTGATTCCCTGTAAATTCTTTCTAGAAATACGTGTAAGACCTTATCAGTCAACACTTTCTTAGATTTTACACATGAAATACATCATGAACACCACTTCACTCTTGTGACAACTTTCAATCGATATGTGATTGAACCCATACGTTCAACAATTTAGAACTGTCCAACAAGCATATATGCTAATATTTCAAACTTCCTAAAATGTTCAACACCTTCCCAAAGTAACATTTAAAACAATATATGATTCCCAACACAACTCTAACTGCTGTCGGCATTTGTTTGCATAACTCATTTGCCTAACTCGTACTATTTCCAACCTCTCCTTGATTTGAAAGATCTTGTCAATAGCTTCATGGACTATTTCAATCCAATCAACCGACTCTATTCCAACTTCAGCCCACACTGCAATTGAACGACTCCTACACTCCTGAAGTACTTCGAATAGCGCACATTGAATACCAGAAGGATAACTGTGTTGTATGAGAACTCGACTAGTGGTAAGTGAGTATCACAACTTCTACCAAAATTGGTAACACAACTCTAAGCATATTCTCCAACATTTGAATGATTCGCTCACTCCGTCCATCAGTACGGGAATGATAACTCATCCTCGTATCAAAACGCGTTCTCAAAGCCTTCCGTAACACTTGCCAAAATTGTAAAGTAAAGTAATCATCAAAAATCAAATATAATTGATACAAACACTCCAAGCCTTGCTACTACTTTGTCGATGTAATGCCTTAACAAAATCCCCATCTTGTAATCCTCGTGGACAGCTAAGAAATAAGCTGAATTAGTCATTCTATCCCTAGATCGAGCCACGCTCACTACTAGTTATAAGAAACTTCATAACGTAATCCATAGTCATGTTTCCCACTTTCCACTCAAAAATATCTGGTTGCTGTAATAGACCTGAGAGTCTCTGGTATACAGCCTTGAACTTCAAACAGATCATGCATTGACAAATGGAGAATGTATTAAGTGATGTCCTTCTTCATTCCCAGACACCAATACAAATCCATGATATCATACTACTTCTTAACAACTCCCTTTGTATGGAATCTTTTGACTTATGTACTCTATCCATTACTAGTGTCCATAGACCACCTAGCAAAGAAATCCAAAATCTTTTCGATAATGTAACATCTAGTCCACTTTTTGTTCCAAATGTTTGTCTAACTCGCACACTTTTTGTTTTGCACATGAGTATCCTTAATGCTTCATCTTGAATTTTGAACATCTTATCCTTAATGCCAGATACTTGCACTCACCTTGGCTTACTCTTTCCTTCCTACTCAAAACATCTGCCACAACATCCGTCTTCCCCGGATGATATCGAAATTCACAATCGTAGCCACAAAATATTTCGAGCTTCCTCATTTGTATCGTGTTCAACTTCTTTTGAACATAGATGTGTTAAAAAATCTCCTATGATCGGTATACATAACGTTCTTCATTCCATACAAGTAGCGTCTTCAGCACATATGTATGGATGCTATCGCTCCATGTTCCAAATCATGGGTAATACAGTAATGCTTATGTATCTTGAATTTTCGAGAGAAGATTGCGATTACATTTCCCATTTAATTAACACACAACTCAGACCTCGGTCTGATGCATCACAATACACAACGAAATCCTCCGATCCGTCATCCTTCACTATTTGAAAAGCTTCTTCTTAGTTCTTATCCCAAACAAACTTATATATATATATATATATATATTGTGAGCAGTAGAGCGATCCTTGAAAAACTCCCGATAAAATGCCAATAATAACCTGTGAATCCCAAATGTTTTACGAACTTTCACGATAGCTGTGGGACCTTCCATCCCCTTACAGCTTCTATTTTGCTAAAATACACAAGAATAACTTCCTTGTTCACAACGTGCCCAAACAAAACAAACCTCTTGTAGTCATATTTCGAACTCTGAATATATTGCATAGACCTTTTCTTTCAAAAGAAACTCCAGGATTAGTCTTGAAGGAACTTCATGCTCCTTCTTAGTTTTAGAATAAATTTGAATGTCGCAGATGAAAAGGTATGATAAATTCGTCGAGATGCGGTTTACATACGTGTTCATTAAATATAGGAATGCTATAGTCGCATTAGTAAGATTGAAAGACATAACGAGAAATTTGAAATGTTCGTAACGAGTACTAAACGCAATCTGAGGTATATCTGATCTATGCACCCTCTATTGATGGTAACCAGAATGAAGATTGAATTTTGAAAACCACTGAACACCTTGACGTTGATCAAACAAATCATCTATCCTTGGAAGAGGACAATGATTCTTGACCGTAATTAATTAAGTTCATGATAACCAATGCACAAATGAAAAAAAAACCATCTTTCTTTTTGACAAATAAGACAGGTGCTCCCAAAGGAAAAAGACTAGGGCGAATAAAACTCTTGTCTTGGAGCATCTTTAATGTGAATTAAATAACTCTTGTATAGTGTTAAGCGATTTGGAGTTTTTGCAACTGGGGTTGCTCTAAGAATAAGATCGATACCAAACTTTACGAGTAAAGAGGGAAATAATCCTTCTAAATCTTCCGAGAAGACCTCGAGGAGATTGTTGATAATATAATGTTTTGAAATTTTTAACTTATTAGCCTTTACGCTCATGAGTTGTTTCTTTTCGTCTTTGAAGTGTTCTATGGAAATCTTAGGTATTACACCACCACTTAAGTGGTACACGAAATACTTTCTCAAACGTAAAATTTCTTCCTAAATTTGGTCAACTAACCCATTCCCTCAACCACACCAAAACTTCTGAGTCCGAAGGGCAACAAGTCAATGCTAAAAGAGTATTCTTCTAGCACTAGAGTATACCCTTATGTAACGTATTTTAGTCTCTATGAGCTCCCGTTAATAAAATTGTTTCAAAGTCTCTCACTCAAGACAAGCCATCGAGTTTCCTACTGTGTTGATTGGTGCCATTTGACGAGTTGTCATCCGACATTCAATTGTAAAGCGACCTCTTAAGTTGCAGTTTGAATAAATATAACATGATGCCGATGTGTGATGATAGTAGTTACACCTTACACACAAGGTATGTGAACCAGCGTAACCCTCTCTTCATGTGTTAGCATCAATGAATTTCTTAAGTACCCTCTCGTTCTTGGTACTGTTTCTACATTCCCAGCCTTAATGGCTTCACCGATTAACAATCCATCTATCAGTATTGCACCTTGGATAGTAGGAGGCTCAGTCTCTTCTACCGTCCTGCTAGTTTCTAGAACAAAGCTGTTGATGTACTTCTCAATTTTCTTATTTTCGAGTGCCACGCGATGAGGTCTAATCTTGCCAACTCATGAAATTGTCAGATATATGTTGCATGCTTAACTCTCCTCATAGAGAAATTTCAAAACTTATTCACTAACTTCTTCATTTCGTTATTGAAAGAATATTTCTCCTTAAGCAGTGCCTTTATTTATTTTATTATTTATTTATTTTATGTATTTATTTATATATATTATTATTATTATTATTATTATTTTCTTTTCGCGTCATCACCACTTCCATCATTTGAATTCCCGACTATCAGTTCCATTTTCGCCTTCGGTGTCGTTAGCTCTTCCATGATTCAATATGCTGTTACTAACTTGCATGACGATTTTGAATATTAAGGCCCACCACTGTTGTGCAATGGCCGCAACAACATTGGAGTTCTTGCCTTCAACACCACAAATTCCTCCAATTCAACCACCAGTCCAATCGCCACCTTTACTTGTATGACCACCATGTCTTCCACCACCGAGTGTTTCTCCTCCACGAGTATAACTACGGGTAATGCGTCTTAGTAGTATGCTTGCTATAATTTCGAATTCATATGAGTTTAGAATAGAATGAATACCTTGGAGTTTGTCTAGGCACAAATGCATCAGACTCACAAACATAAGATTGATTTGGTAACAAATGCAATTGGGATTTTATTACAATACGACACGGAGATAGCACATTGGACACGCAAATATGGTCGGATAAGCACACATATGTAAGAATACCTTTGTCAATTACGTCTGCAGCCATAATTGTAAAAGTATCCTTTCATACATATACTTATCTTCCAAGTCTTTGTATCACAATAAGCTTTGTATTCACGGAAAGAAATCAGATAGTTATAGAATCCTAAGTCACATGTAATTGAACCGCATAAAGAGTCAAACATGTGAGTAAAACAGATAACCCGTCACTAAATACTTAAGGATTAAACGTTTCAAGAGTGAATAACAACTAAGGGTAATTGATTCTTAGGGCTCCTTCCATCGTTTCCCCCAATTGCGGGTGGGTTCTCGGGGTTGGTGCCCATTTGTCTCCTCTTATAGATTCGAGTATCTTTTGATAAAGAGTCGTAAGATGATGAAGAAACATTTACAACGTCCTTCTTATTTGAAATGACTAAGACGGATGATCGACATTAGCTATAACTAGCTTCACGGAATTGTATGCACACATAACTTCCTAACTCATGTTCTATATGTGGGTTCCTTATATATAGTCTAGGCCAATCCACCTAGATCTCTATAAACAATGTCTCTGATACCAATCTATCACACCCCGTCTAAAGCAGAAACAACGGGGTATAACGGTGATAGGATCATAACACATTATTATAAAGAATTCTATATGAAATATAATATCCAATGTGTCATGATGCCAATAACATGAATAACGGCTCATGTCGTGCATACATTTCAACAATGAATTCAAAAGCTTACAAACAAACATACACTACAATGTTAAGGCAAAACAAGCCTTCACAAACAACCTTAGTGATGTGCCACAAGTCTTGAATAACTCTTAATGCAACCCTAAAGGTCCACTAAGTTCTATTGTCCTCTGCTTTAAGTCCACTAGTATAACCTGAAAAGATATGCTCAAAAATGTCAACACGAATGTTGGTGAGTTTCGTAGGTTTGAAACCAGACACCAGAAAAATAAATATTTTGCTGTGATAATAATAAGTTAGGACAATGCATATAGAAATGGTACACAAGCGAAATAATCCAACCAAACATCTCCATCAACCGTCATCACCCCACAAAGGAGTATGACCCAACCAAATCCTGTGTATGCGGTAGCTACCCATAAATGACCTTCAATGTACACCCAAGCATACATTAGGTATTTACCCTCGAAAGAGTAAGGCCTTTGATAAAAACAACTGAATCATGACCTTCAATGTATACCAACAGTACACATTAGGTACTTACCCTCGAAAGAATAAGGCCTTTTATAAAAATGAATCTAACAACCGAATGCACATAAGTCACATAGTGTCACACATTTCAAGTATATGTCCAAAATAAAAATGAATGTAATCACAGCACAAAACAGTTGATAAAACATGTGAGCATACTTTTCCCCCAATTTGAAAATATGTAAATGAAAACGGGGCCACGAAAACTCACCTCAAGCAATGATGTAAGTATCGCCCTTAAGTGTAATCCACTAAACAACTCGCAAATCTACAATATCATAATGCATATGGGTTACAACCTAGACATAACTAGGTCATTCCATTGTATCTCAAGTCCAAGACACTTCCACTATGTTCCCTCACAACTCAACCCATGTATATTAACTTGAATCAACCTATCGAGTAAAATCAGATTATGTCCACAATTTTCATACCACTTTAGGAATTTTTAAATATTACTTAATGAAGTCATTTGACTCTAAAATTTTAACTATTTCAATGTGTTTATAAGATCCTATAATTTTTCCAAATTCAATTACATTTATTTACTATTTTTAAAAATTCACCAAAGTGAACTGCTCTAAACCTACAACATTTTCTGACTTCACAAAGGTTATAATTTATTTAAAATTCTTAGAAACTCCAATTGGTTATAATATATTTACAGAAAATAGTAAACACCTTAAAGTTTTTCCAGTAAAAATTTCAATACCAAATTCATTGCCTAACCTACGTTTAAAAAATCAACCAGTTAACTACAATCATGAACCGAAAAACTCAGATTTGACATTCGATCTTGAAAAATCGTTTTGACTAACTTAAACTCAACATTTGGACACGAAACCAATGCCATTTGAAAATACACTCTTAATAATTAAGTTTAGACTCCTATTTCATCAAAAATCATTGTGAAATGACTAAGTTATGCCTTTCCCAAACCGATAAACAAATCTGTCCAAATTTAGGGTTTGTAAGTTTAAAGCTAAATCTTTGTATAAACAAATCCAAAACACGTATATGATCGTAATATTCATTCCTAACAGTTATAACACTGATTTTTAATCATTCTAACAAAGTCACATTAACGGGGATACAATGGATCGAACCGAAATAAAATGATAACAACGAAACGATCGAAATAACGTATCAATGAATGAAATCGGATAGGAATAATACCAACTATCAAATGATCGCACGAGAAAACCCCTTAGAATCTGTATGAATAACGTTTCGGGAGGATCAATACACACAAAGCACAATGAATCCAAAGATACGAAGATTTAGAACGCAAATCTTACCGAAATACACCTACACGTGAGTTCTCGATCAATAAAATGATTTAGAGATTATATGTTTAGGTTCTTAGGGTTTGGAATTCGAAAATGTGAAGATAGAATCGCCTCTGGTCGTCTGGAACCGAAAATAGGGTTGACAAATACGTTTTTGGGTTAAATATATGTTTATATATGGGTCTGGACCGACCTAGAATCACGTCGTGACCTATATAGAATCGCGTCGCTAAAAGGGGTGAATTGCGTCGCTAAACAGGGTAAATCGCGCCTCTATTAGCCCCAAATCGCGTCTCAGATTTCAGCTCAAATTTCGTTTACGTTTTGCTTCATAATTTCTTCGTTACACGTCCGTTTGCGTTGATTCTTTTTGCGTTTGATTCGTTTTTCAAAAACGAAGACTTTGATGTAAGGAAATCATTGAAATTAGTATTTTCACAAAAATGAGTTTGTACGGTTTAAACTACGATAACGGTTTGGTGACGGTTGTCACAAAAAGTTGGTTGTGAGACTTGTGGGGGTATGCACTTGACCAAAGACTGTGATACTGATAAACCAATGGATCAGTTGGAGAATGTTTCTTTCTTGAATCAGGGACCGAATAACTTTCAGAGGGATCGGAACAACTTTAACAGGAACTATAATTCATCTTATCAACAGTTGGGTCCCGGATATTACCAACAACCCCAACAGCAATCAGAGGTAAAGAATTCAAATCTAGAAGATCTTGTTAGTAAGTTTGTTACAGCTCAAAGTCAGACAAACGAGATCACTTCTCAATCATTCAGAATTCAGCAAGCTTCCATTCAGAATCTAGAGCAACAAGTTGGTAACATCTCGAAAATGTTAGCTGAGAGGCAACCGGGAACCTTACCTAGCGATACTAAGGTGAACCCTAGAAATGAGCATGTGAAAGCAGTGTTTATAATTGAGGAAGGAGAAGGAGTAGTAGATGAACCTCACCAAGAGCACACTCCAAAGCCACAACCTACCGTTCGAACCAAACCCGTTGTAAAGGAATATAAGCCAAAGATACCATACCCGAGGGGGATTCTCCAAGATGAGGTACGAGAGAAACATGGTAAGTTTCTGGATCTTTTAAGAACCATTCATATTAACATACCATTTGTTGAAGCCTGATATCGAGTAAAAAATCACGTTTTTACTACCGATATCTCTCTCATTCTGTAACGATTCTTGGCATTTTAACTCAAATATGGTTCAAATCAATGACATTATGCCAAGGTGGTCAAAACAAGGTTGCACGATAAAAATCAATCAAACAGATGAAAAAACGAAGATTCCACACACGTTTGAAGATTCAAGGCATCAAAATGAGATTTCAAGACTAAAGTACCCTTCACCAACATCCATCAAGATGTTCGTTTTCAAAATACGAATCCAATAGAAGAAGAATCAACTAAAACGGATAAAGAATGAAGATTCTACGCCCGCCGGAAGATCCAAATGATTCGTACGTGATATCTGGAGTTAGGGACCTCATCACAGGGGCTATCTTATGTCAAAATCTTCGTTTTTGAATTACGAATCCAACAAAAAAAGAATCGACTCAAACGGGCGCATAACGAATAAAATACGTACGAATCAAGAAACGAAGCAAAAGACGGCAAAACGGGGCGTGTAGCCGCTAGCCGCCAGCCGCCGCCGGCCACCACCCAGCCTCCGCCGGCCACAGGTGGGGCGGCGCCGGCCTGCTGTCCCCTGCCCTGGTTTCCTTTTTTGGCTAATTCTCGTACCTGGTGCGCCTACTTTCCGCGTTGTACAGTACCCGGTGCACCACCTTTCCGCATTGTACAGTACCTGGTGCACCTTTTTACCCGCATTACGCTAATGTGAACCTCTTGATGCTAATGTGAGCCAAAATTCTCCTATAAATAGGATGCATAAGGCTTCATTTCAAGATGTCCCATATGCACTAGTCATATTACTTTCTTACTTTCTCACTCTACTTTCTTACTTTAAATTTAGCATTAGATTAGTTTATCACTTTGTTTAGAGTAGAAAGAAAGCTAGGAACGTTTTATAATCTTTGGTGTATGCTTGGAGTTACGATCATTAATTCAAGTCTATTCCTTCTCGCATATTAATCTCGGTTATTTCTATCCTTATCTATCTTAATTAAATATGTTTGCTTTAATTATGTTAGAGATCGTTTATGCCATGATTAGCGAGTAGATTACTATTGTATTTGTTGTGATGTAGTTAGTATATATAATTGTGGGATGACTTTAAATACGTCGTGAAATAATACGACGGCCCCGATTCGACTGATTACTCGGTATAGTATTGGAAATGCTTTTGAGCATAGTACAAATATATGGAAGCCGGTAACGACCGAAGGTAGTTGTATTATGGATCGACGTTATAAAATTGGAAACTTTGTGAACGGACTTATCTTGTGATTTTAAACCTAAAACTTACATTCACCTTTCGATTAACAAACGTGATTGTAACCTTGTAAAGAGGAGTCGCGAACCTCGATACTCGGTCAATAGTTATCTGTGTAAAAACTATGTTTTTAATTGTAACGTCATGCAAGCATTATAAAATGCAATGTGATTACGTGGACTTGCCATGAGTATTGTACACCTCCCATCACAATGTACTTATCATGTAAACATCGCGAAGCAATTAAACTCACAACGGAAACATAGGTAAATGATTAAATACGTTGTGAGCTACCATAGCATTTTCCGACATGGTCTGGGTTTGACTTTCTGTGAAAAGCCGTCAGCATTTTAATTAGTTGTTTTAGTTTAGATTAGATTAGATTAGGTAGGCTATAGGCTAAATGATCATTTACGAAAACCTAGGGATTTGTTAATTGTATTAAGAAAGGCAAGTTTGAAATCCAACTTAAACCGATACTTTTTCCTAAAGCCATGAAACCTAAAGTACGGTATGCAAGAAACCTAAATGCTTTCCCTCGTCTATCACGCTTAAGTTTCATTGGTAGAAATTGATTAAATAAGTCCGGACACAAGTTCTAAGTTAGTTGTTTAATGGATTCATAATCTTTGTGGTATTAAGAACGGCTAGACATGTTATGGACTTGTTACTATATTCCTTCGCCCACGAGCGAATACGTTCAATAATAAGGGCCACTGACTCCCTCACAGGAGAGTGTGGATAGTTGAGCATCGTCTGTCTGGTCAGAATCATGATACCTTAGTTCCTCGTGACATATTAGTTGATAACCGACTGATAAGGAATCTATTGGTTATACCATAAGTTAATGAATCCCGTAAGCAACCCAATTTAGTTAATCGTTTTCCCGTAAAAGTCATCATCCCACGATTATTAGCTAACGAACTCACAACAAATACTACTTTGCATTATCTGACATCTTATTACATTTTATTCGCTTTATTTAGTTTACTTAGTTAACTGAACCAAAACCCCCAACGCACTCTTTTAAAACATTTACTAGAAAAGCAAGATTGATTGGATCACCTCCGTTTCAATTCAGTTTCTCTTTAAGAACGACTCTAGGTCCAACTTATCACATACTAACCCTTGGTTCAGTATCAGTAAGTTACACTTAGACCTCAGCAATTATAAATTTTTAAACATCCGTTGATGGTTCGTAACAGAATCGCGTCCAACAAGTTTTTGGCGCCGCTGCCGGGGAGACTAACTGTCCGATACAGAGGCCCAACCAATCCCAATTCTAGTAAACCCTTAGGATAAAAACTGCTAAAAAAAAAAAACACAAAAACATTTTCTTTATTGTCTGTTTTTCTTTTAGTGTATGACCTGTTCCCCTAGATCTGCACCACTGTTTAACTTTCCCGATCCAGAACTTATAATACGCACTATTCGATGAGAAAAGAAGCAATCTGCACTTAAGCAAGCAATGGCTGAACGCATCACTCTCGCTGATAACAGTAAACCCTCTATCGAAGGAAGAGGAGGACCAATTCTCTACCCCGAAACCCCTGGTCAATCTTTCGAGCTTAAACACCACATCATCCAACTAATCCAAAACCACTGTCAATTCCATGGATTGCCAAGTGATGACCCAAACTCTCACCTCGACAAGTTCATCTCTCTTTCAAATTCCTACAAGCAAAAAGGAATTGGCCAAGATACAATCCGTTTATACCTTTTCCCTTATTCGCTCACCCATCATGCGCAAACATGGTTTGAAGGTTTAGAGACCGGCTCTATCCCTTCATGGACTGTGATGGCGACAAAGTTTCTAACCAAGTACTTTCCGCCCTCTAAACAAACCAAACTCCGAAATGACATCATGAACTTTCGACAAGCTTTCGACGAGTCATTATATACCGCATGGGAACAATTCAAAGGAGCCTTGAAGAAATGCCCCAATCACCGACTCGATAAGTCTGCACAATTGTGCACTTTCTACAATGGTTTAGATCCTAACCACCGAACTACCCTCGATGCTGCTGCACAAGGAAGTTTCATGGCAAAGACCGACGAAGAAGGATGGAACCTTATAGAAAACATGACTATGCATCACCACGATTGGAATTCTGGAGATCATTCAACATCTTCCAAACCTATCGCTACTGCAAACCCGATTCCGGTCGAAGCAATTAAGGCACTAACGGAGAAAATGGACTCGCTCGTCAAACAGTTTGGAGAACTTAAGAAACAACAGCACCAAGTACACCAAGTGCAAGTCTGTCAACACTGCACCAACCCGCAACCATCTGGTGAATACCAAGTTGAATACGAAGAAGCAGATGGCACCGTCTACTATGCTCAGTTTCCAGCTCGACCACCCGGTTTCAACCAATACAACAACCAACCTAGAGGACCTCCCTTTCCGCCGAGAAACAACCAACAACCATACCAACCCCGATACCCACCTAGATATCTACCCTACCAACAACAATCACAACTTTCGTATAATCAACCCCTTGCACTTCCTGCACCCACCTCCGACACAAACCAAACCACTGAACAAACCACCAAGACAAATGCCCCAGCTATAAGTTCAGATGACGACTTCACCCAATTCATGCAAGGTCAACACCTGCTCAACCAAAAGACGTCCGCTAGACAAGATCAAGCCGACCTCTTCATGAGAAATCAATTGGTTGTGCTAAAGAATTTGGAAGCTCAAATTGGACAATTGGCACAACGTCTTGAGAACAGACCCCGAGGAAGTTTGCCTAGCAACACGGTTCAAAATCCGCATGTTGAGGAAGCAAAGCAACTTACAACACCCAAGGAAGCAGCTACTACTCCCCCTGCTGCTGTTCCGGTAAAGGAAGAACCAAAGGTCAAGATACCATCTGTGAAAATAATGAACAAAGAGGTTAGAATCTGTAACATCCTTGAAACAGGTCAAGTAAATTTATATTATTTCCTGATTTTAAATCGTATATTATTGTGTTAGGAAAAAAAAATTAGTTTCGATTTAGTTGAGATTAAATTGAAAAAGTAGCCAGATAATTTATTGTGTCAAATAGGTTATCTATGGTTTTAAAAGGATCGGTTTAAAGAATAATAAAATAGTTGGAACTCGCGAATGGTTTTTGGGTTCCAGACAATAAGGTTAAAAGTGGGAATATAAATTTAAAAGGGGATATAAGTCGGTTGAGTTAGGACCGACTCAATACCTTGCTCCTTCTTATCTTTTGAACAAATCACTTTCACCCGCATATTTACCCCTTATGTTACTTTAACTCATATAATAATCATAAATAGAATTTTAATCCATGTGAGGTGGGGATCGAATTTATGTACATCAGACAATTACTTTCATTATCATGTTTCCTTCCATCATGTAAGTCATCTAATTCAAATAGGTAAACTTTATTCTCGATGATGTTATGTTTTTTTGAATTCCAAAGATTAATGGAAAGTGTGATAACATGATAACTAAGTTTGGGAAAGGAACTAGTTGGGTTTATGTTTGGTTATGCTAGCTTCGCTACCTACCTGCTGCTACTGTTTTCCTAGTTCTGCTGCTGTCCGAGAAATTGCCCCAAAAAGGCATGAAGCCGCCTGCTTCATGCAAATGACCGGCTGTCTTGTTTGTGCTTGAAAGCCGGCGGTCCAAGGGGACCAAACCGGCGGGCTCTGGTAGGCTGTGAAAGCCGGCTGCCTCCTCTAGGGGACCGACGGCTTGTATCTTGTTTAAAACTCAAATTCATTCTGTTTGTGTAATAGTTAAAGTACCCGGTGGTTTAAGCTTAAAAGCCGGAGGCCTTAGGGCCAAGGCCGGGGCCTCCATGGCCAAGCCGGCGGCCTTTTCTGTTTTTATATGATCGAAAACTTGGTTCTTATTTTTGGCCATGTGAATCTTTGGTTCACTTTAACATTTATTAATTGATTCCAAATAGTTATGTATGAATAATAGAACTTGGTTAGTAACATATTTATGATATACAAATGATAGTAAATCTTATATTATAGATTAATATAAGTTTGATAATGATAAGATATGTTACTAAAGGATGTATAACTATGCTTGTTATGAGTGATGAGAAATAATAAGGAACTTAGTGTTGAAGTGAAAATAATATTTATTTCCTTGAGTAATATAATGAAATGAGTTTAATTAATTGAAAAGAAATCTAATATTGGCAATTACTTGTTAATATGTAAAGTTATGTGCTAAGTAGGTGATGTACATAACCTTGTGGAGTTCAAGTAATCGTGTTATTGAAAATATGGTATTGATGTCTATAATACCTTATTAGCATGTTTTGATAGAATTAGATTTTATTGACTTTAGTAATCTAAATATATAATTATATGGTTATGAGATTAGACCATGGTGATATTAATGATCTAAATGAGTAAGTTATAAATGAAATTATAACTTGATAAATATGATTATAGAGAATGTGATTAAGTGATTGGAATGGGTAATACCCATGTGATTAGTAAAACTGATAATTGTGGTTGATTGATGACATGATGATTAAAGTAGTGTTATTATTCACCTAAGTACTATCAGTTTGAGCTACATAACTGACTTGAGTTACTTTATTGTATTTTCAGATAAACTGAAGAACTTAGTAATATTAGACTACTGAGTGGGACGACTGAGGTAACGGTGAGTGGATCGATAACCCTCAGTTTGGTTTAGTTGTAACAGGTTTGGGTTACAACGAGTAACCGTATTATTACTATTGTTTTAGTTGCCATGATTATGAGCTATTAGTAATAATACTGTGAATAGATTATCGTTTGATATTTTGATTGGAATATGTGAATATGTGATCACTTGTTGTGTTGCCTTTGGGCATCATTGAGTCAGAGGCCAGCATGGGGCTGGGCTTGGGTTTGCTATTGTTTGAATGACACCGGGTCTTAGTACAAGTTTATTTGTCGTAGCCTGTGTTATTTGGGTTAATAGCATCAAGTAGTCTGTTAAACCTCTGTATTGGCCAACAGTGGGTTTTAAAGTGTTCTTTGAGAAGGTGTTACCTCAAGAACCACCGGTCCTCTATGACACCAGTTGGTTGTGTGATTAAAAGTTGATAACATACTTGTTGATTGAATATGAATATTGGTTGGACACAAGTTTGTTATGCTGAATTAAACTGTTGTTTATTGATCTTTCTCACTTAGCATTGAGCTAATCCCCCACATTTACCTTCCTTGCAGATTATGACTTAATATTGGACTGAGCAAGAAGATATTAGCATGGTATGGAATGTTTGAAGCGCAGGCAACTACTCTGATATCTGATTTAACTAATCAGTGTTGTTTTAGTTTTAAATAACACCTCGTTTTGTTAGTAAGTTACTATAATAGTTTTGAAATGGAAAAAGTTTATGCGTATTTTTATATCTTATATGATTGAATGTCATTTGGGACTCGTGCTTCCGAGTAAAATCATTATTATAATGGTTTCAAAATGAGGGGTGTTATAAGTTGGTATCAGAGCATAGGTTTGGGTGAATTGGACATGGTAAGTGTTCAATCCCAAATCTATTTTTGTGTTAGTCAAACATTCCATGATGTGGGGTTTAGCTAAGTTGAGAAGTGGTTAGTTTATTGAGTACTAACGATTAACAAATTGCAAGTTTATGTTGTTTTGAGTACAGATATGGCTGAACACGAGCACCCGACCAGTACCCTTGACGGTTCCCCTAGATCGGATGCCCTTCATGCATAGATAAATACAGAGAAGAGTTGTTCTTTTGCAACTTTTGTGTCTTGTAATCCTTCAGAATATTATGGAAGTTTTGATCCAGCTGTTACACTTGATTGGTTGCGGGATACTGAGAGAAGATTTGAGATATGTCAGTGTGAGGAGAAATTTAAAGTTCCTTTTGCAGTTCAACTTTTGAAAGGGCAGGCTATGTTTTGGAGGGATTCAGTTACAGCAAATCTGACATCACAACATAAAGCATCTATTCAGCGGAGTGACTTTTATAATAAGGTATGTCTACAATATTGCTCTGAGTTTGATATGTCACGTGTTAGACAGGAATTTATGGGATTAAAGTTAACTGATGGGATGACGATTGATGAGCTGATTTCCCAGTTTACCGAGAAATTGAGATTTGTACATCATTGGGTACCTGATGACAGAACAAAGAAAGATCATTTTGTTGAAGCATTACAGAATATCGTACTACAGTGAGATTGGCAAGTTCTCTTGCAGATGCTTTTGCTTTATCTCGATTAGTGGATAGTGACTTACGAGCTCAGAATAAACAAAATAAAGAAGAGATTTTATATCCAGCTGAAAGTGAACCTTTTGATAAAGGTAAACATAAAAGACAGAGCAGAAAGTCAAAGAGTCATAGTGTTTCGGATGATCGATCTCTTTGGTGCAATGATTGTAAATCCAGACATACGGGAAAGTGTTCTTCCCAAACTACCAGATGCATTAAGTGCGGGTTGATTGGACATATAGTCAGAGATTGTAATTATCCTGAGAAAGTATGTTGGAACTGTCAGAAAGAAGGTCATCATGCGGGACAGTGTCCAGAGGAGATAAGACAGGGATCGGGTTTGGTCGGTGCGTCGTCATCTTATGGCCATAAGCGGAGAAATCTGCAGTCAGCAGCTGGCAGATTTTCTGATGACAGTTGATGACACTGTCGAGATAGATGACGTCGTTACAGGTACACGTGTATTTACCCTGTGCTAGCATTTATTTATTTGCTTTGGAACTAGTTGTTTCCTTGATGCTTGATTGTTGTGTGATAAAGTGAAAGTGACCCTAGTAATTTCTATTCTTTTAGAATAAAGATTGTTGATAAAATAATTTCTGTTACTGTGTTAGTGACTGAAATTGAGTACTTGATTGAGGGTCATTATATTTGATAAACTTTGTTGTGTCAACCCTTAGTTGAGGTAGGATTGACTTGAATTGGATAAATAAAAGTGATTATTAAAAGAAATTGATAAATATCTGACGCGCGCGGAACGGTCGGTCAAGGAATCGCTTCCCTTGTCGTTGCGGACCTCACGCTCAATGCGGCATCATGTGGTAGTTTTAAATTTATAATAGTCAGGGGGAGCCAAAACCTTCCGAACAACCTACTATTACTTGGTACGAGTACCTGATACTAGTAAGTGGTAAGGATGATCAAGGGTCGTTCCTCACGACGGTAGAATTGAAACAGAGCTCACTCAGATAACTTAGTAATTAAGCTGGGTTTTGAATAGTTGGATAGGTTTGTATTTGGTTTTCTAATTTATTTAAACTAATAAAACATAAAATAAAAGGGAAGCTAGCATATTTGCAACACTTAAGGATGACGGAGACGTGGCTCACCATGATTTAGGTATGATGTTCAATATGGGGCACATCTAGGTAACAGACAAATAAACTATAGATGTAAACACTAGGACCCTACTTCTTTAGATAGATTCTAAATCAGTATGTCACTGAGTACCTAGGCTATCGTGATTCTGATCAGAACAGGCTGCTCAACCCCCCTCACTTGTCTTTGTGAAGACAGTGACCCTTAAAGGGTGCAGGAATAAGGTAACAGACTGCCCATTGGGTTATTCTGACCGTTCTTAACACCTAAGTCTAAATGTTATTATCTAAACGTGTTCTGATTATTATCCTTGTATTCTAAACTATCAGTTTTGTAGAGTCTAGGGGTTTTAAGAATCCTGAACCACTGCTGGGCTTGACTTTCATCACTAGACTCATTCCTTACGTTTGATTAGTTCAAATACTTCTGTCATGATCTAGACTCTCCTTTGCAATCAGTCATTCAGCCCTAGGAACACCAGCGGTGTACAATGCATACTCATTCCACAACGTACTACCCTAGGAACCGTTCACGATGTACTTCACTTAAACAATTTCCACAGATCCTCGTAACCAGGGATATGATTGTGGTGTACTAAGATATTTCCACAGCTTTTATCCCTAGGTACAGGTACGGTGTAATATGCCGAAGTGTTTCCATAGCTTCAGTTACAGGAGTAGAAAGACGGTATACTGTAACATTTCCACAGCTATACTGGTTCCTAGGCCATATTCTAGGGTCTCTAGGTAATCCACAGTGTTGGCACAGACGACTTTTCCGGGGCTTTCACGTTGGTGGTTCCAAAGCTATACCCAGTTTTTATGCCGAGTGACGGACACGGCTTTGTACTATAACACAGATAACATATCTACCGTAACTTAGGCCTACAGCTAAGGTGATAGTCACGCGAAGGACTGGAAAGGGTGATCCATAACTAAGTCTAGATACATGATAAGTTTAGACAGATACAGAGTTTAACAATTCCATTAATCATACCTAATCATGGCAAACATACAAGAAACTACTCACGAAGCATGGCAATAAACATTTCCAACATTAATAAATCACAAACATCAAACAAGAACATTATGACAAATTAATATAAGAAAGGATAGAAATTACCGGTAAATAAATGCGAGCAGAATAACACTTGTATTTCTCCGAATAATATCCCAAGTATTACATATGCTAACTTCTACGAATTACATTACATAGCTACTCCTAAAGCGATGGATTCTCTCCCTAATCTTCTAACTAGTTTCTAGAGAGAGAAACTAGAGAGAGAGACTAGAGAGAAAACCTAACTACCTACTATTTCTCCTCTAACTCCTAAGAGTAGTGCTAGAGAGAGAAATCTACTAATTATTCTAGTGATAGATGAATGAGTATTGAAGTGTGAATTGTTTGATGAAAATGGTGAAATGAGGCTTGTATATATAGGGATCGCACAACCGTATCCGTAGACCGTATCCAAGACTTCAAACGCACAACCGTATCGCAAACCCGAATAAAAATCACATTTTTATTGCCTAAACACACGATACGGTTGAGCTAGGGCAAATACGGGAGAACTGGAGCAAATACGGTTGAGCATAGGGTGAATACGGGAGAGCACAGGCCGTATACGGCTGTGCTAGGCCGTATACGGTCTAGCTAGGCCGTATACGGTCTGTGCTAGGCCGTATACGGTCTAGTTTGGCCTTATACGCTCTAGTTCTCCCGTATCCTGATTTCTCGGTTCTTCGTTTCTTCGTTCGGGCGTAATTTCTTCATCCGATGTCCGTTTTTAGCGTTCTTTATATCCCTGAAATCGTAATTGAAAAACGAAGACAATGAGATAAGTTAGAGGTCCTAACTCTATGTCTTGCTCAAAAAGTGCTAGAATACGTTAACCAGAAGATTCAATGATTGTTTGTGCTCTATTTTACTCATTTTTAGGTTGTTTTTGTTGATTCTTGAAACATCATCTATATTTTAGCCCTCTTGATGAAACGTGACATTTAAGTTCATATTCAAGTGTTTTCATTAATAATAGGGCTAAAATGGTGAGATAATGACGCACAAAAACATGACTTTTTGCGTGTCATCAAATATCCCACACTTAGAATTTGCTTGTCCTCAAGCAAAACTCAAAATTCTCACTTGCTTTTTAGGAAAAACATTTTGAAAACACGAGTTTATTTTTGGGGTGAATCAAAACATCTCAAAAACAACCATCTCCACATAGAAGTAACATATCCTGGAAATAAGAGAAAGTAAGGTATTCCTTTCAGAGGCATAAAATGATTTTCTTAGGCATGCTCTCAATTCTCGCGATCTTGGAATATACATGACTAGGCGATCTCACAAGGTGGTCACTCAATTCACTCAAAAGTGTTTCGGGTTACCTATCAATCTAATCAAACGAAATCGCTCATAAGCCAGTCATGCAACATCCATCGTCATAGGCTTGCTCGAGAATCATATCTCCACCACTTAGGTGAGGACGGTGCTAGCTATCCCAGGACATTCAGAGTGGGTTGTAATGGCAGGTGAGGGTTACGTGGTATGGATAAGTGGGAATTTTTGGTTGTTGTAAAGGGTTTTGCTTATCTTAGGACTTCTAAACTTTTGAAAAACATTATTTAAACAACCTTTTTAATTAAAACGGAAATGGATAACAGTACGGGAAGAAGATAGCTATTTTGACTTCTATCTTTTGAAAATACACGAGGGAATTTATGTCTTTTATAAGAGCGGGAATTTTTCGAGAGATTCGAAGCACTTAGCTTTATTCTATTTTCTTTTCTTTTTCTTTTGTTTCTATTTTTGGGCTTTTCTAGGGATTTTATTTTGTTTCATTCTTTTGCCCCTTTTGAAATCCTTTTCTTTCTTTCATCTTTTTCATCCTTTTGATGACTTTATATTTACTTGGTGTCAATTTTTCACACCATAAAATCTCAACTTTTTGATTTTTATCAAGGGAACGCACGCGAGATATTTTTAGTAAACACCAGTATTTGTGATTTGGGGTGAAAGCAAAAAGGACATTTAAATGACATTTTCCAAAAGTTTAAAAATTTCTAAGATAAGATTTTTTTTTTTTTTTTTTTTTGGTGGGTGTGGAATAAATGGGTTAAGGTTTTAAAGGGTTTTGAAAGAAACGAACAGGCTAAGGCTCAACAGGGTTATCTAAGTGGATCGTCAACACTAAAGATGAGTGTTGGAAGGGTTTTGGGCTTGAAGAGATATGATAGAAAGGGGTTAAATCCTAAGGAATGTCAAGGTCATCTAACTGCACCTATACCGCGTACGGTACTCTACCAATGTGGTCTCGAAGTGCATACCAGGAGCAAGTTCTAATTCCGGATGCATGCATCGGCACACTCAAACAAACGAATAGTGAAGCATTACAGATGAATGCTTATAGTGGCTCAAGATACCTCACTGCAAGTTTTTGGGTTTGTTTGTGCCTAGCCATGCGATGCCCCTCTTAGATTATCATTTTAGACCTAAGAAATTCCTATCTTATTTACTCTTAATTTCCAAAATACCCTACTCATATATGAAAATGCTCCTTCTTAAGACATTTTAACTCAAAAAATTTTTGAAAAATTTTAGCAAAAGTGAGTTTTTTAAATAAATTGAGGAACATTTTCCGAGTTTGCTTTTTGGAAACAAGAGTCTAACAAGCAATCCTAAGGTATTCTATACCGCTATCCCACACTTAGAGGAACATTGTCCCTATTGTTCTCTTGAGTTGAGATTTTAGTAAAATCCCACACTTAGAGTTTGAACATCGAAAAATGTTTCTCAAGTGTTTGTTTTGGGCTGGAATCCCACACTTAGTGATAAGCTTAGGATATGGTATAGATTATTAAATGGTAAAAGTAAAACAAATACGATCATAACAAAAAGGAGATAAGAACGAGGAAACTCCCCTATACAGCTCTGAGCTGAGGATCTGAAGGTAGACTGCGTCGGCACCAACATATGATGGGTCAGACTCCGTCTTCATAAAGTGTACTCAAGCTCATGTGGGATACTCTTCATTCACACCATCCACCAACTTTTCTCATAACTCAGAATAAAAGGATAGATTGTAGAAAACGAAGTGGTAACATCATTAGGAAGCAGGCCGAATCAACCAAGATAAACCAAATGTTTGGATAGAGATAGTAGTCAAGGATCCTAATCATCATGAGCTATTGATTAGACTTAATGGCTTATGATGATTTGAAGTGCTGAATCCATTGACCTTAAACTTCTATCACCCGAGATCTTCTCTGACGAACTGATGAGATAAATGTAATGTTGTTCTTGTCGGACGAGATCTCCAGCTTCCATTTCCATCCCGTCTTTAATCTTTTGATATCCAATCCTTGATCAGCTTATATTCCTAAGGTTTAGCAATGAATACTTTATAAGCTGGAAAATACTACTAGCGTTGTGGTTGTTCATGGTCCCCAATGGTGGTAAGGATAAGTGTGAATGGGTGGATGGGTGGGCGGATGTGGCTATGGTGATGGTGGTCCTGGGTTCCATGAAACGCCCTTCTAGCAACCAAGGATGTGGTAAGGTATGGTTGGATTATGGAATGTTAGGAACATATGATGAATGTCGAGGTCATTTGCTCGATTAACAACTCCGAGAGAACCAGAATGTGATCATCTTTTGTCTCCTGAAGATATATCATTCCCCATACTAAGCAATGCTCCAAAGTTTCCAAATCTAATGAACGATAGTGCTCCCCTTTTCATTTCTCCATTATACTCTAAGATTCTCCATCCATAGGCGTCGGTCCCTGTCTGTTAGGCATTTGTACAAACAATAGAGCAGACAAATGTGATCTAATAGACATGTGATTATTCCCTAAGTAATGGATTCACTTGGTTTTGGAAAGATTTTTAAAAGTGAATGTTTTTGAAGAAAACAAACCAGTGTATGACTTCAAGTCTAATCACATATTAAAAGTGTTAGCCGCCTACAATTTTCTTTCAGCATAAGCAATAGATATGGAAATACAAGTAGATTCAGTTAATCAGGTAGCCAAGTATAAAGATTTCCAAAGCACATATTTTTTAAAACGAGTTCAAGCATAATACACACATGGACATACAAATCATGTTATAAGGCATTGAAAGATCTCATGTATGTTCACAGAAATATATGTAAGTACCTCAAATGCTCGAAATATGAGAGTGGTGTTTATGATGACTAAGGCACCTAGATAACCAAGTTGCTAGCAGGGTTCCATGTTTGCAGATGCAGAGAACTTTAGATAACAGTGAAACAGATATAGCAATGAAATCCAAACAAGTGGGAGAGGGAAAGTTTCAGGTTTTTAGCAAAAGATTGACTTTAAAGTTCAAAACTGTGACTTCAGTGAATATGAAATTTAAGTTCCAAGTCATTTTTGAAAATCATTCCCTTTTTGTTCACATAAACTTAAGAGAAATTTTAAACATGCTTTTAGGGTTTCATTTTCTACTTATTGGGGTTAGTTAACTATTACTGATACTAAGTTAGACACGGGTTGCCTCCCGAGAAGCGCTTGTTTTTGTTCGAGTCTCGAGCCTGACTCTAGCTCTATTTCTCAGACGATAACGGTTTACTTGCATCCATCAGTAGATGCAAGTGAAAGTATTTGCGCATACCTATATAGTTAAAGCAAGTTATTCCTAGGGTATGTCCAATAAGATGAGAAGGTGCGTAGAAGTGAGCGATTCGTTTTACTTGAGGTATAATAAATCTCTCAACTTCTTGCACTTTCTCAGTTTGGATGGGTCGGTCAAAGAGGTTCTCATCACTCCATGATGTATACGTCATTATGTAGCGGAGAGATGGTTTGTAGGGAGATCTTGACGCAGAACCCACCTTACTTCCTATGGTCTCTTGGTTGATGATAGTGTTGTACTCTGGGCATGGAGGTGGGACAGAGTCCATTGACGTCTCCAATCTTGTAGCAACATTCTCATCAATTACTTGGGTGACTAGGTTATCTAAGGCAATAGAAGGTTTAATTAGATCAAGGAGTGATTCATTCTGAAAGATATGTGGGAAAGTGTCAACCACGTCAGTTTGAGTTGGGATGAAATCACTTGTAAGAGTCGGTGCATATTCCTCCCGTCCTTCTGAGTCTTCTTTGTAAATTTCTTCTTCCGGGCTCTCCATTTCTATCTCCTCGTCTACCTCATCGTACTCGTCACCCTGGCCAGTAGTTTCGAGTTGCAGTGGTTCGGAGAGCTCCTCTAGAATGAACTCTTCGTCGGTCTCGGACGTTGATAGGTTAAGAATGGGTGGAAATGAGGGTTTAGAAGATTGGGTGGGTGTAGGATTTGAAGGTAGTTTGCAACCAAAGTCATGAGAATGAAAATCAAGTGAAGTAGATGTGGTGTGTGTGTTTCTAGCATCTTCCTGTAGCTTAATGTTAGGTCTAACTTGATTCCTATCTCCCTCACTACTCACTTGTTGTTCAGTTAAGTTATGAGAGGTGCGTTTTAGCAATTCCTCTTGTTCTTTTAATAATTGGTCAAGTGAGTTGTAAGGGGGTGAGAAAGCAGCATTATTGCTGAGAAAGGTCAAAGATGTATCCCTCAGGTCATAACTCTCATGCAGTTGAGGTTCAGGTACAGGGTAAGATGGGTAGACTTCGAATGGTTGAGGATAGTAAGGTTGGTATTGGTTTTGGAAAGCGTGAGGGTCATATTGATTTTGTATTTGAGGATCTAGGTACCCTACGTTATCCACATAATTCCTGTTATATCCTTGACATTCGTTATCTAAGTGGGAATTACTCCTACATCTATCTTGAACAAGACTATCAAATTGATCTATTAATTGTTGAACATTTGCCATTACCCAAGTTTTAGATAAGACAAGAAGAAGGTTTAAGAATTAAAGTTGTAGTATGGAGGGAAGTTATTCTAAGCTACGCTAAGCTAAACTACGCTAATCTACGGGCATAAAGTAACTTCGGATAGGGACGGTGAGTCTCAATCCAAAAGGATCTCTTAAAAACTAAATTTGTCTAAACAAGCTCCAAATCGTACTACCGTCCCCGGCAGCGGCGCCAAAAAATTGACGCGCGCGGAACGGTCGGTCAAGGAATCGCTTCCCTTGTCGTTGCGGACCTCACGCTCAATGCGGCATCATGTGGTAGTTTTAAATTTATAATAGTCGGGGGGAGCCAAAACCTTCCGAACAACCTACTATTACTTGGTACGAGTACCTGATACTAGTAAGTGGTAAGGATGATCCAGGGTCGTTCCTCACGACGGTAGAATTGAAACAGAGCTCACTCAGATAACTTAGTAATTAAGCTGGGTTTTGAATAGTTGGATAGGTTTGTATTTGGTTTTCTAATTTATTTAAACTAATAAAACATAAAATAAAAGGGAAGCTAGCATATTTGCAACACTTAAGGATGACGGAGACGTGGCTCACCATGATTTAGGTATGATGTTCAATATGGGGCACATCTAGGTAACAGACAAATAAACTATAGATGTAAACACTAGGACCCTACTTCTTTAGATAGATTCTAAATCAGTATGTCACTGAGTACCTAGGCTATCGTGATTCTGATCAGAACAGGCTGCTCAACCCCCCTCACTTGTCTTTGTGAAGACAGTGACCCTTAAAGGGTGCAGGAATAAGGTAACAGACTGCCCATTGGGTTATTCTGACCGTTCTTAACACCTAAGTCTAAATGTTATTATCTAAACGTGTTCTGATTATTATCCTTGTATTCTAAACTATCAGTTTTGTAGAGTCTAGGGGTTTTAAGAATCCTGAACCACTGCTGGGCTTGACTTTCATCACTAGACTCATTCCTTACGTTTGATTAGTTCAAATACTTCTGTCATGATCTAGACTCTCCTTTGCAATCAGTCATTCAGCCCTAGGAACACCAGCGGTGTACAATGCATACTCATTCCACAACGTACTACCCTAGGAACCGTTCACGATGTACTTCACTTAAACAATTTCCACAGATCCTCGTAACCAGGGATATGATTGCGGTGTACTAAGATATTTCCACAGCTTTTATCCCTAGGTACAGGTACGGTGTAATATGCCGAAGTGTTTCCATAGCTTCAGTTACAGGAGTAGAAAGACGGTGTACTGTAACATTTCCACAGCTATACTGGTTCCTAGGCCATATTCTAGGGTCTCTAGGTAATCCACAGTGTTGGCACAGACGACTTTTCCGGGGCTTTCACGTTGGTGGTTCCAAAGCTATACCCAGTTTTTATGCCGAGTGACGGACACGGCTTTGTACTATAACACAGATAACATATCTACCGTAACTTAGGCCTACAGCTAAGGTGATAGTCACGCGAAGGACTGGAAAGGGTGATCCATAACTAAGTCTAGATACATGATAAGTTTAGACAGATACAGAGTTTAACAATTCCATTAATCATACCTAATCATGGCAAACATACAAGAAACTACTCACGAAGCATGGCAATAAACATTTCCAACATTAATAAATCACAAACATCAAACAAGAACATTATGACAAATTAATATAAGAAAGGATAGAAATTACCGGTAAATAAATGCGAGCAGAATAACACTTGTATTTCTCCGAATAATATCCCAAGTATTACATATGCTAACTTCTACGAATTACATTACATAGCTACTCCTAAAGCGATGGATTCTCTCCCTAATCTTCTAACTAGTTTCTAGAGAGAGAAACTATAGAGAGAGAGACTAGAGAGAGAACCTAACTACCTACTATTTCTCCTCTAACTCCTAAGAGTAGTGCTAGAGAGAGAAAGCTACTAATTATTCTAGTGATAGATGAATGAGTATTGAAGTGTGAATTGTTTGATGAAAATGGTGAAATGAGGCTTGTATATATAGGGATCGCACAAACGTATCCGTAGACCGTATCCAAGACTTCAAACGCACAACCGTATCGCAAACCCGAATAAAAATCACATTTTTATTGCCTAAACACACGATACGGTTGAGCTAGGGCAAATACGGGAGAACTGGAGCAAATACGGTTGAGCATAGGGTGAATACGGGAGAGCACAGGCCGTATACGGCTGTGCTAGGCCGTATACGGTCTAGCTAGGCCGTATACGGTCTGTGCTAGGCCGTATACGGTCTAGTTTGGCCGTATACGGTCTAGTTCTCCCGTATCCTGATTTCTCGGTTCTTCGTTTCTTCGTTCGGGCGTAATTTCTTCATCCGATGTCTGTTTTGAGCGTTCTTTATATCCCTGAAATCGTAATTGAAAAACGAAGACAATGAGATAAGTTAGAGGTCCTAACTCTATGTATTTCTCAAAAAGTGCTAGAATACGTTAACCGGAAGATTCAATGATTGTTTGTGCTCTATTTTACTCATTTTTAGGTTGTTTTTGTTGATTCTTGAAACATCATCTATATTTTAGCCCTCTTGATGAAACGTGACATTTAAGTTCATATTCAAGTGTTTTCATTAATAATAGGGCTAAAATGGTGAGATAATGACGCACAAAAATATGACTTTTTGCGTGTCATCAATATCCTTGTTGCATGAGTGTGTGATTGGCTCTAAGTAATTGATGAAAAAGAGGTAAGGTTTTGGAGTTCAGAAAGGCGGTGTGGATTTTATAAATCTGATGAATGGCATATGTTGACATTTGAAAAGAGTTATTCTCGTCTGATGAGATTGTCGATGATTGTGAGGTTAAAGGATTTAATAATCCGGATATGGCAATTTTCTAGATTAGCTTGAGATTGCTTGATTGATGCCATTTGATTTTGTCTATGATCTGATTGAATATAAACCTATGTTGAGAATGGTTTTTGGAGACTTTGAAAAAGTGGATTTCCCATGCTTGAGATTAAGGTTTATCGAAAGTTATAAAGTTTTATTGGATTAACTTTGAACTGATCGGCATAAAATAATCTTGCGAGATTGAAACATCTTTTGCATTTGACCTTATACTCTTGACGGGATGTGATGATTCCGTAAGAGTATAGTTATGAGATTGAATTGGGTTTACGGAATGACGAGATTGAGTTGTTGTTGGATTTTATTGACTCAAGTCTTATGAAGGAATTATTTCGACCATGACTTGGAATTGCAGTTATTGTGTTACAATTGATCTAAAGATGTTATATTATTTTTGAAAAAAAGAAGACTCTGACATAATTTATTCTATGCTGAGGAGGTACAGTTAATCTAGTGGATTGATTGATAGCTGTTTAGCTTGAAATCTTGATAGATTTGATCATTTTCAGAGTAATGTTATGGTAACCATCTTGTGTGATAAAAGACTTGTGACAGGATTCATCGTAATTGGAATCCTTTAGTTAGTGGATAGACCAAAAGTTGTTTGGTTGAGATTGATGGATTGTGATTAAAATTTGAGAACTCTTTGTGAAGAATGAAAGAGGATTAAAGATTGATTAATCTTGTATTCGGGTTCTGTGAGATTCAAAATCTTGAGATTTAACCATGGCATAAATTTATCGTCGAGTTTTGACTATTCGACCATGATGGAGTATTAAATTGTGAAATGGATTGAAACAGGTATATTGATGGATTTTCCAAGGAATTAATATACCATAGACTACGGATCTTATTATATATGTTTTGAGTTAAACTCAAATCAGGAGGGTTATAAGTATTATCGATATCTATTGATGGATTACCGGTTGCGATATAACCTGAAATCCTTATGTTGAAGGATAGAATCTATAAAAGAGTAGTGGATTATACTTTTGAAAATGTATTGCAATTAATGACTGGAAGTCGTTATAAGAGGATTTTAATTAATACTCGCAGGTATTGGCTATTTGATTCTTGAAATTTTTAGTGGATAAATCGTGATTTGAAAACAGTATTTTAATGGATTATCGCGAAAACAGGTATGACCTTATTGTGGGTTCTGTTCGTATGTGAGTTGAGTGAAAATGGATATCTGTGTGACGCTAATGATGGAGTTTAACTATAAATTTAGCGAATATCTTGAGTTGATGACAGATTGTGGTAACAGTATAATGAAAGCGGTATTACGAGATTTAATATCAGATATGGATTGTGGGTTTAGATGTAGCTATGTTACCTTGAGTTATCTGGTAAGATTAAATTAGATTAGATTTCGAGGACAAAATCTCTTTAAGGGGGAGAGATTTGCAACATCCTTGAAACAGGTCTAGTAATTTTATATTATTTCCTGATTTTAAATCGTATATTATTGTGTTAGGAAAAAAAAAATTAGTTTCGATTTAGTTGAGATTAAATTGAAAAAGTAGCCTGATAATTTATTGTGTCAAATAGGTTATCTATGGTTTTAAAAGGATCGGTTTAAAGAATAATAAAATAGATGGAACTCGCGAATGGTTTTTGGGTTCCAGACAATAGGGATAAAAGTGGGAATATAAATTTAAAAGGGGATATAAGTCGGTTGAGTTAGGACCGACTCAATACCTTGCTCCTTCTTATCTTTTGAACAAATCACTTTCACCCTCATATTTACCCCTTATGTTACTTTAACTCATATAATAATCATAAATAGAATTTTAATCCATGTGAGGTGGGGATCGAATTTATGTACATCAGACAATTACTTTCATTATCATGTTTCCTTCCATCATGTAAGTCATCTAATTCAAATAGGTAAACTTTATTCTCGATGATGTTATGTTGTTTTGAATTCCAAAGATTAATAGAAAGTGTGATAACATGATAACTAAGTTTGGGAAAGGAACTAGTTGGGTTTATGTTTAGTTATGCTAGCTTCGCTACCTACCTGCTGCTACTGTTTTCCTAGTTCTGCTGTTGTCCGAGAAATTGCCCCAAAAAGGCATGAAGCCGCCTGCTTCATGCAAATGACCGGCTGTCTTGTTTGTGCTTGAAAGCCGGCGGTCCAAGGGGACCAAACCGGCAGGCTCTGGTAGGCTGTGAAAGCCGGCGGCCTCCTCTAGGGGACCGGCTGCTTGTATCTTGTTTAAAACTCAAATTCATTCTGTTTGTGTAATGGTTAAAGTACCCGGTGGTTTAAGCTTAAAAGCCGGAGGCCTTAGGGCCAAGGCCGGCGGCCTCCATGGCCAAGCCGGCGGCCTTTTGTGTTTTTATATGATCGAAAACTTGGTTCTTATTTTTGGCCACGTGAATCTTTGGTTCACTTTAACATTTATTAATTGATTCCAAATAGTTATGTATGAATAATAGAACTTGGTTAGTAACATATTTATGATATACAAATGATAGTAAATCTTATATTATAGATTAATATAAGTTTGATAATGATAAGATATGTTACTAAAGGATGTTTAACTATGCTTGTTATGAGTGATGAGAAATAATAAGGAACTTAGTGTTGAAGTGAAAATAATATTTAGTTCCTTGAGTAATATAATGAAATGAGTTTAATTAATTGAAAAGAAATCTAATATTGGCAATTACTTGTTAATATGTAAAGTTATGTGCTAAGTAGGTGATGTACATAACCTTGTGGAGTTCAAGTAATTGTGTTATTGAAAATATGGTATTGATGTCTATAATACCTTATTAGCATGTTTTGATAGAATTAGATTTTATTGACTTTAGTAATCTAAATATATAATTATATGGTTATGAGATTAGACCATGGTGATATTAATGATCTAAATGAGTAAGTTATAAATGAAATTATAACTTGATAAATATGATTATAGAGAATGTGATTAAGTGATTGGAATGGATAATACCCATGTGATTAGTAAAACTGATAATTGTGGTTGATTGATGACATGATGATTAAAGTAATGTTATTATTCACCTAAGTACTATCAGTTTGAGCTACATAACTGACTTGAGTTACTTTATTGTATTTTCAGATAAACTGAAGAACTTAGTAATATTAGACTACTGAGTGGGACGACTGAGGTAACGGTGAGTGGATCGATAACCCTCAGTTTGGTTTAGTTGTAATAGGTTTGGGTTACAACGAGTAACCGTATTATTTCTATTGTTTTAGTTGCCATGATTATGAGCTATTAGTAATAATACTGTGAATAGATTATCGTTTGATATTTTGATTGGAATATGTGAATATGTGATCACTTGTTGTGTTGCCTTTGGGCATCGTTGAGTCGGAGGCCATCATGGGGCTGGGCTTGGGTTTGCTATTGTTTGAGTGACACAGGGTCTTAGTACAAGTTTATTTGTCGTAGCCTGTGTTATTTGGGTTAATAGCACCAAGTAGTCGGTTAAACCTCTGTATTGGCCAACAGTGGGTTTTAAAGTGTTCTTTGAGAAGGTGTTACCTCAAGAACCACCGGTCCTCTATGACACCAGTTGGTTGTGTGATTAAAAGTTGATAACATACTTGTTGATTGAATATGAATATTGGTTGGACACAAGTTTGTTATGCTGAATTAAACTGTTGTTTATTGATCTTTCTCACTTAGCATTGAGCTAATCCCCCACATTTACCTTCCTTGCAGATTATGACTTAATATTGGACTGAGCAAGAAGATATTAGCATGGTATGGAATGTTTGAAGCGCAGGCAACTACTCTGATATCTGATTTAACTAATCAGTGTTGTTTTAGTTTTAAATAACACCTCGTTTTGTTAGTAAGTTACTATAATAGTTTAGAAATGGAAAAAGTTTATGCGTATTTTTATATCTTATATGATTGAATGTCATTTGGGACTCGTGCTTCAGAGTAAAATCATTATTATAATGGTTTCAAAATGAGGGGTGTTATAGAATCCCTTACCCCGCTAGACTTAAAGTTCAACGTAAGAAACTGTTGTCCTTTAAGTTAGATGGAAAATTCCTTGATACCATGTCTAGAGTTCCTGGTCGTAATAAGTATATTAGGAAATTGCTATCCACTAAAGATAAATTGCCTGAAGTTGTAACACCCGCATAATTAGGATAATTAATTATGCCTAATTGTTTGTAACTAGTTGTAATTAGTATGTAATAGGACTAATTACAGTCTCTATTTGTATATATATAAAAGGTGATTTATATATATGTGTGTGTACTTACGCGATTTGGATAAATCGTGCGAATTAACCGGACGGAGTCCGACACAATTATTTTGACGTTGGTGACAGAAACTTACCTAAATAATGAGAACGTATTTTATTATATAAAATACACAGCAAACAAACATTATTTATAATATCGCGACGACATTTTAAATAATTTAACGAATACGTATTAAACGCGAGTTAAGAATTTTAATACTTCGACGAACGTTTTTATAATTAATTTCAAGGTATTTCCTTAAAATATTCCCGTCACCTTTTAAAAATATAACTACTTGATTTAAAGTTTAAACGACGGAGAAAACGAACACCGCACGGAGCGCGAAGGCGCGGACTGAAAATGGGAGGCTTAACCTCCCACCTCCTTTTCTTTTTCTTTTCATTTTCTCATTTCTTTCTCTTTCTTTCTCTCTTTTTCTCTCTAATTTAAAAACCACCACCATCACCATAAATCGAAAAATAACAACACGAAACGACACCGGATCGTACCACTCCTTTGGAATAAAAGAACCACGGCATCCCGATCTACCTTTCCATCTTTTCGGATTTTCGATCCGACATTTTGTAAGTTTCCGACAAAACCCGAAACTCTCCGTTTTTACTCATTTTTACGTTTTTATGGTTTATATATGCTTAAAATGTCCAAAAATGGGTTGGGTAAAAGATTTGGACCAAACGGAAGCTTTTCGACCGATTTTCCGGCCACCATTGTCCGACCAGACCGCAACGTCGCAGAGACGACGGGCTACCTGCGACGTAGGCCACTACGTCGCAATACCCCTCGCAACGTCGCATATAGCGACGTCAGCCCTAACGTCGCATTAAGTGGCCAACGTCGCACTTAGCGACGTCGCGACCTACGTCGCACAAAAATCTCAACGTCGCACTAGCGACGCAGCCCCTTACGTCGCATTGATTTGCGAAGGTCGCATCATGCGACGTACAAGCCCACGTCGCACCCTACGTCGCATGCTACGTCGCATGCTACGTCGCACAAACCAGAAACTAGAAAAACGCAGATTTTTACTAAGTGTCGGAACCAAGATTTTAACACCTGATTTTACCTAAATTCAGCTCCAGATGCGTTTTTCGTCAAAGTAATATAGTAGAAATAAAAATTTTCTAAGCTGACCTGGCAGCTCGACCCCAGCCAGGGGCTCTGCCCCCGGACCCCCGTCATTAAATGTTGTAAATACTTTTCACACTAAGTGTTGAACACTTACAAATAACGAAACCTGATTCAACGATACATATAATGATAACACTTTGAATCATTATTACAAACCGTCACCAACGGGCCATATTTGTTTTCAAACTACAAACGGATTACTAAACAAACACTTGGACATAACGAGTTGTGTAGACAACTAGCCTAGATGGTCTTGCGAGACATCTACTTACTTAACTTTATATGTTTAGGCATTTGAAGGTTACGGGTTCGGAGAACCTACGGTTGATATTACTTACTCGTTTATTGATATAAACGTACTTGCAAAGACTCAGGTGAGTCTTACGGCCCCACTTTTACTGTTTTATCTTATTGGGGGAGATACATGCTACTACTTTTTCCTGAACACAAGTACTAAACTGTTTACTATACCAAACGGAATTGCATGAGTTTACTTACAAACAGAAGTCTCTCCATCATATATCGTTAGTTATGGACTTAAGCGCGAACAGTAGTTAATGGATCCATTAGGGAAATGACCCTCCCCACCCGGGGCAGTAGCGCTGCCACGTACCGATTTACACGTATAAACGGGTGACAACTTATTCGTTACTGATGCTTGCTCACTTACGAGCATGTCACGGGAGCAAACATATTATTTACGGGTTAAGCTTCGATTATGAGCCTCATGGCAACGGTATAAACTTACTTACTTACATTTGCGGGATTGCAAATACTGGTTTACGATTTCTGGACTGAAATTGCTGATTTTACGCCTGCGGGCATTACTGATGAAACCTCGTGTTCAAAGCTGATATTACTTACAAACCTGTGAGATTCACCAACCTTTTGGTTGACACTTTTTAGCATGTTTTCTCAGGTACCCGGATGGAGTAGGATTACTCCAGGATTTTAGCTAGAGTCGCATGATTTCAACACAACTGCATTAACGGAGATTCTTAGCATTATCTTTTGTATATTACGATTATGTAATAGAATCTCCCGCTATACGCGTGGACTCTAGGGGAAACTACATTTTGTATACGAAAACACTAAGTTTTCAAACATTATATCTATGGAATGTAACTAATTTACAAAACGTTGCATATAGATGTCGTTTGCTTTATCTTTGTGCTGTGATATTTAATTAGTAACACCCCAAAGTATGCTTCCGCAAATCACTAAATTTGGGGGTGTTACAGATTGGTATCAGAGCCTAAGGTTATAGTGAACTAGGTTGCATTTAGTGGGCCTAGACTATGACCGTTAGGCAGTATTCTCTTATTAGACATGACTGGTTCAGAAATTACAGCATACGACTTTAATTTAACATAGCCTGATCAACTATGTACAATTAAGGAAAGATGATGTAAGGTCTGAAATGATTATGTTGAACGGGAATACGTTAGTTGACTCTGACCACGAGAGAACCGGACCATTACTTGATACGTGCTAGACAATAGGCTGGATATGATATATGTATATATATTAGCCTCGTCTTACTTACATTCTGCCACAGGAATGGCAAACACACCACCTAATCCGTCACACTCTCACTCACATGGGTCACGGAACCCACGAGTAGCCAGGAGGAACACAAGGTCGCCTCGAAACAGCCCTTATCCTGTACATAACTCTCAGAACTTGGCACATCTCACGTTGCCAGTATTGGCTACCCAACTTCACCGTCAGGAGCAAAGGCTCGAACATCTCGAACGGGAACAACTTCGAATAACCTACCTGCTTCGCCAGGCACTTGATCACATATCCCAACTCCAGCGAGAACAAGAGGATACCAACCTCTCTGTAAGCATAATTCAGGATTCAATGACCGCCGAATTAGGTGCGGATGAACTTGTAAGAGACCGACTAGAAGAATGTGAACAGCGTTCACAGGAGACTGCGGATCACTCTCTAACACTAGCACAACGACTGGCCTTGGTGGAAGACAACGCCAGGCAAACCAACCGACTAGCAGAAACCGTGGACCGCCTTGTCGCGCTGATGGAACAAATTAATCTACATTAAGATTAGGGTAGTTTTTGTATTGTAATCTATCGCGTAATCTAGGGACTATCTAGCACTACTCTATAAACTAGTCGGATGTAACAATTCCCGACACCTTTTGTAATATCCCTGTAAGATGTAACTTTTGAACTCACTTTATCTATCAATTATCCCTTGTATTCTTAACTCATATTAATCGTCATTTTCCATGTTGATGTTATGTATTACTGCTTTCATACATATACATCTGTGACAATTACAAGTTCATACAAAATCTCATGTATCTTCATTTCTTTTATTGAAGAATCATGCCGCCAAAGACACGACCATACACCGACGCCCAGATTACCTCCCTTATAACCCAGGCTGTTACTGAAGCCTTGGCTCGGAATACTCCACCAAATTCCACGAGGAACAGCGATGCCGCTGAGACCTCTGCTGCTAAACCTTGTTCTTACAAGGACTTCCAGAACTGCAAACCCCTAAACTTTGCAGGTACTGAGGGAGCTATCGGTCTAGTACGGTGGATCGAGAAAGTTGAGTCTGTATTTCTGATCTGCAACTGTGCGGAGGGAGACAAGGTTAAGTTCTCCGTTAGTACTTTTACTGACACCGCACTCACCTGGTGGAACACTTATGCCCAGACTGTGAGTGTTGCTACTGCTTACCAACTCCCGTGGGAGGAGTTGAAGAAGATGTTGAGGGGCGAGTATTGCCCTAGGGATGAATTGAAACAACTAGAAGTGGAATTCTGGAACCACAAGATGCAGGGTAATGACATCACCGGATACACCAACCGTTTCCACCAACTGGCACTTCTGTGCCCAACCATGGTTGATCCTGAGTACAAGAGGATCGAGAAATTTGTTGATGGTCTTCCTGAGAGACTCCAAGACCTGGTAACTTCTTCCAAACCGGGTACTATTCAGAGCGCCATCCGTATGGCCCATGAACTAACGGCAAATTCTGTCCGCCGTGGCACAACTTCAACCCCATCTTCAAACAACAAACGCAAGTGGGAAGGAAACCCCAACTCATCCAACCAAACCTCCAACAAAAAGCCTGAGTACATTAAGGCTTATTCATCTGGAACTTCGGAGAAGAAAGGGTACAGCGGGAGCAGACCCTACTGTCCCAAATGCAACCGCCACCATGACGGTTCTTGCCCTTGCTCCAACTGCAAACGGTTCGGGCATCTAGCCAAGGATTGCCGAATGAACATTCCTACCCCCAACACCAATGCACCAAAGGCCTGCTTTGGGTGCGGAAATACAGGGCATTTCAAGAAAGATTGCCCAAAGCTGAAAAACAACAATAACCCTGCTCGCGGTAGAGCATTCGTTATCAAGGCTGGGGAAGCCAGACAAGACCCGAACGTCGTGATGGGTACGTTCCTTCTCAACGACCTTACTGCTTCTGTGTTATTTGATACCGGTGCCGATAGAAGCTTCATTTCTGAGAAATTTAGCCCTTTACTTGATATAACTCCCACTGCCTTAGATACTAAATACATTGTTGAATTAGCTAACGGCAAACTGATTGAGACTGATAGTATCATACACAACTGTACACTTAACCTCACGAACGAAACGTTTCCCATTGATTTAATCCCTGTCGAGATCGGCAGCTTCGATATTATTGTCGGTATGGATTGGTTGTCCAAGCACCGAGCTGAAATCATCTGTCATGACAAACTCGTTCGCATACCTCTTGTCTCCGGTGGAACCTTAGTCCTACAAGGGGAGACCGGCAGACGGACTCTGAATATTGTCTCCTGTCTGAAAACTAGAAAATATCTACGAAAAGGGTATCAAGCCATCCTCGCACATGTAACGGAGAAGAAGTCGGAGGAGAAGCGACTTGAGGATGTTCCGATCGTGCGGGATTTCCCGGAAGTCTTTCCTGAAGACTTGCCCGGACTTCCGCCACCTAGACAAGTTGAATTTCAAATCGAACTTGTGCCCGGAGCTGCACCCGTGGCACGAGCCCCTTACCGTTTAGCACCATCCGAAATGCAGGAGTTGTCTAACCAACTACAGGAACTCCTGGACAGAGGATTCATTCGACCAAGTTCCTCGCCTTGGGGAGCTCCGGTCTTATTCGTGAAAAAGAAAGATGGATCTTTCCGCATGTGTATCGATTACCGAGAGCTGAATAAGCTAACCATAAAGAATCGGTATCCACTTCCCAGAATCGATGATCTATTTGACCAACTCCAGGGATCGAGTGTTTACTCAAAGATTGATCTACGGTCGGGTTATCATCAACTCCGTGTTCGCGACAATGATATTCCAAAGACAGCTTTCCGAACTCGTTATGGGCATTACGAATTCCAAGTGATGCCATTCGGTTTAACCAACGCACCGGCCGTATTCATGGACCTTATGAATCGGGTGTGCAAACCATATCTTGACAAATTCGTCATTGTGTTCATCGATGATATCTTGATTTACTCTCGCAACGAGCAGGAACATGCTCAACATCTGAAAACCATTCTGGGACTCCTGAAACACGAAGAGTTATATGCCAAATTCTCTAAGTGTGAGTTCTGGATTCGAACCGTTCAATTTCTCGGGCACGTGATTGACAGCCAAGGAATTCATGTTGACCCCGCCAAGATTGAAGCAATCAAGGGCTGGGAGTCACCGACCACTCCAACCGAAGTGAGACAATTCTTAGGTCTTGCTGGTTATTACCGCCGATTCATCGAAAACTTTTCAAGAATAGCTGTTCCCCTAACCACACTAACTCAGAAGGATAAGAAGTTCGATTGGACGGATAAACAGGAGTCAGCCTTCCAGCTATTGAAAAACAAACTTTGCAGTGCACCAATCTTGTCCTTACCCGAGGGCACCGATGATTTCGTAGTTTACTGCGACGCCTCACACCAAGGACTTGGTTGTGTGTTGATGCAACGGGAAAAAGTCATTGCCTATGCCTCACGACAACTGAAAATCCACGAGAAAAACTATACGACCCACGACCTCGAGTTAGGTGCTGTGGTCTTTGCATTGAAAATCTGGAGACATTATCTCTACGGTACGAAAAGCACTATCTTTACCGATCACAAAAGTCTCCAACACATATTCGATCAGAAAGATCTAAACATGAGACAACGTCGCTGGGTCGAGTTACTTAGTGACTACGACTGCGAGATCAAATATCATCCGGGCAAGGCTAACGTAGTTGCTGACGCCTTAAGCCGAAAAGAACGAGTGAAACCCCTTCGAGTCCGAGCACTTTCTATGACAATTCGTAACGAGCTTCCTGCTCAAATCCTTACCGCTCAACTTGAAGCACTCAACGATGAAAACTTGAAAAATGAAGCCTTGCGAGGCTTGGATAAACAATTCGAAATCAAACCCGATGGAACTCGATACTTCTCTAACCGGGTGTGGTTACCCAAATTCGGAAACTTGCGAGATTTGGTGATGGCTGAAGCTCACAAATCTCGATACTCTATACATCCTGGTTCTGACAAGATGTATCACGACGTCAAAGGGTTGTATTGGTGGCCTAACATGAAAGCTGACATCGCCTTGTACGTCAGTAAATGCCTAACCTGTTCCAAAGTCAAGGCCGAACACCAAAGACCCTCGGGGTTGCTCCAACAACCTGAAATTCCTCAATGGAAATGGGAACAGATTTCCATGGACTTCATTACCAAACTACCGAAAACTTCGAGTGGTTGCGATACCATTTGGGTGATCGTGGACCGTCTCACGAAATCTGCTCATTTTCTGGCCATCAAGGAAACCGACAAGATGGAGCGTCTGACTCGCATCTATGTCAAAGAAATCATCTCGTGACATGGTGTACCTATCTCGATCATCTCGGATAGGGACAGCCGTTTTACTTCTAACTTTTGGCAATCACTACAGAAATCTCTTGGTACTCGTCTGGATATGAGTACTGCTTATCACCCGCAAACCGATGGCCAAAGCGAGCGAACTATTCAAACACTGGAGGATATGCTACGAGCCTGCGTAGTTGACTTCGGTACTTCTTGGGAAAATCACTTACCGTTGTGCGAGTTCTCATACAACAACAGTTACCATACCAGCATTAAGGCTGCACCCTTCGAGGCACTTTACGGGCGTAAGTGTCGATCACCTATCTGTTGGACTGAGTTAGGAGATCCCCAACTCACGGGTCCAGAAATCATTCATGAAACTACTGAGAAAATCATCGGTATTCAAAACCGGCTGAAAGCCGCACGTGATCGTCAGAAAAGCTATGCTGACGTGAGACGCAAACACCTTGAGTTCCAGGTAGGGGACAAAGTACTTCTCAAAGTGGCACCGTGGAAGGGTGTCATTCGATTCGGAAAGCGAGGCAAACTAAACCCTAGATACATCGGACCATTCGAGATCCTTGAAAGGATTGACCCAGTGGCATACCGCCTGCAACTTCCTGCTGAACTTAGCAGCGTTCACAATACATTCCACATTTCTAACCTGAAGAAATGTCTGTCTGACGAGACACTGATTATACCGCTCGACGAAATCCAAATCGATGATAAACTTCATTTTGTCGAGGAACCAATGGAAATCATGGACCGTGAGGTCAAGCAATTGAAACAGAGTCGTATTCTCATCGTAAAAGTCAGGTGGAATTCTAGGCGCGGCCCTGAGTTCACCTGGGAACGGGAAGACCAAATGCGACAGAAATATCCACATCTCTTCCCAGATAACGCACCGTCCGTGCATTCAGGCTAATTTCGGGACGAAATTTCTTTAACAAGGGGAGAATGTAACACCCGCATAATTAGGATAATTAATTATGCCTAATTGTTTGTAACTAGTTGTAATTAGTATGTAATAGGACTAATTACAGTCTCTATTTGTATATATATAAAAGGTGATTTATATATATGTGTGTGTACTTACGCGATTTGGATAAATCGTGCGAATTAACCGGACGGAGTCCGACACAATTATTTTGACGTTGGTGACAGAAACTTACCTAAATAATGAGAACGTATTTTATTATATAAAATACACAGCAAACAAACATTATTTATAATATCGCGACGACATTTTAAATAATTTAACGAATACGTATTAAACGCGAGTTAAGAATTTTAATACTTCGACGAACGTTTTTATAATTAATTTCAAGGTATTTCCTTAAAATATTCCCGTCACCTTTTAAAAATATAACTACTTGATTTAAAGTTTAAACGACGGAGAAAACGAACACCGCACGGAGCGCGGAGGCGCGGACTGAAAATGGGAGGCTTAACCTCCCACCTCCTTTTCTTTTTCTTTTCATTTTCTCATTTCTTTCTCTTTCTTTCTCTCTTTTTCTCTCTAATTTAAAAACCACCACCATCACCATAAATCGAAAAATAACAACACGAAACGACACCGGATCGTACCACTCCTTTGGAATAAAAGAACCACGGCATCCCGATCTACCTTTCCATCTTTTCGGATTTTCGATCCGACATTTTGTAAGTTTCCGACAAAACCCGAAACTCTCCGTTTTTACTCATTTTTACGTTTTTATGGTTTATATATGCTTAAAATGTCCAAAAATGGGTTGGGTAAAAGATTTGGACCAAACGGAAGCTTTTCGACCGATTTTCCGGCCACCATTGTCCGACCAGACCGCAACGTCGCAGAGACGACGGGCTACCTGCGACGTAGGCCACTACGTCGCAATACCCCTCGCAACGTCGCATATAACGACGTCAGCCCTAACGTCGCATTAAGTGGCCAACGTCGCACTTAGCGACGTCGCGACCTACGTCGCACAAAAATCTCAACGTCGCACTAGCGACGCAGCCCCTTACGTCGCATTGATTTGCGAAGGTCGCATCATGCGACGTACAAGCCCACGTCGCACCCTACGTCGCATGCTACGTCGCATGCTACGTCGCACAAACCAGAAACTAGAAAAACGCAGATTTTTACTAAGTGTCGGAACCAAGATTTTAACACCTGATTTTACCTAAATTCAGCTCCAGATGCGTTTTTCGTCAAAGTAATATAGTAGAAATAAAAATTTTCCAAGCTGACCTGGCAGCTCGACCCCAGCCAGGGGCTCTGCCCCCGGACCCCCGTCATTAAATGTTGTAAATACTTTTCACACTAAGTGTTGAACACTTACAAATAACGAAACCTGATTCAACGATACATATAATGATAACACTTTGAATCATTATTACAAACCGTCACCAACGGGCCATATTTGTTTTCAAACTACAAACGGATTACTAAACAAACACTTGGACATAACGAGTTGTGTAGACAACTAGCCTAGATGGTCTTGCGAGACATCTACTTACTTAACTTTATATGTTTAGGCATTTGAAGGTTACGGGTTCGGAGAACCTACGGTTGATATTACTTACTCGTTTATTGATATAAACGTACTTGCAAAGACTCAGGTGAGTCTTACGGCCCCACTTTTACTGTTTTATCTTATTGGGGGAGATACATGCTACTACTTTTTCCTGAACACAAGTACTAAACTGTTTACTATACCAAACGGAATTGCATGAGTTTACTTACAAACAGAAGTCTCTCCATCATATATCGTTAGTTATGGACTTAAGCGCGAACAGTAGTTAATGGATCCATTAGGGAAATGACCCTCCCCACCCGGGGCAGTAGCGCTGCCACGTACCGATTTACACGTATAAACGGGTGACAACTTATTCGTTACTGATGCTTGCTCACTTACGAGCATGTCACGGGAGCAAACATATTATTTACGGGTTAAGCTTTGATTATGAGCCTCATGGCAACGGTATAAACTTACTTACTTACATTTGCGGGATTGCAAATACTGGTTTACGATTTCTGGACTGAAATTGCTGATTTTACGCCTGCGGGCATTACTGATGAAACCTCGTGTTCAAAGCTGATATTACTTACAAACCTGTGAGATTCACCAACCTTTTGGTTGACACTTTTTAGCATGTTTTCTCAGGTACCCGGATGGAGTAGGATTACTCCAGGATTTTAGCTAGAGTCGCATGATTTCAACACAACTGCATTAACGGAGATTCTTAGCATTATCTTTTGTATATTACGATTATGTAATAGAATCTCCCGCTATACGCGTGGACTCTAGGGGAAACTACATTTTGTATACGAAAACACTAAGTTTTCAAACATTATATCTATGGAATGTAACTAATTTACAAAACGTTGCATATAGATGTCGTTTGCTTTATCTTTGTGCTGTGATATTTAATTAGTAACACCCCAAAGTATGCTTCCGCAAATCATTAAATTTGGGGGTGTTACAGAAGTGAACAACATTCCCCTTAGTTCTGAAACCTCAGCCCTACTTAAGAATAGCCTTCCCGAAAAACTAGGAGATACTGGAAGATTTACACTCCCTTGTTCTATCTACAATTCCGGAAATATGAGCGCTTTAGCCGACTTAGGAGCCAGCATTAACCTTATGCCCTACTCCCTGTTTAAGAGGCTAGAACTTGAAAACTTGAAACCCACTAAGATGACCGTCCAGCTAGCCGACCAATCTGTTAGATACCCCAAGGGAATAGCTGAGAATGTCCTTGTTCAAGTTGACAAATTTTTCTTTCCAACGGATTTCATGGTAATGGATATCCACGAGGACATAAACATCCCAATTATCCTTGGAAGACCATTCATGAACACAGCTAGAGCAGTGATTGATGTATATAACCACACGATTGTTTTACAATCGCATGGTGAAAGCATCACTTACAAGATCGACCAACCGGAATGCACCCCAGAAGAAGAAGAATGTTGTGCTATATCCACAGGAAGAATCTGTTCCGATGAAGAATCAGAACCAGAGGAGGAACCACAATTCACCTGATCATCAGTTCTCATTTCTGACATTGAATATGACCCAGAAGAGGAAGAATACGAGAAAGCAGATGAAGAAATTGAATCTGACCCTGAGGAGGAAGAAGAAGAGCCTGAAGAGGAAGAGGAAGAGGAAGAAATGGAAGAAGATGAAGATCGCACTGATTCGACACAAATGGTCGAAGTTAAAAGAATACAAAACTGCGATGATTGCCCTTCGTCAGAAGAATTAGTTGATTACGGAATCATCCGCCAAGAGCTCAGATCCTCTCATCTTAAAAGAATAGGAAACATCCTTAATTCCTATCTCGATCCCTCAAAACCCTTCACCAGAACCCGACTCCGAGACATAGAAATCTTTGAAGAAGGACTCCGATCATCACCACACCCAGACCAGTATGCTAAACTTCTGCAGAGAATTTCAGCATATAAGGCACGTCAACCATGAAGCTTTGCCGAAGAGAACCTCCATGACATAACAACCGAAGTCCGAACCATCGAAATCGATAGTTCTCGACCCTTTAACAACGCACCCTCAGACGAAGAACTCCACCAATTTCCCGATTCACGTGACAAAGACTCCGACTGCAACAGTGAATGTGATGACGACTACGTCAACATCACTCTTGATGAACGCTCCATTCCACAACCTCCTCTTGCTCCACCAAATTCCCCTGCCGTCACAACTGAGAGACTAGAAATTCCTCTGATAGATACTCATCAAGACATGATCGAGATGATTGACGAATACAACGATGTCCGAATCATAGTAGAAGCTATAAAGGAGTCAACTAACAACTACAACACAGCACAGAGACACATGATAAGGGCAATCATAAGAGACTACGATTCATACCTCGCCAATTATGGAGAACTAGAGCCTAGCACTCTTCGGAGAAATATTCGAGCATTCTCTGATCTGCTTCAAGAACAACTTACTAGAGAAGCTCAACAGCGAGAAAGACCTAACTACCCAATGGGAGAAATCGAATTCTACGGAAACCAAAGGCGAATATACCAAAAAGTATATTGTGCCTTAGCCGGATCAGCTTTTCCGTACTCATCAAGTCAGAAAGCTATTCTTGCATCAATGAGAACCAATCTGGAAAGAGCCACCGGGAACCCCAGAAGTTATGCCGACATCAGAATGGTGGGAGATCTTAGAACTCTTCTAGATCTCATCGAAACTGGAGAACACCTCACAGCCTCAGAGAACTGCAGGATCGTCATTCAATCCACCATTGGGCACCACGTTGAACTAATAATTGATGAGCTAAACGAACCAGCCTATGAAGAAGAAACTCTTGAGGTACCGAGATTCATCCCGCACATGTCACAAATCAATTTAGCCACTTATGTGACAACTCGGCTGCGCGGAATGTACCAAGAAGAAGACGTAGAACTCGACGTCTATCGAAATGGATATCGCGATGTAACACCCCAAGTTTCAGGTTTTAAAATCGTACGCGGATATATTTTTATTATGAAATATTATTATGTAGATAATAAGATAAGAAGGAAAACGTAAGTGGTTTTATCAGTTCCAGACTGTACGAAATAAGGGATTTAAATTAACTAAAGATAAAAATGAGTAGATACGTGGTTATTTCCTTTTCCTTCTAAAACATTTCCAGAACACTTCCATACATGAGAAAAATCGCAGAGGCAAGAACCAAACCCAAAAATCAGTTTCTAAATCTTTAATTGGAGCTAGAGAAACGAGAATTATCATCTTCTAATCATCAAGAATATTATGTAAGTGATTTCTCTTATGTATTTAACCTAGAGTTTTGGGGTTTTATGAGATTTAGATGGGTGTTGTAAAATTGAGAGTTTTAATCCGAAATTAGGGTTTGGGTTTGTTTAAATTAGTGTTAATTAGTGTTTTGATTATGATTATAAATGATGTATCATCATGAAAGTGATTAATTTGAAGTATGTAGCATATGATCAAAGTGGGGTTTTGATGGGAATTCATGAACTAGTGATTTTTATATGAAATTAGTGTTTATTATGTTAAATAGATGTTAGTAAAGCTTAATAGTAAATGAATTAACATGTAAATAAGTTAGAGATTTATAAGTTAGTAATATGTTCATAAAGGTTTTGATGAATTAAGAGGAATTCATGTAATAAGCTTAATAGTGTATTTAAAAGTGTTAATAGAGTATGAATATGATTAATAGTTAGCTTAATGATGATTAGTGCCTTATAGTGTTGTATGTATCGTGTATGAATTATGTAGGTGATAAAGACGTGGAGTGCTTTTATTGGTGAAATCGTCGTATAAGAGATTGTGGTGAGTGATACGGGGGTTAAACAGGTGATTTGGTTGTGTAGTACCGAATAGCTTGCGGGCTAGAGGTTTGCACAATCAAGGAAAGTTAATTGGTATGCTTGTTTATTTATGTTTGTTGTTTATAATAGTTAATTGTGTTAAATTACTTGTTATGTTTAAAAGTTATGTGAATACATGTTATTTGGAAAAGTCAGTAGTGATTATCTCATTAGCGAGTAATGAGTATGTCACTAGCTTGAAGGTAAAGGAAAGAATTTGTGGAGAATAGTGTATGATTCGATTGTGTTGGATCCAGATTACTGTTGAGTAAGAGGCTACACAATTGGGTGCAAGATAACTTGATAATATATGTAGATTAAATATTTGAGATTTTGTGATTACGATGTTATATATGTTAAATTAATAGTGTATGATTCGATTGTGTTGGATCCGGATTACTGCTGGGTAAGAGGCTACACAATTGGGCAGAAGATAAAGTGTTAATATATGTGGATTATGTGGAATATGTGTATACAGTGAAAGAATATTAGTATGCATATTGTTGCGGTATGGTACTCAGTGAAATAGTGTTAGCATGCATATCAATGTGATATGGTGCTCAGTGATCAGTGTTCAGTGTTCAGAGCATAGTGATGTTGTGATTATGTTATTGTATTGATATATGTTGAGTGTTATGTTGATTGCTTGTTTAATTGCCTGTGTACTCACTAAGCAGTTGTGCTTACTCGTTTTAGTGTTTATTATGTAGGTTGAAGTTTTGCTAGAAACATGTGGATAGAAGATGTATAAGAGATGTTGTTATGGATTATGGAGCATGCTTATGGTTAGATTATGTTCATTCTTTTGAATTGTTGTTTTGATGCTCAATTGTGTAAATCGCCCAAACAAAGAGTTTTTGAATTAAACATGGTGGTCAATATATATTAGTTGACTTTGAAAGTAATATAGAGTTATGGTGTATAGTGTATGTAGTTGTCAAGGATATGAAGTAATTTGAGTGTTTTGGTTTGGGTCAAAGTGTTGAAAAGTGATTTAGTGTCGATAATGATTGGTTGATCAAAGATGAAGTTGACAAATAGTCAACAGGGTTGAAAGAGTCAAATAAAGGTGGTATTGGGTAGAGTGGTGGTGTTATATAATAGATTTGGTGAAAGTGTCCAAATGGACACCAAAACGGGTCAAAGAGTTAAATCGGGACAGAATGTAGTTATATGAGTTTGGCCAAGTGTATTAAACTTGTTTTGATAGGTTGAGAATGTGTGAAAAGGGGCAGAAGCTAAAACCATGTAGTTTGAGATATAGAGTGTTCACTAAAAGTGGTTAAAATGGTCAAAAAGTGGTTACACGTCCGTTTTCTCGTAAAACGTGAATTTTGAAAAAGTGAAATAATAGAAAGTTTCATTTTGGCATTATGGAAGTGTCTGCAAAATTTTAGAGTCTAACTCTTTACGGTCTAGGAGATATGCATGTTTGAATTTTGTATTTTTGCAAAAAGTGGTGCAGACCTGCTGTTCTATGTCCAATCCGGCGGATTCAGATTGAATCCGGCGGATTCATGTTGAATCCGGCGGATTGGGTGACCGGATTGGTTTGAAAGGGTTCTGAAAATGGAATTTTGTCGAATTTGGGGTGAATCCGGCGGATTCATAATTAATCCGGCGGATTCGTTGGGGATTCAGAAGGTTGATTTAAAAAAAAGTCATAAAAGATGAACCGTAACTCCGTTTTTGACGTTCTTTATATCGCCGGAAACGTGAGAGAGTCTACTTTCCAATGGTAATGTCTTTTTGATGAAATTTGTATTGATTTAAATAACTAAATTATGAGTAAGTGTATTGGTACAAAGAAATTTAGAAGTTGTTGGTTAAATGAGTTAGTAAATATGTATGGGACCTAATAGAATACGTTATAGTGTATAAAATAAGTGAGTAAAAAAAAAAAATTCGTTTCTATTTTTGGGGCGTTTCACGCGCGATATTCAGCAAGTTAATTTGCGTCTTCACCGACTCGGATTTTCCTTTCAACCGCGAGCAACATTAACTAATTAGACAGGTGTGCCAAGCAACCAGATCTTTCAGAGGAGACCCTTTGGCTAATGATTTTGAAGAAGTGAAAACCGAATTCATGGCTTTAATCGCCTCGATAGGAAGAAACCACCCACAGCGTGAAATCGTTCGAACTCACACCTGCACTCGAATTGACCCTAACGGACCAGTCACGAGGGCAGTTCGATACATCTGCTATGGAATGGCAATCCTCGACCGACTCGCCACCGATCACTTCAAAAGCTTCAGAATGGAATCCACCAACCCACCAACCCTCATTGCTGACATGATAGAGCAATTCCTACAATACTATCCACCACGATACTCTCTACCAAAAAACTACAGTAACCACGCCACCACTGCGGATGCATCAAGCATCATCTGAAGAAGAAAAGGACTAAGTCGAGCTCTCGACTTTAAAAGAGCGCTTCTCGGGAGGCAACCCGTGTTTTTACATTTCTGCAATTTTAATTTCCAAGAAGTGATGAAATCTCCGACTATCTTTCACACTCGGATCATACAAAGAATGCTCCAGCTTGCAAGGAAGCATCGACAACCGAAGAATAGTATATCCGACGTGTTCACTCTCACGAGACCAATCACAAGAAGACTTGATCAAGAATGCACCAAAGAAGACAAAGACCGGCAGATGCAACCAAAGAAATACTGCAACTACCGGGGAGTACTTCTATACCGTTCTCTTTCATTCGTTTTAAATATGCCATATTCATTATGCTTATCACTAAGTGTGGGATTCAAACCCAACACACACACTGAAAGAATGAGTCTTAGATGTTTAAAACCCTAAGTGTGGGATTTTACCCCATTCAGAGCTTAGTATAACATCGAGGACGATGTTCCTTTAAGTGTGGGATAGCAGTAGTTGCACTACTGTTAAATGGACATTGGTATATGCTTGATTCTAAAATCGTTGCTCTTTATAAGACCTTGCTTCTCCATAAAAGTAAACAAAAATTTTCAAAATTAAGTTAAAAATATGTTGAAAATGAAAAATTTTAAACAAAGAATTATTTACTTTGGGGAAGAAGGAAAAATAAAATAAAATTTCTTTTGAAAAACAAGTTTAGTAATCCCATAAAGAGCATCGCATGACTAAGCACACAACAACCCAACTTTCGATTCGTGAGGTATCTTGAGCCATATGAAAAGCATTCACTTTTAATGCTTCACTTTTTCGATTCTTGAGTGTGCCGATGTATGCGTTTAGAATCAGAACTTGCTCCTGTAATGCATTTCGAAGCCAAACTAGTGAGTAAAAAGGAGATCGAATCACATCATTCTTGAACCCTTCTATACACCCCAAAATAAACACGTCATCCCGTACCTACTCAAAAACATCCCTCAAACTTCATAAAGAGTTTCAAAGATGAAAGAAGATTATATAGGCGAAATATCAAAGCATAATGCTAAGGATATTCGCATCTAAAGCAAACAGCTGGACGACACTATATTTGCCACTGATGTCCATTATTGATTCCATTATTTACATTGGTCCACACGTTTTTTTTTTTTTTAAGTCGCGCACTTCTGAAACGTAAATTGTCTTCATACAGATTTTTATCAATCGTGAAAGTCGTTGTCCCACTATCCCACTCACAAAAAGGAAATGACATCTCCCACTTGTAAATCTGACATTTAGTTGCATCATCTTCTAGATGAGTGATGTCATTTTCCAGAAGTTGGGCTTCAGATGATTTCTTTTCCAAGTTGTTGGGCAAGGGTCTCCAAGTCCAACAAGATTCTTCGTGTTTCTCTGTTTTGGGCCTGAACATTGGGCCATTGGTCACTCCAGTAATTATCTTTGGTGGACTTTCCTTTGCAAATTTGGGCCTTGTACTGGATGATGGCCTGTAAATGTTGCATTGCTTTAACTGCATCTCTTGCTGCTCCGAGTTCCAATTGTCTTGCCACATGTTGTAGTGAGCTGGCTGAGTCCATGAGAATTGGTGTAGTGTTGGCTTCTTGTTGCACTCGCTTGTATCCTTCACCTGGTTCAGTATATTCCACTGTTCTCCTAAAAACTTTTGGGAGAGGAGTGAAATCTTCTGGTAATATTTCTGCAAGTTGTTGTTTGTATGAGTCGAGGCAATATTCAGCAACCTTCCTTTCTTCCCTACTTCCATGATGGCTTCCTGGATAATTGATACCTTGGCTGCTACTACTTCCATATCTGTACATTCTGCAACACAAATGTTAGCAAGCCTAGATAAGGTGTCTGCAAGAGTATTATTCTTGCCATCAATATGTTCAATATTGATTTTTACTCCTGTTCCTGTTAAAGCATCCATGAATTTTAGCCATCTGACCCTCGATGATTTATTACTATTAGTTTTATTGTAAAAACTAATAATAGCTTGACAATCTGTTCTTAGGGTTATTTCCTTCTTATCCAGGTAATGAATTTTGAGCTTTTCCAATGTATTAATACATGCGTTGATTTCAGCATCAATGGTTGATTGGAAGTTATCAAACTTTCCACTGGTATATGCACAAACTCTTTCTGTCATCTTAGAATCTCCTTTATTCTTTTTCCATTTACATATGCCTCCCCATCCTTCCATGCATCCATCTGTTTCAAGTACTACATAGGAATCTTCTGGTGCAATTTCGAGATCCGGCAATGCTTGGACCTTTTCCTTGATTTCTCTGATTATCTTGTAATCATTGCTTTTAAGCCTTTTATCACCATGAGCACTTGTTTTTTGATATAATGGTCCTAGAAGAATTCCTAACTTAGGAATATATGGCCTTGCATAATTGAGAATTCCTAAGAAAGATCTGAGCCCCGCTTTTGTTTTAAGTTTTGTTTCATCAAAATCAACAATTTTCTTGATGATATGCTCTTGAAGTTTCAATTTCCCCTCACCAATTGTTGCTCCCCAAAAGTCAATCTTTCCTACAGCAATCTTCATTTTGTTTTCAGATAATATAAGACCATTATCTTTGCATATTTGTAACATCTCCTTTAGATGTTTCTTATGGTCATGTATATTTTCTGAAAAAACCAGTATATCATCAATATATACTGCAATGAAGCTTTCTGTCCCTTTAAAACACTTATCCATTTTTCTTTGAAAGACTGATGGTGCATTTTTAAGCCCGAATGGCATAACTAGCCACTCATATAGTCCTCCTGGGACTACGAATGCGGTCCATGGAATAGATTCTTCGGCCATGGCCACTTGATGAAATCCTGACTTCAGATCAAACTTAGAGAAGATTTTTGCATTCCCAACCCTTTTAAGGATAGTATTTATACCTGGGAGAGTATACTGATCCTTATAGGTATTGTCATTGAGCGTCTTATAGTTAAAGACCATTCTTTCTTTTCCACGAATTTCTTTACCAGTTTTCGGATCAACCGATGTTCCTGATTGAACAATCATTGCCATTGTTCTATGGCGACTTTTGCTTGGTTGAATAACTCCTAATTTGAGAAGTGTATCAACATGCTTCTTAAAGGATTCTTCCATGGCTGGAGTTACATGCTTAAGTGGTTGATCCTGGATTGTGACATCTGGGTTTATGATTTCCAATTCACATAATTCACCATTCTTTCTCCAGTGCTTCAATGGTTCTTCACCAATATAACCTTGCTCTTTCAATTTCTGGATTTCTGGCTGAAGTTCTTTTTGAAATTGCTTTACTTCCTCCGAGAAAAATACTATCTCATTAATTGAATAATATTCTTCTTCATCCATGTCAAGCTCAGGGATTGCTTTACAGGCAATCTCTGCTGTTGGAGTAGTGTTAATCTTGGTTAACTTTTTGTAGAGTGTGACTTCATTTCCTTCAATCCTGAGTCCTCCTTTCATGGCTCTTATGAAATTACACCCTAGCAACATCTGGATACCATCACTGTCATTCATATCAAGGGCATATATAAAGGGGATTTGGAATTTATTTTCCCCAATATAAAATACCCCTTTCTTCACTCTGAGGTTTCCTGGTTGTCTTGAATTTAAGCCATTAAAATAAACTGTGTAACTCAGTTTTTCCAATGCTTCTTCTGGAATTACCTTTTTGTTGATGCAGCATGTTGTTGCTCCCGTGTCAAGTATTGCTCTAACACTGAAATTCTTTATTCCTGGTATTTCAAATTCAACCACCAGGTTATAAAGCCTATTTATTATCAACTTTTTGGGAACTGCTGGCTGATGCGAACTGTTTTTGAAATGTTCTGATTCAATTACAGCTCCAGCTAATTCCTCTATAGTAGGAAGTTCTTCTATTACGACTTTCATTGTTTCTTCAAGATTAGGAAAATCTTGAGTACTAAATATAGAATACTTTCCTTCTTCAGAGAATTGCCCTTTTTCAGCAACAAGTCTTTCAATTTCTTTTTCCAATTGAGCAACTCTTAGTTTGTATGCTTCCTCTTTCTTGTCCATCTGTTGTTGTATAGACAGGATCCTTTGTTCATACTCTTTGCGAGTATGTTCTAGTAATAGTGATGTATGGTAATCTGTTTGTTCTTTGCTTCTTTTTAAACTTTTCACAGATTCTTCCAATTCTATTACCATTTTCTTCAAGTTCTCTTGACCTTTTTCTTTTTCGAGCTCAAAAACTTTTTCTTCCTCTTGCCTTTTGTAATACTCCATGGCTTGATCTTTAATCATCTGTTCCCATTCTTTTTGCTTCTGAAGTATCATTTCCTTTAGATACTTTATTTCCCAATCTTTTTCTGCATTACTGGCGGTTTCCTGAGGATTGTTAAACTTTGTTTCTGACTTCTACTCATCATCTGGTCTTTTCACTATGATTGTTCTGTTGACATAGTATGGTGAACACAAGGCACATGCAGTTAACTTGCAATTTGTGCAATGAGTTCTTGACATATCTGTTGTTCTGATTTTACAAAAATAACAGAACACATAACTTGTCAACTCATTATCTTGCCAACTATGTTGACAATTCTTCATTTCTGCGGTTAGTTTTACCTCCGGCCTCCATGATCCTGCACCTTGCTCAATCTTCAGAATTTGTATAATGGGATCACTTATATGAAACATATATCCTGTTTGTTCATGGATATACTGTTTATTAATGACCACTTCTTCATCTTCATCACTTTCACTTTCATCATGATACCCATGTTGATACATCATGAAGATACTTTCTTGATGTGGAAATTCTTCCACAGATGTTTTTATATTCTGGGTAGTCATTCCTTGCTCTCCTTCAGATATGCTACAGACACTTGAATCATCATTGTCTGCGGATACAATATCCCAATCTTCAGAAAGATCAAGTTCCTGAATCATAGCGGCTCTTTTAAGATCTCCTTTCTTGTTTCTGCAATCACGAGCAAAATGTCCTTCCATTCCGCAAATAAAACACTTACACTTCTTTACTTTGCCTCTGTCAAATTGATACTTCTTTTTAAATACTTTTACATGTGACCCATGAGGCTTTCCTTTATAGCTTTTGGACTTTCTAATACCATACCTTTTGTTTGACTTATAATATCCAGGTATTGGTATTGTGGAACAAATTGATAAGTCCCTTAGCTCCTTCTGAAGTGCTGCTTTTATACACATCTCCTTGGTAAAAGAGTATATAAAATGAATTGTAGGTAAAACAGCAGATTGTAACCCTGGGTACCTTTCTTTGAAAGCTTGTTCTATTTCTTTTGAGAGAGATAACGGGAGTTTTATGAATAATTGCTCTGTTGTTTGAGGAAAATACAACCTTCCTGATTTTGAAGCCAGATTTCTGAAATCATTCAGAAAATGCCAGAGATCCTTTGTATTTTCACAAGTTAACCTTTGTAAATTCCTGTACGCCTCATCTTGTTCATAAGTAGATCCCTGATACGGGTCTTCAAGGAGAATTATTCTTCTGACTTGAGAGGTGATGTTCTGAGGATCATCTGAAATGGTTATTAGACGCTCATATTCTTCAGGATATGCCGTTCTCCATTGCTGCCACATTCGTTTTTCGTTTTCTCCAAGGAGATTCTCGACATATAAAAGCTTTGCTTTGTTATTAGTCCAGGTTTGCTCATTGAGTTTATTAATGGTTATTGATTCCCATCTCTGAATAACATCTATCCATGTACCAATGTCGATTGGTAGGACAAGCATTGCCCCAACTCCTGCATATGCTGGTGGTAAACTCCAATTCTGAGGGTAGTAAGTGCTACCGAAATCTTCTTCTTTCTTGATACGAAAAGGTACCTGATGCTGTGGATGGCTGAGATTACTTGTACCGGTTGCTAGTGGATAGACTGCTGGTCCCATACCGGAGTCCTCAGGTGGCATGTAAGAGGTGGCAGGAAAAATATGTTGTTCCTGTTCTTGCTTTCTAACTGCCTCTTCAAGTTGTCTTAACTTTGGGTAATCAAACTCTGCTTCTGCTTCTGGATCTGGACTACTTTCTGATGCTGCAAAAATTAAAATTGATTCTTCCTTCCCACCATGTGTCTGTGAGAATGGATTTATCCATTCTTCTTGTGTGACAGCTGTTGTGAAATCTTGAAGATATTCAAAATATTCATTTGGATTATTTTGAATAATTTCTTCAGATCCTTCAACTATAATTTTTGTTGGAGTTTGATCTTCATCATCAAATTCTTCTCCCCAGCCAGTACATATAACTTCTTCAATCGGGGTTATTGGTTTGACTACTCTATATTGTACATAGTAGTCAAATTTTCCCGATGGTTCTCCTAGGGTAGACCAGTTGTTTTTGTTTCTTGGGCGAGACTTTGATGATGGTTTTATACGATTAAGAGGTTCCTGTTTTATTCTTCTTTCTTCTTCCAAGCAGGAATTGCAGTTACAAAATGGATCAAATGGATTGTGATCACTTTGTATGCAAATGTTTATCAATTCCTCTTCATCATCATCTTCAGGTATCTCTCTGTCTCGTTCATCTACCGAGTAACGTGCTGCATTATTTGGCCTTTCTCGATATGAATTGAATCGCAGGCTAATAGATCCATCCAGCCTGTTAGATACAGCAACTCTACTAGGGACTCTTATAGCGTTTGATGTGGTTGGCTTGAGATGCCAACTTTTTCCTTCGAATTCAGCTGTACTTACTTTGTAACCTGGTATTGCTATAACACCGTTGGATGCTAAGTAATCTGCGACATGTTGTACGTTGTATCTGAAACCAACATAGCTGGTGTTGGTTAGCCTTCCAATCATAGCTCTTGTAAAAAGGAGGTTGCTCTCCCCTCCTTGCCAACCTTCATACCCATGAGTTTGTACAGCAATTTCTATGTGATTATAGAAATCATTAATACTTGTCATCATGTCTGGTGCCATGTAAACAAGTTGCGTTCCAGTAGACAAATCAATTTCCATTGTTCCTATGATCTGTCTATCATCATTCCAGCGTGTATCCCTAAGAACAACTAACGCGTTTGTGCCTGCTTCTCTTCTATGTAGAGCATGTATTCGAATCATAATGAGCCCAATATGAATATGCTCATAACCAGCTGTTCTTAGTTCTCTGTGGCTTCTCTCGTTACAGAGTTGCAAATTATTCTGATCACCATCTACACATCTGATTCTTTGCTCAGAATAGTGTTGATAAACACTATGTCTTGTTGTACTTTGTTGTGCTTGATACAACACTTCTGCCGGTACTAATCTTGCTCGTCTTTGTCTTGATAAGTCCAGTTGTTGATCTGGATTTATTCTTGATTCCAGGCTTCTGTTGTAATTTCTTCGATTAAACGTTCGATTAGCAACAAATCTTGCTCTTTGGATTCGATTATAATCTCGAATCTGATCTTCTTGAGTAGGTAATTCATCAATCCTACTTGTTCCACCTAAAACTTCTGGTCTTCTCATTTTGACTTCTTTCGTTCTTCTTCAAAAATCCTTTTGGGATCTTTGTAGAAATAAATAGGGCCTTTAGATGCGCTTGTTACTTTTGTTCCAAGTGTTTGAGAGTCAAGCTTCTTGGTAAGACTGGAGATTGAATTCTCTAAATCAGTTGGAAGTTGTTCTCTTTTCCCTATTTCCTTAAGGTTCTGACTGATCTTTTCACACTTCTCTTCAAGTTCAGTGAGCTTTTGGCTTTGTTTTATGAGCAAATAAATGATAGTATTATTTTGCTTGATAATAGCAGAATTACTACCAGCTACTCCTCCCTTGTAGTCTGCAGGTATTGCAAAGCCAACTGCAGGTGACTCTATATATTCGGTTGCTTGAACTGCTTCTTGATATTCCGGGTTTATTCGAGCAGTTGCTATGCTCATGAAATGATTAAGGTTTTTACCTCTTCAATGAGATATTCAACCTTCTTAACCTTTTGATTAAGATCTTCACTAAGTCTGAGGGCTTCTTTTTCGACCAGCTTTGGTTGTTCAGCAATTTCAAGAACAAGTTCTTGAACCTGTTTCTTCGTAAGAGGTTTGGATTCTTGGATTTTTTGAGATATTTGTCTTAGGTTTTTGGTAATTTCTTTATGGTTTTTGTTATATAATTCGTTGCAAGATTCTAACTTTTCTAACAATTCTTTTTGTGCTTTTTCAATTTGATGAAAATTCTTTAGAGATACTTTTGACAATAATAAAAGACGATCATATATAACAGAAATATTATGTTCTAAATCGCTATTTGTGATTTTTGCTTTTTCAGGAAAATTAATGTATTCAAGATTTGCAGTTCGGGAATGATCATACCAGTCTAAGATGGATTGTTCAAATCTATTGCTCATAGATTATAAGTAGAAAACTTTTTCGCATGTTTCAATTTCCTTTTACTTAGAAAACTGATAAATTCCTATTAGTTTTAAAAACATATTTTGACTCACATTACTGGGTTCCCCTTTTTCTCATGGGTACTACTCGGAATTCTTTTGTCAAAACAAATATTTTAAAACATTTTTAGAATTTCAATTTGTTTTTCAAAGGAAGCTTACTAGGAAAATTTTTACTAAATATAATTTGATATAAAATTTCTTATAGACTTAATATAGATCATACCTTCCCTTGAATCCTGAATACAAGAAGGTAATTAGCCCTCCATGAACATGATAGAGCTCATAAAACTTTGTTTACAAGCTCTGATACCAAGACAGGTTTTCCCAAAATTTAAGTAAAAAGTACAAAGTATAAACTTTAATTACTTAAAAACACACCTTAATATTATTATTGCAACGGAAGATATTACAATGGTTGTGGTGATGATTGTTGTGGTGATGGGGGATGATTCTTTACAATACAAATATTGAGATTATATAGGCGAAATATCAAAGCATAATGCTAAGGATATTCGCATCTAAAGCAAACAGCTGGACATCTGAAATGGTTATTAGACGCTCATATTCTTCTGGATATGCCGTTCTCCATTGCTGCCACATTCGTTTTTCGTTTTCTCCAAGGAGATTCTCGACATATAAAAGCTTTGCTTTGTTATTAGTCCAGGTTTGCTCATTGAGTTTATTAATGGTTATTGATTCCCATCTCTGAATAACATCTGTCCATGTACCAATATCGATTGGTAGGACAAGCATTGCCCCAACTCCTGCATATGCTGGTGGTAAACTCCAATTCTGAGGGTAGTAAGTGCTACCGAAATCTTCTTCTTTCTTGATACGAAAAGGTACCTGATGCTGTGGATGGCTGAGATTACTTGTACCGGTTGCTGGTGGATAGACTGCTGGTCCCATACCGGAGTCCTCAGGTGGCATGTAAGAGGTGGCAGGAAAAATATGTTGTTCCTGTTCTTGCTTTCTAACTGCCTCTTCAAGTTGTCTTAACTTTGGGTAATCAAACTCTGCTTCTGCTTCTGGATCTGGACTACTTTCTGATGCTGCAAAAATTAAAATTGATTCTTCCTTCCCACCATGTGTCTGTGAGAATGGATTTATCCATTCGTCTTGTGTGACAGCTGTTGTGAAATCTTGAAGATATTCAAAATATTCATTTGGATTATTTTGAATAATTTCTTCAGATCCTTCAACTATAATTTTTGTTAACTTCTTCAATCGGGGTTATTGGTTTGACTACTCCATATTGTACATAGTAGTCAAATTTTCCCGATGGTTCTCCTAGGGTAGACCAGTTGTTTTTGTTTCTTGGGCGAGACTTTGATGATGGTTTTATACGATTAAGAGGTTCCTGTTTTATTCTTCTTTCTTCATCCATGTCAAGCTCAGGGATTGCTTTACAGGCAATCTCTGCTGCTGGAGTAGTGTTAATCTTGGTTAACTTTTTGTAGAGTGTGACTTCATTTCCTTCAATCTTGAGTCCTCCTTTCATGGCTCTTATGAAATTACACCCTAGCAACATCTGGATACCATCACTGTCATTCATATCAAGGGCATATATAAAGGGGATTTGGAATTTATTTTCCCCAATATAAAATACCCCTTTCTTCACTCTGAGGTTTCCTGGTTGTCTTGAATTTAAGCCATTAAAATAAACTATGTAACTCAGTTTTTCCAATGCTTCTTCTGGAATTACCTTTTTATTGATGCAGCATGTTGTTGCTCCCGTGTCAAGTATTGCTCTAACACTGAAATTCTTTATTCCTGGTATTTCAAATTCAACCACCAGGTTATAAAGCCTATTTATTATCAACTTTTTGGGAACTGCTGGCTGATGCGAACTGTTTTTGAAATGTTCTGATTCAATTACAGCTCCAGCTAATTCTTCTATAGTAGGAAGTTCTTCTATTACGACTTTCATTGTTTCTTCAAGATTAGGAAAATCTTGAGTACTAAATATAGAATACTTTCCTTCTTCAGAGAATTGCCCTTTTTCAGCAACAAGTCTTCAGGTGGCATGTAAGAGGTGGCAGGAAAAATATGTTGTTCCTGTTCATTAACAATGACTTTTTAGTTGTCGTGAGGCATAGGCAATGACTTTTTCCCGTTGCATTAACACACAACCAAGTCCCTGGTGTGAGGCGTCGCAGTAAACTACGAAATCGTCGGTGCCCTCGGGTAAGGACAAGATTGGTGCACTGCAAAGTTTGTTTTTCAATAGCTGGAAGGCTGACTCTTGTTTATCAGTCCAATCGAACTTCTTATCTTTCTGAGTCAGTGTGGTTAGGGGAACAGCTATTCTTGAAAAGTTTTCGATGAATCGGCGGTAGTAACCAGCAAGACCTAAGAATTGTCTCACTTCGGTTGGAGTGGTCGGTGACTCCCAGCCCTTGATTGCTTCAATCTTGGCGGGATCAACATGAATTCCTTGGCTGTCAATCACGTGCCCGAGGAATTGAACGGTTCGAATCCAGAACTCACACTTAGAGAATTTGGCATATAACTCTTCGTGTTTCAGGAGTCCTAGAATGGTTTTCAGATGTTGAGCATGTTCCTGCTCGTTGCGAGAGTAAATCAGGATATCATCGATGAACACAATGACGAATTTGTCAAGATATGGTTTGCACACCCGATTCATAAGGTCCATGAATACGGCCGGTGCATTGGTCAACCCGAATGACATCACTTGGAATTCGTAATGCCCATAACGAGTTCGGAAAGCTGTCTTTGGGATATCATTGTCACGGACTCGGAGTTGATGATAACCCGACCGTAGATCAATCTTTGAGTAAACACTCGATCCCTGGAGTTGGTCAAACAGATCATCGATTCTAGGAAGTGGATACCGATTCTTTATGGTTAGCTTATTCAGCTCTCGGTAATCGATACACATGCGGTAAGATCCATCTTTCTTTTTCACGAATAAGACCGGAGCTCCCCAAGGTGAGGAACTTGGTCGAATGAATCCTTTGTCCAGGAGTTCCTGTAGTTGGTTAGACAACTCCTGCATTTCGGATGGTGCTAAACGGTAAGGGGCTCGTGCCACGGGTGCAGCTTCGGGCACAAGTTCGATTTGGAATTCAACTTGTCTAGGTGGCGGAAGTCCGGGCAAGTCTTCAGGAAAGACTTCCGGGAAATCCCGCACGATCGGAACATCCTCAAGTCGCTTCTCCTCCGACTTCTTCTCCGTTACATGTGCGAGGATGGCTTGATACCCTTTTCGTAGATATTTTCTCGTTTTCAGACAGGATACAATATTCAGATTCCGTCTACCGGTCTCCCCTTGTAGGACTAAGGTTCCACCGGAGACAAGAGGTATGCGAACGAGTTTGTCATGACAGATGATTTCAGCTCGGTGCTTGGACAACCAATCCATACCGACAATAATATCGAAGCTGCCGATCTCGACAGGGATTAAATCAATGGGAAACGTTTCGTTCGTGAGGTTAAGTGTACAGTTGTGTATGATGCTATCAGTCTCAATCAGTTTGCCGTTAGCTAATTCAACAATGTATTTAGGATCTAAGGCAGTGGGAGTTATGTCAAGTAAAGGGCTAAATTTCTCAGAAATGAAGCTTCTATCGGCACCGGTATCAAATAATACAGAAGCAGTAAGGTCGTTGAGAAGGAACGTACCCGTCACGACATTCGGATCTTGTCTGGCTTCCCCAGCCTTGATAACGAATGCTCTACCACGAGCAGGGTTGTTGTTGTTTTTCAGCTTTGGGCAATCCTTCTTGAAGTGCCCTGAATTTCCGCACCCAAAGCAGGCCTTTGGTGCATTGGTGTTGGGGGTAGAAATGTTGGTTCGGAAATCCTTGGCTAGATGCCCGAACCGTTTGCAGTTGGAGCAAGGGCAAGAACCGTCATGATGGCGGCTGCATTTGGAACAGTAAGGCTTGTTCCCGCTGTACCCTTTCTTTTCCGAAGTCCCCGATGAATAAGCCTTAATGTACTCAGGCTTTTTGTTGGAGGTTTGGTTGGGTGAGTTGGGGTTACCTTCCCACTTGCGTTTGTTGTTTGCAGATGGGGTTGAAGTTGTGCCACGGCGGACAGAATTTGCCGTTAGTTCATGGGCCATACGGATGGCGCTCTGAATAGTACCCGGTTTGGATGAAGTCACCAGGTCCTGTAGTCTCTCGGGAAGTCCATCAACGAATTTCTCGATCCTCTTGTACTCAGGATCGACCATGGTTGGGCACAGAAGTGCCAGTTGGTGGAAACGGTTGGTGTATCCGGTGATATCATCACCCTGCATCTTGTGGTTCCAGAATTCCATTTCCAGTTGTTTCAATTCATCCCTGGGGCAGTACTCGCCCCTCAACATTTCCTTCAACTCCTCCCACGGGAGTTGGTAAGCAGTAGCAACACTCACAGTCTGGGCATAAGTGTTCCACCAGGTGAGTGCGGTGTCAGTAAAAGTACTAACGGAGAACTTAACCTTATCTCCCTCCGCACAGTTGCAGATAAGAAATACAGACTCAACTTTCTCGATCCAGTGTACTAGACCGATAGCTCCCTCGGTACCTGCAAAGTTTAGAGGTTTGCAGTTCTGGAAGTCCTTGTAAGAACAAGGTTTAGCAGCAGAGGTTTCAGCGGCATCGCTGTTCCTCGTGGAATTTGGTGGAGTATTCCGAGCCAAGGCTTCAGTAACAGCCTGGGTTATAAGGGAGGTAATCTGGGCATCTGTGTATGGTCTTGTCTTTGGCGGCATGATTCTTCAATAAAAGAAATGAAGATACATGAGATTTTGTAGGAATTTGTAATTGTCACAGATGTACATGTATAAAAGCAGTAATACATAACATCAACATGGAAAAATGACAATTATTATGAGTTGAAATATCAAGGAATATTTGATGGATAATGCGAGTTCAAAGGTTACATCCTACAGAGATATGACAAAAGGTGTCGGGAATTGTTACATCCGACTAGTTTATAGAATAGCGCTAGATAGTCATTAGATTACGAGACAAAGACTACACTAGTCTTAATGTAGATTAATCTGTTCCATCAACGCAACAAGGCGGTCCACGGTTTCTGCCAGCCTGTTGGTTTGCCTGGCATTGTCTTCAACTAAGGCCAGTCGTTGTGCTAGTACACGAGAGCGATCCTCAGTCTCCTGTGAACGTTGTTCACATTCCTCTAGTCGGTTTCTTACAAGTTCATCCGCACCTAATTCGGCGGTCATGGAATCCTGAATTATGCTTACAGAGAGGTTGGTATCCTCTTGTTCTCGCTGGAGTTGGGATATGTGATCAAGTGCCTGGCGAAGCAGGTAGGTCATTCGGAGTTGTTCCCGTTCAAGACTTTCGAGTCTTTGCTCCTGAAGGCGGAATTGGGTAGCCAATACTGGCAACGTGAGATGTGCCGAGTTCTGAGAGTTATGTGCAGGATAAGGGCTGTTTCGAGGTGACCTTGTGTTCCTCCTGGCTACTCGTGGGTTCCGTGACCCATGTGAGTGAGAGTGTGACGGATTAGGTGGTGTGTTTGCCATTCCTGTGGCAGAATGTAAGTAAGACGAGGCTAATATATATACATATATCATATCCAGCCTATTGTCTAGCACGTATCAAGTAATGGTCCGGTTCTCTCGTGGTCAGAGTCAACTAACGTATCCCCGATCAACATAATCATTTCAGACCTTACATCATCTTTCCTTAATTGTACATAGTTGATCAGGCTATGTTAAATTAAAGTCGTATGCTGTAATTTCTGAACCAGTCATGTCTAATAAGAGAATACTGCCTAACGGTCATAGTCTAGGCCCACTAAATGCAACCTAGTTCACTATAACCTTAGGCTCTGATACCAATCTGTAACACCCCCGAAATTCACTGTTTTGAGGAAGCATAATTTGGGGTGTTACTAATCAAATATCACAGCACAAAGATAAAGTAAACGACATCTATATGCAACGTTTGTAAATTAGTTACATTCCATAGATATATTGTTTGAAAACTTAGTGTTTTCGTATACAAAAATGTAGTTTCCCTAGAGTCCGCGCGTGTAGCGGGAGATTCTATTACATAATCAAAATATACAAAAGATAATGCTAAGAATCTCCGTTAATGCAGTTGTGTTGAAATTATGCGACTCTAGCTAAAATCCTGGAGTAATCCTACTCCATCCGGGTACCTGAGAAAACATGCTAAAAAGTGTCAACCAAAAGGTTGGTGAATCTCACAGGTTTGTAAGTAATATCAGCTTTGAACACGAGATTTCATCAGTAATGCCCGCAGGCGTAAAATCAGCAATTTCAATCTAGAAATCGTAAACCAGTATTTGCAATCCCGCAAATGTAAGTAAGTAAGTTTATACCGTTGCCATGAGGCTCATAATCGAAGCTTAACCCGTAAGTAATAATTTTGCTCCCGTGACATGCTCGTAAATGAGCAAGCATCAGTAACGAATAATTAGTCACCCGTTTCTACGTGTAAATCAGTACGTGGCAGCGCTACTGCCCTGGGCGGGGAGGGTCATTTCCCTAATGGATCCATTAACTAGTGTTCGCGCTTAAGTCCATAACTAACGATATATGATGGAGAGACTTCTGTTTGTAAGTAAACTCATGCAATTCCGTTTGGTATAGTAAACAGTTTAGTACTTGTGTTCAAGGAAAAGTAGTAGCATGTTTCTCCCCCAATAAGATAAAACAGTAAAAGTGAGGCCGTAAGACTCACCTGAGTCTTGTAGTAATCAGTTGCAATTAGCAAGTAGTAAGTAAAGCAAGTAGGTTCTCTGAACCCGTAACCTTCAAATGCCTAATCATATGAAGTTATGTAAGTATGCGTCTTACGAGACGTTTCGTTTAGTTGTACACAACTAGTATATCCAGTGCTTGTCCGTATGTTTGTAATTGTTTGTTTGTTGGAAAACATGTTTGGCCCGTTGGTGACGGTTTGTAGCAAAAATTCTAAATTGTTGACTTTGCTACAGTAGATTTGCTACAGTACTGCTACAGTAAATTTGACTTTTTTGTACAGTAACTTTGACTTTAAAATTCTGGTTTTCTGTGTTTTTGCGACACAATCTGCGACACTAAAGTTTGGTATGCGACACAGTGGTTGTGTCGCATAAAGTGCGACACAAGAGCTCTGCGACACAGTGGTTGTGTCGCAAAAGCTTGCGATGCTAATTTAATAGCGACATAAGGGTTGTGTCGCATAAAAGTGCGACACAATAGTGCGACATAACGTACGACACAAATTACGACACTAAATGGTTTATGCGACATAGCATGCGACACAAACGTTGTGTCGCAAAGATGAACATCAGCCCAGAAACTTTCGGGTTTCGTGATTTTCTGACCAAAAACGCAAATCTAATCCATTTTTGAGCTATAAAATCGTGTTTTCTTCTTGTATTAGGTTATAACTATGTTGTGTACACATCAAAACATCAAAACATTACACCAAATTGAATAGATCTAAAATTTTAGAAAATTCTTACTTTTGCAAATCGAGCTAGATGGAGGATGAGATGATGAAAACGGTCTTGATATTCTTGCTCCACTCGTGATGGTGATTCCGAATATGTAATTTTTGTGGTCGAGTTTTGATTCCGAAAATTTGGTAGTATTTTGAGGTTGAGAGAGTTTATGTGTGTGTGTATTTTGGAAGTAATAAAAATGAAAGAAGAAATGAGGAGTGGGAAGGGTGTTGGCTGATCCAAGAGACAAGGGAGGGGAAAACATCCCTCAAAACACGGTATTTACTCCGTGTCCTAATCGATTAATCGTTTGTTTTTAGTATTTAACCAAACAGTTATATTTTTAAAATGTAACTGGAGTATTTAAATAAAAATACCTTGAAATTTATAATAAAAACATTTGTCGCAATATTTTAATTATTAAGTCGCGTTTATTACGTTTTGTTGCGTTAGTTAAAATGTCGTCGCGATAATATATAAATAATGCTCGTTCGGTTGCGTATTTTATATAACAAAATACGTTCTCATTATTTAAGTAAATTTCTGTCACCAACGTCCAAGTAAACTGTGTCGGACTCCGTCCGGTTAATTCGCACGATTTATCCAAATCGCATAAGTACACACACATATATATAAATCACCTTATATATATATATACAAATAGAGCCTGTAATTAGTCCTATTACATACTAATTACAACTAGTTACAAACAATTAGGCATAATTAATTATCCTAATTATGCAGGTGTTACAATCATTTCCTTTAGATACTTTATTTCCCAATCTTTTTCTGCATTACTGGCGGTTTCCTGAGGATTGTTAAACTTTGTTTCTGACTTCTGCTCATCATCTGGTCTTTTCACTATGATTGTTCTGTTGACATAGTATGGTGAACACAAGGCACATGCAGTTAACTTGCAATTTGTGCAATGAGTTCTTGACATATCTGTTGTTCTGATTTTACAAAAATAACAGAACACATAACTTGTCAACTCATTATCTTGCCAACTATGTTGACAATTCTTCATTTCTGCTAGTTTTACCTCCGGCCTCCATGATCCTGCACCTTGCTCAATCTTCGGAATTTGTATAATGGGATCACTTATATGAAACATATATCCTGTTTGTTCATGGATATACTGTTTATTAATGACCACTTCTTCATCTTCATCACTTTCACTTTCATCATGATACCCATGTTGATACATCATGAAGATACTTTCTTGATGTGGAAATTCTTCCACAGATGTTTTTATATTCTGGGTAGTCATTCCTTGCTCTCCTTCAGATATGCTACAGACACTTGAATCATCATTGTCTGCGGATACAATATCCCAATCTTCAGGAAGATCAAGTTCCTGAATCATAGCGGCTCTTTTAAGATCTCCTTTATTGTTTCTGCAATCACGAGCAAAATGTCCTTCCATTCCGCAAATAAAACACTTACACTTCTTTACTTTGCCTCTGTCAAATTGATACTTCTTTTTAAATACTTTTACATGTGACCCATGAGGCTTTCCTTTATAGCTTTTGGACTTTCTAATACCATACCTTTTGTTTGACTTATAATATCCAGGTATTGGTATTGTGGAACAAATTGATAAGTCCCTTAGCTCCTTCTGAAGTGCTGCTTTTATACACATCTCCTTGGTAAAAGAGTATATAAAATGAATTGCAGGTAAAACAGCAGATTGTAACCCTGGGTACCTTTCTTTGAAAGCTTGTTCTATTTCTTTTGAGAGAGATAACGGGAGTTTTGTGAATAATTGCTCTGTTGTCTGAGGAAAATACAACCTTCCTGATTTTGGAGCCAGATTTCTGAAATCATTCAGAAAATGCCAGAGATCCTTTGTATTTTCACAAGTTAACCTTTGTAAATTCCTGTACGCCTCATCTTGTTCATAAGTAGATCCCTGATACGGGTCTTCAAGGAGAATTATTCTTCTGACTTGAGAGGTGATGTTCTGAGGATCATCTGAAATGGTTATTAGACGCTCATATTCTTCAGGATATGCCGTTCTCCATTGCTGCCACATTCGTTTTTCGTTTTCTCCAAGGAGATTCTCGACATATAAAAGCTTTGCTTTGTTATTAGTCCAGGTTTGCTCATTGAGTTTATTAATGGTTATTGATTCCCATCTCTGAATAACATCTGTCCATGTACCAATGTCGATTGGTAGGACAAGCATTGCCCCAACTCCTGCATATGCTGGTGGTAAACTCCAATTCTGAGGGTAGTAAGTGCTACCGAAATCTTCTTCTTTCTTGATACGAAAAGGTACCTGATGCTGTGGATGGCTGAGATTACTTGTACCGGTTGCTGGTGGATAGACTGTTGGTCCCATACCGGAGTCCTCAGGTGGCATGTAAGAGGTGGCAGGAAAAATATGTTGCTCCTGTTCTTGCTTTCTAACTGCCTCTTCAAGTTGTCTTAACTTTGGGTAATCAAACTCTGCTTCTGCTTCTGGATCTGGACTACTTTCTGATGCTGCAAAAATTAAAATTGATTCTTCCTTCCCACCATGTGTCTGTGAGAATGGATTTATCCATTCTTCTTGTGTGACAGCTGTTGTGAAATCTTGAAGATATTCAAAATATTCATTTGGATTATTTTGAATAATTTCTTCAGATCCTTCAACTATAATTTTTGTTGGAGTTTGATCCTCATCATCAAATTCTTCTCCCCAGCCAGTACATATAACTTCTTCAATCGGGGTTATTGGTTTGACTACTCCATATTGTACATAGTAGTCAAATTTTCCCGATGGTTCTCCTAGGGTAGACCAGTTGTTTTTGTTTCTTGGGCGAGACTTTGATGATGGTTTTATACGATTAAGAGGTTCCTGTTTTATTCTTCTTTCTTCTTCCAAGCAGGAATTGCAGTTACAAAATGGATCAAAAGGATTATGATCACTTTGTATGCAAATGTTTATCAATTCCTCTTCATCATCATCTTCAGGTATCTCTCTGTCTCGTTCATCTACCGAGTAACGTGCTGCATTATTTGGCCTTTCTCGATATGAATTGAATCGCAGGCTAATAGATCCATCCAGCCTGTTAGATACAGCAACTCTACTAGGGACTCTTATAGCGTTTGATGTGGTTGGCTTGAGATGCCAACTTTTTCCTTCGAATTCAGCTGTACTTACTTTGTAACCTGGTATTGCTATAACACCGTTGGATGCTAAGTAATCTGCGACATGTTGTACGTTGTATCTGAAACCAACATAGCTGGTGTTGGTTAGCCTTCCAATCATAGCTCTTGTAATAAGGAGGTTGCTCTCCCCTCCTTGCCAACCTTCATACCCATGAGTTTGTACAGCAATTTCTATGTGATTATAGAAATCATTAATACTTGTCATCATGTCTGGTGCCATGTAAACAAGTTGCGTTCCAGTAGACAAATCAATTTCCATTGTTCCTATGATCTGTCTATCATCATTCCAGCGTGTATCCCTAAGAACAACTAACGCGTTTGTGCCTGCTTCTCTTCTATGTAGAGCATGTATTCGAATCATAATGAGCCCAATATGAATATGCTCCTAACCAGCTGTTCTTAGTTCTCTGTGGCTTCTCTCGTTACAGAGTTGCAAATTATTCTGATCACCATCTACACATCTGATTCTTTGCTCAGAATAGTGTTGATAAACACTATGTCTTGATGTACTTTGTTGTGCTTGATACAACACTTCTGCAGGTACTAATCTTGCTCTTCTTTGTCTTAATAAGTCCAGTTGTTGATCTGGATTTATTCTTGATTCCAGGCTTCTGTTGTAATTTCTTCGATTAAACGTTCGATTAGCAACAAATCTTGCTCTTTGGATTCGATTATAATCTCGAATCTGATCTTCTTGAGTAGGTAATTGTGACAATCCTCCAATTAGGGTATTTACTTAGCCTAATTTCATGCATTACCTAGAGTAATTCCCTGACTAAGTGAATTCAAACTATTTTGTGTATACGTTCTGTGTAACTTACTATGTGTTATGTGATATATTTGATAGTAGTTATATGTGTATATATAATTACGTATGAAATAAATATATCAAACACTATGAATTGAATACAATTACGTTGTGATACAAAATAATTAATAATTTGAAAATTATTAATTACAACTACTAGTAAATTATATTATAGAGATAATATAATAAATTATACGTTTTATAATAAACGTATTGAATTGCGAATAATAAAGTTCCAAAATGAACTTCGAAAATACTTTTGAATAATTTTTAGTTTGAAATTATTATATAAAAGTATTACAACGAAAAGAAAACAAAACATGTAGACGATTTTGTTACACGTAATACGAACAGAAACAATTTTAAAACGCGCCTAGAGGTTCTAAATAATAAAAAGTATTATTTCGTAAGTTACTGTTTTAATGTATAGAACATTACCTCAAAATATGATTTCCGAATTTAACTGAAATCTGGCACGCGTTTTCAACTATACAGTACTTTTACTGTAAACAATTTTAATGATACTTGTGATAAAGTAGTTCACATTCCGATTTCAAATTTCTAAATCTGAGATTTAGAGAAACATAACGCGAAATTTTATTATGAATAAAGTACCACAAATTATACCCGTACACGAAATTAACGGGCTAAAAACTACCAATATTGCATAAACTAAAATATCTGGGGAACAGATTGAGGTTCGCTCCATACTCCCGTTTGAAACTTTCATCTTCAATAATACATCCTACCTACATTTTGATCTCAATAATTCACACACAACACACTACACTAGTTTTCTCTCTGGTTTTGGTGCGTACTGGGAGCAGAAGCAGAAACAACAAGAGCAGGAAGAAGCAACACCATAATCCTTATCATCTTCAACTTTAAACACCTCAAACACAAACAACAAAATGGTTTCTTGAAGCATTATCATCACCACCGTTCGTAATCATCATTTTCATCACAGAATCGTCATCATCTCCACTTTAAACATCATTGTGAGGATTTTTACCAATTTTCTTCATTTATATAAATTTCTTAAATTTATGATTTTGTTGATGATTGTTGTTAAAAACTTGTTATAATACATTATTATGTTGTTATAATGGTTGTATGTAACTTAGAACACGTTAAAATGGTGTTAAAATACATAAAAATGGGATTTGGGTTCGTACAGAACTGATGAACACGAAGATGAACAGTACCATTTCAAATGACGCGATCGCGTCATTTTCAGAGTAAAACTCAGTGTTTTTCGAAAACCATATCACGCGATCGCGTGATAAAACATTTTGAACCGATCGCGTCACTTTTTCCACACCTCAACCGATCGCGTGAAAACCCTTGTTGCCCGATCGCATGACTTCTTCACCCGATCGCGTCATTTTCAGTTCACACGATCGCGTCACTTGAATCAACCGATCGCATCATTTTTCACTTCACGCGATCGCGTGATTATCTGGACACATCCACGCGATCGCGTCATTCTTCAAAGATCCGAAAGTTCAGTAACGTAATCTGGTATTTACAAGAACAAGTTATAACCAAATTAATAAATGACAACTATATTTGTACAAGACTTAGGGACATTTTGGACACGACAAAACTTCGAGACAATTACAAAACATATATATATACAAACGAACGGACAATATATCTATAACGCGACATTTATAAAATATGTATATATAGACATTAACAACGACGACAACTAATATATATATTAGAATATATATATTCAACTAAAATATATATAAATATACATACTTGAACTTAACGACTAATTGAAACGCAAACCTCACCAGCAACTGAAATATTATAAACATTTTAACTTAACAAATAATCCGTATACTTATACAAGTATTATTATTTGCGTCTAGGTATTTGATCGACGCTGTGGGATTATTTGCTAGCTATATATTTTGCTGAAGATTGCAAAACCGTGAGTTCACAGCCCCTAACTTTTATTGTTTTAAATGCTTTTAAAACCAGGGGTGGAAAACATAGTACAATGTGATAACATGCTATATGCTTTATTGTATTGTGTTGCATGCTATTACGTGAACTGATTAACATGATCATATTCATGCTATTAAACTTGGATTGTTAATATGAAAGGTGTTCATATTATATTGTTGAACTTGAACTATTTCTATAAAATGTTTTCATATTGAATTAACTGGAATTAATTATATGAAACGTTTTCACAACATTTGGGAATAAGACAGCAGATCTTGGTACGATCCTAGGTTTACGCGAGGTAGTTGTAGTGCACATAAGTCCCAGTGCTTACAACCTATAACCATTAGCTAGGTGACTCTAGCCACTGAGTATACAGATAGTACTATCGATTTGACAACCCTCCCAGGATATTACTCGTTGGTCATTCCAACCACATCGACGATAGTCGTAACGAGGAGTGTATACTTACCGTGTTACTGAGGCAACAACAAAACAAATAGTCGTGGTTTGGTTATAGTACTAGTGTCGTTACTTTAACTCTAAAGGTTTAGCTCACCTTGGAGGGATTATAGTCTATATTTCCCACATTTACAACTAAACAACTAAACAACAATTTGATTTGGGAAGGGTATTCCCTGTGATGACTAATAGGACAGGTGTTCCTTGAGAGACTATTACTAGGAAACGTTTACCTTAAATGGTTAAACTTGGTTTCCCACAAAACAACTATTTATAGGAAATGTTTACTTGATTGATAAACCTGTATTTCCTGCAACAACTATTATTGGAATGTTTACCTTATTGTTAAACTTGTATTCCTGTTAACTATCTGTTGGAAAATGTTTGCTTGATTGCTAAACCTGATTTTCCTTAACTATTGAAATGGATATGTTTACTTATTTGATAAACCTGTATATCCTGCTACTATTTATTAGGAAATGTTTATGATTAAACTTGTGTTTCCTACACAGTTATTATTGTAGTAAGAATGACATTCTTACTAATTATAGGAAATGTTTTCTTTAATTAGAACACTTGTGTTTCCTACTTTACATATAAATATTATGTTTGCGTACATGAATGATTTATACAAAACTAAAACCTGTGAATTCACTCAACATTCAATGTTGACAGTTTAGTATGTTTTTCAGGGAATTAGGACTCAGGTACTCCTGCATGCATAAAGGACGTAGGCAACCTGACTATTTATGATGCCACTTTTGGGACACATGGATTTCCTTTGTATTATCAATTTCATTGGTTATACTTATGAAATCCCTCTTTTATAAATATGTATTTTCAAACACTTAAGTTGTCTTTGACAACCCTAACTTATGTACGACTTTATAAGTCGTATCTTTTGTAATAACTATAAACTTATGGCATCTTAAATATTTGTATGTTCTGTATGATCATATACTCTGATACAATGAATGCACTATCGAATCTGTCCGCCCCCGATGCTTAACATTTATTAAAATGCTTCCGCTAATTAACTAAGAGCTTCCGCTAAACTGTTATTAAACGCGATTACCGTTTTGGGGGTGTGACAGAGATTGGTATCAGAGCTATTGGTTATAGAGAACTAGAAGTCTTTAAGCAACTGAAAACCTTAGAGACCTAGACTATAGCCTTGGCTAACACATTTCTGCATTCATACTATTGCATATGTCTGACACGTCACACACGTTTCTTTGACTAGGCATGTCGAGACACGCACCTATTCACATCCCTGATTCTGATACTGAGGAGGATCCCATGGAGGGACCATACGATGGGATTCCTATAGCAGTGTCTGAGGAGGTTTACCCGCCTACATTTCTTAGAGATACTTCAGATGGTTCGATAGCCACTCCACCATTGCCATCCACTGATCCTGCTACCCATATGTTAGGATCTATGTCTATGTCTAGACGCCACCTTATTGGAGAGCCTTCTTATCGGCCTACACCTAGGAGGACACCGCTGTCGTGTGTCAGGGATTTCCCCATAGGACCCTCATCATCTCGCGGCAAGGAGCCGATGGTTGAGGAGCGAGAGATCCGCTGTGATCAGCAGACACCGAGAGCTAGAGTTCCGCATCTGGACTGGATGCCACGCATTTTACGCCATTGGAGGATCATTGAGAGGATTCCTTCCACCTATGAGACTGGGGAGTCATCTCACACACCGACATCTCTACATTTGACCGAGGAGCCTCTGGAGCTTACGGTCCCTACTGTGGTCGCCGTTATTCGTACCTTGCTGGGATTTCATTTTGGTACGCAGTCTGCCCTCCGAGTTATGCGCAGTGACGCCTCTCGTCTTGATGATGATGTGCTGGCGATATATGGACGCCTTGCGACTTCTGAGTTGCACATCGAGGTAGACAGGGAGTCTGCCGATGCTACTAGAGCACGTCTGATCCGACTGGAGAGTCGTCTGGAGACTATAGGTGCTGCAGTTTGTTTATGTGTGTTGATGGTTGCTGTTAGGATGTTTGTGGGTTGGAGTCTACCGTATTTCTTTTAGACCGTATGTATGATGTATTAAGACCATAGTTATGATGTATTTGGGTTGACTTTTGACTAGATGGATGTATAGGTTAAATCCGTCACATTTTGTAGATCATGTTTGATCCAATGGGTATCTTTTGTAGTAAATCCCATCTTTGTACAAAACTTATGTAACAACGCTTAACCCATGTTATTATATACATCAATTATGCAATGACTTTTAATTATGATATGTAAACCAAACATAAGCTAGTTTTACATTATTACATACATTGTGAATGATATCAATTGGTGATTGACTTCATACTATATTTACATTTATCACTTACTTTATGAGTGATGACTTGATTAGATATCTTACGAGTGTTTCTTGTGTGTGATTAGGACTGAATCATGCCGCCTAAACGTAGAAATACCAGGAACAGCCAACGAAACCCCACACCACCTCCTGCTGATGAGGAGACTACTGAACAAATGGTTAACCGAAGAATTTCTGAAGCACTTGCTCAGTATGATACTGACCGAAACCGTAGCGGTAGTAGAGAAACCGAACCAAACGCTTCAGGTAGTAATCCTGAGAGCACTCATAAGGGATGTTCATATAAAACATTCCTAGCCTGTAAACCGAGCCATTTCCGTGGTACTGAATGTGCCATTGGAATCATCCATTGGATAGAGAAAATGGAGTCTGTGCTAGAGATTAGCAAGTGTGCTCGTGAAGATATGGTCATGTATGCTACATGCACGTTTAGTGATAAGGCTTTGACTTGGTGGAATGCCCAAAAGCAAGCAATGGGTCGTCCAGCCGCTCATTCACTGTTTTGGGAAACTTTGAAAACTATGGTCATGGAAGAGTTTTGTCCCCGCAGTGAGCTGCAGAAGATTGAGTCTGAACTCTGGAACATTGCTATGGTTGGTGCTGATATCACAGGATATACCACCAGATTTCAAGAACTGGCACGCCTTGTACCGCACATGGTCACTCCTGAGTACAAGCGCACTGAAAGGTATATCTGGGGTCTAGTGCCACAAATTCGAAGTTTGGTAACATCAGCCAATCCTGCTACTTTTAAGATTGCTGTGGAACTAGCACAGCGTTTGACTGATGAAGCAGTAAGGATGGGGAATCTTGCTAAGAAAGCTACTACTGAAAAGGTGGAATCCAGTAATGCTGATGCTGGGAAAGGAAAGCGTAAGTGGAATGACCGTCAGGGTCACAAGAATAAGAAGCAAGCTAGTACCACGAAAGCTTACGTTGCCACTACCACTGAACAAAAGACTTATATGGGGAGTAAGCCCAAGTGTGGCAAGTGTGAACGTCATCATGATGGTGACTGTACTTTCTGTGGGAATTGCAAACGCTGGGGGCATTTGGCCCAATACTGTAGAGCGAACCCTACCACTCAAGCAAATAGGGATCGACCAGCAAATGGATGTTTCGAATGTGGCGAGCAAGGTCATTTCCGAAACAAGTGCCCTAAACTGAACCGTGGTAACCAAATCAATCAGAACCGCCCTGCAAACCCGAACAACAACAATAATCGTGGAAACGTCAACAACCAGCCAGCTAGGGGTCGTGCATTTGTCGTTGGAGCGCAAGAGGCACGCCAGGACCCTAACACTGTCACTGGTACGTTTCTAGTTAACGATCATTATGCATCCGTATTATTTGATTCTGGCGCCGATTTGAGTTTTGTGTCTAAGGACTTTAGACCACTGTTAGACGTTAGATCTCGTAAGCTAGACAACAAGTACACCTTAGAACTAGCCGATGGTAGGTTGATTGAATCAGGAGAAATAGTACCAGGATGTACTCTAGCATTAGAGAGTCATCTTTTCAAAATAGACTTACTACCGGTTGAGTTGGGAAGCTTTGACATCGTAGTCGGTATGGACTGGTTGTCGAAGAACCGTGCAGAGATTGTTTGTTTTGATAAAATGATACGTATACCATTGTCTACTGGAGAAACTTTGGTGATACAAGGAGACAAGAGGGCGAGTGCCGTCAAAACAATAAATTGTTTGAAAGCTTGTAAATATCTCCGCAAGGGATATCCAGCATTTTTGGCGCATGTTGTGGAAAAGAAACCTGTAGAGAGACTCTTAGACGATATACCTGTAGTACGAGACTATCCGGGAGTGTTTCCTGATGATCTTCCAGGATTACCACCTCCGCGACAAGTCGAATTTCGCATCGATCTGGTGCCTGGAGCCGCACCAATCGCTCGCTCACCTTATCGTCTAGCTCCATCAGAAATGCAAGAACTGTCTACACAGTTGCAAGAGCTTTTAGACTTAGGATTCATCCGACCGAGCTTTTCACCTTGGGGAGCTCCGGTTTTGTTTGTCAAAAAGAAAGATGGATCTATGCGCATGTGCATTGACTATCGAGAGTTGAATAAAGTAACTATCAAGAACCGATATCCGTTACCTCGCATTGACGATCTGTTTGATCAGCTACAAGGATCAAGTTACTACTCGAAGATCGATCTGCGTTCTGGTTATCATCAACTGAAGGTTCGAGAAGAGGATGTGCCGAAGACAGCGTTTAGGACTCGTTATGGTCATTATGAGTTCCTAGTTATGCCGTTTGGATTGACTAACGCGCCGGCAGTATTCATGGATCTCATGAACCGAGTGTGCAAACCTTACTTAGATAAGTTTGTCATTGTGTTCATTGATGATATTTTGATTTACTCAAAGACGAAAGAGGATCACGAACAACATTTGAAACTTATCCTCCAACTACTTGAGAACGAGAAGCTGTATGCTAAATTCTCCAAATGCGAATTTTGGATTAGAGAGGTTCATTTCCTAGGTCACGTGATCAACGACAAGGGAATTCATGTGGACCCATCTAAAATAGAGGCGATTAAGAACTGGAAAGCACCGGAAACTCCCACAGAAATTCGACAATTTCTTGGTTTGGCTGGCTATTATCGACGATTTATAGAGAACTTTTCAAAGATAGCCCAGTCACTCACCACCTTAACTCAGAAGGATAAGAAATTCGAATGGGGAGAGAAACAAGAGAACGCCTTCCAACTATTGAAACAAAAGTTGAGCACCGCACCGATTCTATCCTTACCTGAGGGAACAGAGAACTTCATTGTTTATTGTGACGCCTAACATCAAGGGTTAGGTTGTGTTCTCATGCAAAACGACAAAGTTATTGCTTATGCATCTCGTCAATTGAAGATTCACGAGAAGAACTATACGACTCATGACTTAGAGTTGGGAGCCGTCGTTTTTGCATTGAAAATTTGGAGACACTACTTATATGGCACAAAGTGTACAATTTTCACTGACCACAAGAGTCTACAACACATATTCGACCAGAAAGAACTCAACATGAGACAGAGACGTTGGGTCGAATTACTGAATGATTACGACTGTGAGATTAAATACCATCCGGGCAAGGCTAATGTAGTAGCAGATGCCTTGAGTCGTAAAGAGAACATTAAGCCTCGCAGAGTTCGAGCCTTAGTGTTAACAATTCACTCTAATCTCATTACTCAAATTCGCGAAGCACAACAATTAGCTTTCACCGCCGAACGCATGAAAAATGAATCCCTGAGGGGAATGGAGAAACAGCTTGAAACAAAAGAGAATGGAGTTTTATACTTCATGAATAGAATTTGGGTACCGTGCGACGATGAACTCCGTAAGCTGATATTGGACGAAGCTGTTGAGACCTGAGACACTGTTAGATTTGCTCAGAATACAAGTATCATGCCGCTGTTGGTATAAGACTTCAACCACTGTTAGAAGTCAACCACTGTTAGAAGAAGACAACCGCTGTTAGTACATTTGTCTAACAGGGCCACTGTTAGTATATAGTTTGTATTTTGTAAGTACTCAACCACTGTTGATAATATACGAGTACTACCCCTGTTAGTTATATACTCAACCACTGTTGGTTAGTCGGTTAGAGATAATTATGGAATAGATAGGATTTCCATAATAGTTTGATTTTGTAAAGGACTCTATGTGTTATAAATAGAGATTCTGTAAAACCCTAGATAAAAAAAGACGAATTCATTCTAGTTATTAGCTTCAAGGTTGTAAACCCTAACACAAATTGTGTGTTCGTATTATTAATAATATTGAAGCTTTTGGTTAGATATTCTGTTATATACAAGTTTGTTCTTCAAGTTATTAATAAACTATTCCGCAAGCTTATTAATAATCAATCAAAGTAATACATACTAAGATCTCTAGCTGGGATCATCAAGTGGTATCAGAGCTTGATATTACTTTGATCTTGAAGAAGGTAATTGAATTTCACAGCTTTATCAACAAATAACAAGATGTCTACGGAATCAATGGAAGGTATACAAGCTACAAAGATTCCCATGCTCAAACCTGATGAGTTTGAGCTATGGCAGACTAGGATTAGGCAATACATGTTGCTTACGGATTATATGATGTGGGAGGTGGTTACTAATGGACCAAACTATACTAAGGATGCAGACGGTAAAAAGGAAGAAAGACCACCACCAAAGTCTGATGCAGAGAGAAAAGAAAGAGCAACAGAGTGGAAGGCATTAAGTACTCTACTTTTGTCGATTCCTAATGAGTATCAAAGGAAGTTTGAAAACTGTGAAGATGCTCAGGTTCTTATGCAAGCAATTGTTAAGAGATTTGGTGGTAATGATAACACCAAGAAGAATAAGAGATCTCTTCTCAAACAACAGTTTGAAAACTTTGCAGGTGTAAAGTCTGAAACTCTGACTCAGACTTTTGATAGGTTTCAAAAACTTGTGGGTGATTTAGAAAATCACAATGTCAAGATTGATAAAGATGACTTGAACAGGAAGTTTCTAAGATCACTTGGTACAGATTGGAATATGTACACTGTGGGACTTAGACAAAGTCCAGATCTTGAAGAGAAAGAGATTGAAGACCTGTATAATGATCTGAGGAATTTTGAGCCTGAAGTTCTAGCATTGAAACAGTCCAATGGTAGCTCTAACAATGCTGCTTTTGTTTCTGTTGGTGAATCTGGTAGTTGTAGCACATCTGGTGCTAATGATAATGTATTGGAAGCATTCTTTGCAAGCCATGTGAATTCTTCATTAACTACAGAAGATTTGGAGCAGGTTAGTAAAGAGGACCTGGAAGAGATGGATTTAAGATGGCAAATGGCCATGATTACAATCAGGGCAAAGAGGTTTATGCAGAGGTCTGGGAACAGAAACTTTTCTTACAAGAGAGATGGTATAGCTGGTTTTGACAAGAGCAAGGTGGAGTGTTTCAATTGTCACAAGATGGGACACTTTGCTAGAGAATGCAAGAGCACACAGGCTGGAGGATCTCAGAATGGTATTATGAGAAATAATTCTGCTCCACAAAGAAGATTGGTACCTGTTCAGAACACCACTTCAGATTCATTGGTTGCTCAAGATGGAATGGGAGGATTTGACTGGAGTGACCAAGAAGAGCTTGTAGTTCAGAATCAAGCTTTGATGGCTGTCACAGAAGAACCAGAGTCTTCAGACATTCCATATGAGGTACAATCTAAATTATGTTCTCCTGCATGTAAGAAAATGGTTAAATTTTATAGGGATCATAATATGGTTGTGTGTAATGAATTAAAAGCTTGTAAGGAAAAGAGTCAACATGCCACTTTAGCTATTGAAAACTTAGAAAATCAGATAAAAGCTTATGAAAAGAATGAATCTCAATTTCACTTAGATGTTAAGTATCTAAATTGGGAAAAGAAAGCTTTACAAACAAAAGTTGATATGCTAAGTGCTAAGTTGGCTGAGGCAATTTCTGATAAGGAGTCAATAAAATTGAAAGTTGATGAGTTGGAAAATGTTTCAAAAGGTGTTCAAAACTTAATCAAGTCTCAAATTCATGATAAATTAAAACTTGGATTAGGTTACAACCTTAATGCTGTTCCTCCACCTTATAATCATACTTATTTCCCACCTAAAAGTGATTTTGTTTTAGAAACACTTAAGGTAGGTGTGTCTGAGGAGGTTAAAAAGGTAGATCCAGTTGTTAATTGTGATGATTATGTAAATTTTGATAAAGTTGAAGTATCTGATTGGACTGAGGAAGATGAGAGTGATAGTGATAGCACATCTAGTGGTAATTCTGTGGATAAATGTGTTAAGCCTATTACTGGTCTAGTTTCTGAACTAAATAGTACTAAACTAGAAGAGGGTAAAAAGATGTTTGTTGAGAAGGCAAAGGCTCAGTTAGATCAAGTCAGGAAAACCAACAAGGCTAGTTCAGGTTTAGGGTATGTACACAAAAAGGTCAAAACTGAATCAAAAGACAAGTTGAAATCTGAGTGTGATAAGTGTACATGTAAATCAAAGAAGTCTGAGTTACATACTGCAAGTAATGTGAATAAATCCATTCCCAGGGGTAATCAAAGAAATTGGAACCAATTGGTTTCACAAAGGTTGGGTAATGGGTTTGAATGTGTGAAAAGAAAGTCATGTTTTATTTGTGGTAGATATAATCATCTTCAACAGGACTGTTACTACAATCCTAAAAATAATAGGAACAGTGGTACATGTCATGTGTTGATAAATAAGCCTAACAGAGGCAAGGCTGCAGCCCCTGTTAATGCTACAGCAGTGCCCCTGTCAACGGCTAACAGAGGCAAGACACGAACAGGGGAGGGTTTGACCACTGTCAGGCATGGTACCTCTGCTGGTATTAAACATTTCAAAAGAATGTTTATACCAAGTAAAGCTACCACTGCCAGGGTAATCAATACAAACTTAAAGGTGACCACTGTCAAACCATTAACCCCTGTCAGGTCTAAAATTGATTGTTTTTGGAGACATAAAAATGAGTGTAAATCTGAAGTGTCCAAAACCAATGCAGCACTGAGATCAATCACTGTCAAAAGGGTTGATGTCAATGGTGCTCAAGGGAAACCCAAAGCCAAATTGGTTTGGGTTCCCAAGAAAAACTAACTGTTTTTCTCATATATGTGCAGGGCAAGCCACCAAGCTTATGGCATATTGATTCTGGCTGTTCAAGACACATGACTGGAGACAGGAAAAAGCTACAGGACTTTAAAGCGTTTTCTGGAGGAGATGTAGCATTTGGAAGCAATCCTAAAGGAGGTAAAATCACAGGTAAAGGTAAGGTAAAAAGCAGTAAGCTCACTTTCAATGATGTTTATTATGTTGAGCAATTGAGATACAATTTGCTTAGTGTGAGTCAAATCACAGATAAGCAAAATCCTGTATATTTCACTGACACAGAATGCCTTATACTTTCTGAAAAACTCAAAATACCTGAAGATAAGATTTTAATGAGAGTTCCAAGAAAGGATAACGTATACTGTAGTGATTTAAACAAGATGGAATCTCAAAATGTTAACTGTCTCATTTCTAAAGCTACTGTATCTGAATCTGAACTATGGCATAGGAGGATGTGTCACTTGAATTTCAAGACCATGAATAAACTTGTTAGGAATAAGCTAGTGAGAGGCTTACCTGAAAAGTTATTTGAATGTAGTGACCACTGTGTAGCATGTCTCAAAGGCAAGCAACACAAGACCTCTTATAAGACCAAGTTTGTAAATACCAATACCACTCCCTTACACCTGTTACATATGGATTTGTTTGGCCCTACCAATGTAGCTAGTCAAGGGAAGAAATCTTACTGTTTGGTAATAACTGATGATTACTCTAGAATGAGTTAGGTGTTCTTTCTTAGGACTAAGGATGAGACAGGTGAAATACTTAGATCATTCATAACTAGGATTGAGAATTCAACTAATCAAAAGGTTAAGATCATCAGGTGTGATAATGGGACAGAATTTAAGAATCATGAGATGAATAAGTTCTGTGAGGATAAAGGTATAGAAAGACAGTATAGTGCACCTAGGACTCCACAACAAAATGGAGTAGCTGAGAGGAGGAATAGGACACTAATTGAGGCTGCTAGAAGCATGCTAGCAGATGCTAAACTACCAATGTCCTTTTGGGCAGAGGCAGTTAGCACTGCTTGTTATGTTTTGAATAGGATTTTGATTATTAAACCTCATAACAAGACACCCTATGAGTTATTCTTTAAGAGAAAACCTTTGGTTAGCTTTTTAAAACCATTTGGATGTCCTTGTACTGTCTTAAATACCAGAGATCATCTAGGTAAGTTTCAGAGTAAGGTAGATGAGGGTGTATTTGTTGGATACTCTATTCAAAGCAAGGCTTATAGAGTATTTAACAAAAGGACTAGGATCATAGAAGAGACCATGGATGTGACCTTTAATGAACATACATCAAATGTAGAAGGAAAAGGTCCAGAAGTTTTGTTTGATATTGATGCACTAACCCATGCTTTTAGATATCCAGATTTGTCTATTAGTGCAGGTACAGATGCAGGTACAGATGCAGGTAATGATGCAGGTAAAGATGGGCATTCAACCTCAAGTCAAACTAAAAAGGATGACTTGAAGTATGTCTTGTTTCCTATTTGGACTCCAGATCCACCAGAAGTATTTCAACAGGAACAGGATCAACCAGAGAAAGATGCTTCTTCTGATGATTCAAATGGTTCACCTGGTAAAACTGGTGCAAGCAAGGGTGCAGATGATTTAACTTCACCAGATCATCAACCATTCACTTCAAAGGGATCTCATACAGATCCAGAGCATGAGTCAGAGGAAGAGCATGATTCTCCAAAATTTGTTGAACAAAGTCCTCCATTTCAAGTTTTGGAAAGGACTTCTTTGTCAGATTCTGAAGCAACTCCAAAGCCATCAAAGGAAAGAGAGGAAAGAGAGTCTTTTTCAGACTCTGAGATAGATAATCTTTTGGGTTCTAATTTGGAAAGAGAACTACTTGATCCTTCTACCTCTAAATATGTGGTTCATAAAGATCATTCCTTGGATTTGATTATTGGTGATATTATGACTCCTGTTCAGACTAGACATCAAACCAAGGTAAGAGAAGAAGATGTACATACTTCATTATATGTATGTTTTCTTTCTCAAATGGAACCAAAGAAGGCAGTAGAGGCTCTCAAAGATCCAAGCTGGATTGAATCTATGCAGGAAGAATTGTTGCAATTCAAACTGCAAGATGTGTGGGATTTGGTTGATCTTCCAAAAGGAAAGAAAGCTATAGGCACAAGATGGATCTTTAAGAATAAGAGAGATGAAAGAGGGATAGTGATCAAGAATAAGGCTCGGTTGGTAGCACAGGGGTACACACAGGAAGAAGGCATAGATTATGATGATGTCTTTGCCCCTGTTGCTAGAATAGAAGCTATTAGATTATTTTTAGCTTATGCATCTTATCAGGATTTTAAAGTCTATCAAATGGATGTGAAGAGTGCTTTTCTTCATGGTCTAATTGATGATGAGGTGTATGTTTGCCAACCACCAGGGTTTGAAGATCCAACATATCCAGATAGAGTGTGCAGATTGAAGAAAGCATTGTATGGATTACATCAAGCTCCAAGAGCTTGGTATGATACTCTATCTGAGTACTTACTCAAGAATGGATTCAAGAGAGGTACTATTGACAAGACATTGTTTACCAAGAGGGTTCAAAGAGATATATTGTTGGTACAGGTGTATGTTGATGATATTATTTTCGGGTCTACAAGGGATTCATTGTGCAAAGAGTTTGAGGATTTAATGCATAAGAAGTTCAAGATGAGTTCAATGGGTGAACTCACATTCTTTTTAGGATTGCAGGTGAAGCAGAAGTTAGATGGAATCTTTATTAACCAAGGGAAGTATGTGAAAGATATTTTGAATAAATTTGGTTATAAAGACGTGAAGGTAGCTAGCACTCCCATGGAGGCACATAAACATCTTAATTCTGATCCTGAGGGGGAGGAAGTAGATGTGCACTTATACAGGTCAATGATTGGTTCATTGATGTATTTAACGTCATCCAGACCTGATATAATGTTTGCAGTGTGTCTTTGTGCTAGATATCAGACCAATCCAAAGCAGTCACACATGTATGCTGTGAAGAGGATCTTTAGATACTTGAAAGGTCAACCAGACTTGGGCCTTTGGTATGCTAAAGGATCAGATTTTGAGCTAAAGGCATTCACAGATAGTGACTATGGTGGTGAGAATATGGATAGGAAATCGACTAGTGGAGGTTGTCAATTTCTTGGAAATAGGTTAGTGTCATGGCAATGCAAGAAGCAAACCACAGTTTCCACTTCTACAGCAGAAGCAGAATATGTTGCAGCATCAAGTTGCTGTGCACAGGTTCTTTGGATTCAGAATCAAATGATGGATTATGGTTTGACTTTCATGAACACTCCTATTTATATTGATAATACTTCTGCTATTAGTATCATTCAGAATCCAGTTAAGCATTCAAAAACCAAACACATAGAGATCAGATATCATTTTATACGAGATTGTTATGATAAAAGATTGATTCATATTTTTAAAATTCATACTGATAATCAACTTGCAGATCTTTTTACAAAAGCATTTGATGTAGGAAGATTTACATTTTTGATAACTAATATTGGTATGATCAATTTCACGTAGTGTTTTGGTCTGGATTTGATACTAACAGGGGTAAAATATATTGTATGTGACAGGGTCAGGTGTTGCCACTGTTAGCTTCATTATGATAACAGATGGTGCCACTGTTAGTTTACCTGTGCCACTGTCAATGTAGTTTAAACCCCTGCTGTATATGTGTGTAATTTAACCCCTGCTAGTTGTTTTTCTTAGTTTAATATTGCAGGTTTCAGCCACTGTCAAGAGACATCACTTGAGCTGGAATTTAATGTTTTATTTGTTTCTTCTTATTTTATTTTGGTTAAAAAAAAAAAAAAAAAAAATTTTGTTGTCTAATTAAGCTAAGCTTATGCCCCTGTTAGTTCTAAGTTGGTGTTTCCTTGGTCGGATGCCCCTGCTAGACTATCAGCCGCTGCTAGCTTTGTTAGATGGTTAGAAAGGGTTGACTATAAATTGGTCAAGTGAAGTACCCCTGTTGGGTTTATTTGTAAATTGTGCCCCTGTTGGGTATAACCAGCAGTGCCACTGCTAGTTCTATTTTTAGGGCTTGGCACTGTCGTCAAATAAATACTCAAATACTTCACTTTTTCAATTACGCTTTCAAACTTTTCAAAACCCTTCAATATTCGCTCTCGATTTGAGTTGTTTATTGTAATTCACACTTCATTCGTTCATCAATTTCTTCAATGGCATCGTCATCTTCGTCTGATTCTGGTACTTCTACGCTCAGTGTTCATTCTGAACACAACATGAGGGCTTTCTTGAATAAAGAACTTGCCGATGAGTATTTTCATCCTATCATTGATTTCTTAAGTAATTGTCCAGTTACTTATGCCCTTACTGTCGCTCCACGATTGATTCGATCACATATTCAGGAGTTCTGGCAGAATGCAAAGGAAGGGAATGTTAATGGCATTACTCACATTCATTCCACTGTCAAGGGTCAGAAGGTAATGGTTACTGAGATTGTTCTAAGAGAACTATTACAGTTTGATGATGAAGGTGGAATTCTGGAATTATCGAGGGAAGATTTGTTTAAAGGCATTATGGATATGGGGTATGAAGGTTCAGGAAAGACAAGATCCGAATATACTTTCTTGAAGTCTTGGTTTTGTCCTCAATGGAAGTTCTACATTCATACTTTTCTGGTATGTTTGTCTCAAAAGAGAACTAGTTTTAATGAATTTAGTTCTACAATTGCATATCCTATTATCTGCTTGGCACAGGGTATCAAATTTAATATGTCTAGATTTATCTTAGATAATATGGTTAGGAATGTAAAGGGTGATACAGTCGTTATGTACCCTAGATTTGTTCAGCTTTTGTTAAATAATCAATTGTCAAATCTGCCAGCAGAGGATAGTGTCATTGTTAGTTCTACTCTATCTTTGAGGACTATTCAGGCTATGAATAAATATCAGAATGCTTTTTCTAAGAAGGAAACTGCATTGTTTTCTACAATGCTAGTTACTCCTTCTGCTACTGGTGGTGTATTACCAACACCATCTGGACCAAATGATGACAGACCAACAACACAAGTTGGTTCTGAACACACATCAAGAGGTGGCATCAAAAGAAAACAAGGGAACAAACAGCCTACCCAATCTAAAGCCAAGAAATCCAAGAAGGCTTCACAGGCTATGGAGATTCCTGTTTCTCCACAGTCTCAGTCAACTGTTCCAACACAACAGGTGAACATACTTGATGAAAATGTTCATTCTGGAAGGGCTGCCACTACTGTTTCTAGCCCACTGGCAGGGCAGGATAGTGGTAACATTAATCAGACCCAACCAGAGGCAACTATGTTTGATGAGCCTATGGGTGATGATTCAAATGTAGGTCCCAGTACCAATAACCAAGGGACATCTGCAGTGGCAGATGTGGGCAAGGATTCAACTAAGAGGTCACACTCTAATGTTGATGAGCCTAGTGATACTGATGAATTGACGATTTCCTATCTTGTACATGATGTCAATAAATTGTGGAGTAAATATGAGAGGGAAAGGGCTTACAGAAAAGAGGCTCAACAGAAAATTCAAGCTCAGGATGAGTTCATTGCTAAGCAGAAGGAGATCATTGATCATCAGAAGGCAGAATTGCTTGATGTGCAGAATCGATTGTTAGTGCTTGAGGAGGCTGTCAACAATATCCTTCTACCTGCAAATAGGTTAAAGGAATCTTCAGGCAAGGAGGAGAAGAAAGCAGATGATGATATTATGCCTGAAGATGATGGTTCAACAAAAGCAGGTGATGATGATGATGATGATTCATATGGACCTCATGATGATATGGGTGGAGCAATGATAAATGATGATGAGATGAATGATGATTCTGCAGCTACAGAGGTGCTTGAGCTTGATAATGAAACAGCTACAGAGGTGTTTGAGTTTGATGACAATACAGTTGAGATGAATATATGTGGTAGTGATAAGGCACAATCAGAAGACACTGTGGAGTTAGTGTTTGATGATAAAGATGATGATTATGTGCAGAGCAGGGATAAGGCTGAGGAGGAGCTAAATGTATCTGATTATGTGATACATGAAAATTTAGATGATGAGGTGGTTGATGGTGCAGGAGCAGAGCAGACTGATGAAACAGTTTATCAGGTATTTCCATTGAATAAAGGGTTGCCTGAGAAAGCTGCACTTAGATTATATGTTTGGGATGTGATGGGTGCTAATCTGGATGATAAGAAAAGAGTGAGTTTCAGTGATAGGTCAGTGTATGAGGTGGTTGATGATGTTGAAAAAGAAGGAGAAGTTGAGGTTAAGGGAGAGCAATCAATTGCTGAAGAGAAGAAGTTGCAGACCTTTACAAGAAAGAAATCTATTCCCAGAAGAAAACCAACTAAAAGATTATCCCCTGTCAAAACTTCTACCTCTGTTGTCACAATTTCAACCTCTGTCAACACTACTAACACAACCACTGTTATGTCTACCCCTGTTAGTACACTAACTCCTACCACTGTTGATACACCAATCACCACTGCTATCATACCAACCCCTGCCACAACTACAACAACAACAAGACCAAGAGAGGTACCTGTTACAATCAGAGAACCAACTTCACCACTCAAACCTAAGTCTAAATTGCCTGTGATTGATGCAAAAGACAAAGGTAAAGGAAAGTTAAAAGAAAAATCAAAAGTGAAAGAAGTTAAAGAACCTCATATTGAGTCTCATGATATGCTGAGGATGCAAGTAGAAGAAAGAGAGAGGTTGATAAGGAGAGCTGCAGAAGCTAAAGCTGAAGAAGAAGGAGATGATATGAGAATGATTTTGGATGATCTGAGTGTAGTGACTATTACACAGAAGGCTGCAGAGGTTGTTAAAGAAAAGACTGCACAAGGATTAAAGCTTCCTGCTCAGAGAGTTCATGATTATTTAAAGAAGAAGAAAGATAATGAAGAGGAAGAGTTATCTTCTGGATTTTTGTTGATGAAAAAGTCGAATGAGGAAAGGGCTAGGAAGAAAAAGCAAGATGAGTTAGCCAAGAAAAGGAGTAAACCTTTACCATATGCTGAAAGGAGAAGACAAATGATTAATGCTTTGTCTGAAAATTATGCTCCAGCTAAAATTGTTAGAGGATGGAATATGCAGAAGCTGCAACAGGCATATGATAGGTATATGGGAAGAGATGAGGAATGGACAAAGAAAATGGAAGAGAATAGGCATTTGAATGCGTTGATGAAGGAGAAGAAAGAAAAGGCAGATAAGGAAATGGCAAAGTTTTTGAAAGAAGAAGAAGAAAGAAAAGAAAAGGCAGCTGCTGAGGCAGCAGAGAAAGCCTTAGAGGATAAGCAGAATGAAGTTAGAAGAAATTCATGGAAAAATCAGATTTCTAAAGATAATGTTATTCCTGATATTCCAAGATTTGATCCAGAACTGAAAAAGAGAATCAAGATTCTGACTGATAGCAAGGAGATTTCTGAAGGACCAAGAAAGGCTAGAATTATAAATTGGGAAGGAGTAGCAATTGATTATGGTTTCAGAAAAATGATCCTTGAGATCAAGATTGAAAGGGAAAGAGGATTTGATGATCATGTTGGGAGTATGGTTGATTTGCTCAGAATTTGTACAAGAGATGATCTTTTGGAATTGTATCAAGTGAGCAGAATCAGGAATAGAAAGAACTCTGAAGCAGTGATTGAAAGACAAATGATGGAGTTATTGCAGAGCCTGTTTGAACCAGCCAGCTTGTATCACTTATTCTTTCATTGTTATCAAAGGGTTATAACCTGGAGATATTTTGCCAGAGCTGGAGTACACATGGTAGTATTCAACAATGGGCAGGTGATCTACATGTTTGATGATCGACATTATGTGCTGGGAACAGGGTTGCTGAATAGATTGATTGATTTGAAGTTATCTACAACCATCATTACTGAAGGAGTTTACAGAGCTTTATATATGGTGTTTAATCAACTGCATAAGCGGCAAACAATGAAGGAGAAAGAAGAAGAAAAGAAGGATTGAAACTTGAATCATTACTCTGAATGATCAAGTTTAGGGGGAGATTGTTGAGACCTGAGACACTGTTAGATTTGCTCAGAATACAAGTATCATGCCGCTGTTGGTATAAGACTTCAACCACTGTTAGAAGTCAACCACTGTTAGAAGAAGACAACCGCTGTTAGTACATTTGTCTAACAGGGCCACTGTTAGTATATAGTTTGTATTTTGTAAGTACTCAACCACTGTTGATAATATACGAGTACTACCCCTGTTAGTTATATACTCAACCACTGTTGGTTAGTCGGTTAGAGATAATTATGGAATAGATAGGATTTCCATAATAGTTTGATTTTGTAAAGGACTCTATGTGTTATAAATAGAGATTCTGTAAAACCCTAGATAAAAAAAGACGAATTCATTCTAGTTATTAGCTTCAAGGTTGTAAACCCTAACACAAATTGTGTGTTCGTATTATTAATAATATTGAAGCTTTTGGTTAGATATTCTGTTATATACAAGTTTGTTCTTCAAGTTATTAATAAACTATTCCGCAAGCTTATTAATAATCAATCAAAGTAATACATACTAAGATCTCTAGCTGGGATCATCAGAAGCTCACAAGTCCAACTACTCGATTCATCCTGGTGCAGACAAGATGTACCAAGATGTGAAAGGTTTCTATTGGTGGCCTAATATGAAGAGAGACATCGCTACTTATGTCAGCAAATGTCTAACTTGTTCAAAGGTCAAGGTTGAGTATCAAAAACCTTCAGGACTTTTGCAACAACCAGAGATGCCACAATGGAAATGGGAGCACATAACAATGGATTTTATCACAAAGCTACCAAAGACATCAACTGGTGTTGATTCAATTTGGGTGATTGTCGATAGACTGACGAAATCAGCCCACTTCATTGCTTTCAAAGAGACTGACAAACTCGAGAAACTGGCAAAGATCTATATCAAAGAAGTCGTTTCTCGGCACGGTGTGCCACTATCGATTATATCTGATAGAGATAGCATATTCACATCTCGCTTCTGGCAAACACTACAACAGGCCCTAGGTACTCGACTCGATATGAGTACGGCCTATCATCCGCAAACAGATGGCCAGAGTGAACGAACGATTCAGACGCTCGAAGATTTATTACGAGCATGTGTGATTGACTTTGGAGGAAATTGGGATACTCATCTCCCATTAGCTGAGTTCTCTTACAATAATATTTATCACACCAGTATACATATGGCACCGTTTGAAGCGTTGTATGGACGCAAGTGCAGATCTCCACTCTGTTGGGCAGAGTTGGATGACAGACAACTATCCGGACCCGAACTTGTCCAAGAAACCACAGACAAAATATCTCAAGTGCTTAACCGATTGAAAGCTGCAAGAGATAGACAAAAGAATTACGCCGATAACCGCCGTAAACCTCTTGAGTTTCAAGTAGGAGATAAGGTTCTACTCAAAGTATCGCCTTGGAAAGGGATAGCACGGTTTGGCAAACGAGGAAAACTGAACCCACGATATGTTGGACCTTTTGAGATCCTTGCTAGGATTGGTCCTGTTGCTTATAAACTCAAACTACCACAAGAGCTTAGTAGTATTCACGACACTTTTCATGTGTGTAATTTGAAGAAGTGTCTTTCCGACGAAACATTAATCATACCTCCTGACGAAGTCTTCATAAACTCAAAGCTTAACTTTGTGGAGGAACCAATCGAAATAGCTGATACGAAAACACAGAAACTCTGAAACAAAAGAATCAAACTCGTCAAAGTTCGATGGAATTCGAAGCATGGCCCAGAGTTTACTTGGGAACGTGAGGATGAGATAAGAAAGAAGTACCCTCACCTATTTGAACTAGCGAACGACACGAATAATGCAAATTAAATCTCGGGACGAGATTTCGCTAACAGGGGGAGAATGTGACAATCCTCCAATTAGGGTATTTACTTAGCCTAATTTCATGCATTACCTAGAGTAATTCCCTGACTAAGTGAATTCAAACTATTTTGTGTATAAGTTCTGTGTAACTTACTATGTGTTATGTGATATATTTGATAGTAGTTATATGTGTATATATAATTACGTATGAAATAAATATATCAAACACTATGAATTGAATACAATTACGTTGTGATACAAAATAATTAATAATTTGAAAATTATTAATTACAACTACTAGTAAATTATATTATAGAGATAATATAATAAATTATACGTTTTATAATAAACGTATTGAATTGCGAATAATAAAGTTCCAAAATGAACTTCGAAAATACTTTTGAATAATTTTTAGTTTGAAATTATTATATAAAAGTATTACAACGAAAAGAAAACAAAACATGTAGACGATTTTGTTATACGTAATACGAACAGAAACAATTTTAAAACGCGCCTAGAGGTTCTAAATAATAAAAAGTATTATTTCGTAAGTTACTGTTTTAATGTATAGAACATTACCTCAAAATATGATTTCCGAATTTAACTGAAATCTGGCACGCGTTTTGAACTATACAGTACTTTTACTGTAAACAATTTTAATGATACTTGTGATAAAGTAGTTCACATTCCGATTTCAAATTTCTAAATCTGAGATTTAGAGAAACATAACGCGAAATTTTATTATGAATAAAGTACCACAAATTATACCCGTACACGAAATTAACGGGCTAAAAACTACCAATATTGCATAAACTAAAATATCTGGGGAACAGATTGAGGTTCGCTCCATACTCCCGTTTGAAACTTTCATCTTCAATAATACATCCTACCTACATTTTGATCTCAATAATTCACACACAACACACTACACTAGTTTTCTCTCTGGTTTTGGTGCGTACTGGGAGCAGAAGCAGAAACAACAAGAGCAGGAAGAAGCAACACCATAATCCTTATCATCTTCAACTTTAAACACCTCAAACACAAACAACAAAATGGTTTCTTGAAGCATTATCATCACCACCGTTCGTAATCATCATTTTCATCACAGAATCGTCATCATCTCCACTTTAAACATCATTGTGAGGATTTTTACCAATTTTCTTCATTTATATAAATTTCTTAAATTTATGATTTTGTTGATGATTGTTGTTAAAAACTTGTTATAATACATTATTATGTTGTTATAATGGTTGTATGTAACTTAGAACACGTTAAAATGGTGTTAAAATACATAAAAATGGGATTTGGGTTCGTACAGAACTGATGAACACGAAGATGAACAGTACCATTTCAAATGACGCGATCGCGTCATTTTCAGAGTAAAACTCAGTGTTTTTCGAAAACCATATCACGCGATCGCGTGATAAAACATTTTGAACCGATCGCGTCACTTTTTCCACACTTCAACCGATCGCGTGAAAACCCTTGTTGCCCGATCGCATGACTTCTTCACCCGATCGCGTCATTTTCAGTTCACACGATCGCGTCACTTGAATCAACCGATCGCATCATTTTTCACTTCACGCGATCGCGTGATTATCTGGACACATCCACGCGATCGCGTCATTCTTCAAAGATCCGAAAGTTCAGTAACGTAATCTGGTATTTACAAGAACAAGTTATAACCAAATTAATAAATGACAACTATATTTGTACAAGACTTAGGGACATTTTGGACACGACAAAACTTCGAGACAATTACAAAACATATATATATACAAACGAACGGACAATATATCTATAACGCGACATTTATAAAATATGTATATATAGACATTAACAACGACGACAACTAATATATATATTAGAATATATATATTCAACTAAAATATATATAAATATACATACTTGAACTTAACGACTAATTGAAACGCAAACCTCACCAGCAACTGAAATATTATAAACATTTTAACTTAACAAATAATCCGTATACTTATACAAGTATTATTATTTGCGTCTAGGTATTTGATCGACGCTGTGGGATTATTTGCTAGCTATATATTTTGCTGAAGATTGCAAAACCGTGAGTTCACAGCCCCTAACTTTTATTGTTTTAAATGCTTTTAAAACCAGGGGTGGAAAACATAGTACAATGTGATAACATGCTATATGCTTTATTGTATTGTGTTGCATGCTATTACGTGAACTGATTAACATGATCATATTCATGCTATTAAACTTGGATTGTTAATATGAAAGGTGTTCATATTATATTGTTGAACTTGAACTATTTCTATAAAATGTTTTCATATTGAATTAACTGGAATTAATTATATGAAATGTTTTCACAACATTTGGGAATAAGACAGCAGATCTTGGTACGATCCTAGGTTTACGCGAGGTAGTTGTAGTGCACATAAGTCCCAGTGCTTACAACCTATAACCATTAGCTAGGTGACTCTAGCCACTGAGTATACAGATAGTACTATCGATTTGACAACCCTCCCAGGATATTACTCGTTGGTCATTCCAACCACATCGACGATAGTCGTAACGAGGAGTGTATACTTACCGTGTTACTGAGGCAACAACAAAACAACTAGTCGTGGTTTGGTTATAGTACTAGTGTCGTTACTTTAACTCTAAAGGTTTAGCTCACCTTGGAGGGATTATAGTCTATATTTCCCACATTTACAACTAAACAACTAAACAACAATTTGATTTGGGAAGGGTATTCCCTGTGATGACTAATAGGACAGGTGTTCCTTGAGAGACTATTACTAGGAAACGTTTACCTTAAATGGTTAAACTTGGTTTCCCACAAAACAACTATTTATAGGAAATGTTTACTTGATTGATAAACCTGTATTTCCTGCAACAACTATTATTGGAATGTTTACCTTATTGTTAAACTTGTATTCCTGTTAACTATCTGTTGGAAAATGTTTGCTTGATTGCTAAACCTGATTTTCCTTAACTATTGAAATGGATATGTTTACTTATTTGATAAACCTGTATATCCTGCTACTATTTATTAGGAAATGTTTATGATTAAACTTGTGTTTCCTACACAGTTATTATTGTAGTAAGAATGACATTCTTACTAATTATAGGAAATGTTTTCTTTAATTAGAACACTTGTGTTTCCTACTTTACATATAAATATTATGTTTGCGTACATGAATGATTTATACAAAACTAAAACCTGTGAATTCACTCAACATTCAATGTTGACAGTTTAGTATGTTTTTCAGGGAATTAGGACTCAGGTACTCCTGCATGCATAAAGGACGTAGGCAACCTGACTATTTATGATGCCACTTTTGGGACACATGGATTTCCTTTGTATTATCAATTTCATTGGTTATACTTATGAAATCCCTCTTTTATAAATATGTATTTTCAAACACTTAAGTTGTCTTTGACAACCATAACTTATGTACGACTTTATAAGTCGTATCTTTTGTAATAACTGTAAACTTATGGCATCTTAAATATTTGTATGTTCTGTATGATCATATACTCTGATACAATGAATGCACTATCGAATCTGTCCGCCCCCGATGCTTAACATTTATTAAAATGCTTCCGCTAATTAACTAAGAGCTTCCGCTAAACTGTTATTAAACGCGATTACCGTTTTGGGGGTGTGACAGTAATTCATCAATCCTACTTGTTCCACCTAAAACTTCTGGTCTTCTCATTTTGACTTCTTTCGTTCTTCTTAAAAAATCCTTTTGGGATCTTTGTAGAAATAAATAGGGCCTTCAGATGCGCTTGTTACTTTTGTTCCAAGTGTTTGAGAGTCAAGCTTCTTGGTAAGACTGGAGATTGAATTCTCTAAATCAGTTGGAAGTTGTTCTCTTTTCCCTATTTCCTTAAGGTTCTGACTGATCTTTTCACACTTCTCTTCAAGTTCAGTGAGCTTTTGGCTTTGTTTTATGAGCAAATAAATGATAGTATTATTTTGCTTGATAATAGCAGAATTACTACCAGCTACTCCTCCCTTGTAGTCTGCAGGTATTGCAAAGCCAACTGCAGGTGACTCTATATATTCGGTTGCTTGAACTGCTTCTTGATATTCCGGGTTTATTCGAGCAGTTGCTATGCTCATGAAATGATTAAGGTTTTTACCTCTTCAATGAGATATTCAACCTTCTTAACCTTTTGATTAAGATCTTCACTAAGTCTGAGGGCTTCTTTTTCGACCAGCTTTGGTTGTTCAGCAATTTCAAGAACAAGTTCTTGAACCTGTTTCTTCGTAAGAGGTTTGGATTCTTGGATTTCTTGAGATATTTGTCTTAGGTTTTTGGTATTTTCTTTATGGTTTTTGTTATATAATTCGTTGCAAGATTCTAACTTTTCTAACAATTCTTTTTGTGCTTTTTCAATTTGATGAAAATTCTTTAGAGATACTTTTGACAATAATAAAAGACGATCATATATAACAGAAATATTATGTTCTAAATCGCTATTTGTGATTTTTGCTTTTTCAGGAAAATTAATGTATTCAAGATTTGCAGTTCGGGAATGATCATACCAGTCTAAGATGGATTGTTCAAATCTATTGCTCATAGATTATAAGTAGAAAACTTTTTCGCATGTTTCAATTTCCTTTTACTTAGAAAACTGATAAATTCCTATTAGTTTTAAAAACATATTTTGACTCACATTACTGGGTTCCCCTTTTTCTCATGGGTACTACTCGGAATTCTTTTGTCAAAACAAATATTTTAAAACATTTTTAGAATTTCAATTTGTTTTTCAAAGGAAGCTTACTAGGAAAATTTTTACTAAATATAATTTGATATAAAATTTCTTATAGACTTAATATAGATCATACCTTCCCTTGAATCCTGAATACAAGAAGGTGATTAGCCCTCCATGAACATGATAGAGCTCATAAAACTTTGTTTACAAGCTCTGATACCAAGACAGGTTTTCCCAAAATTTAAGTAAAAAGTACAAAGTATAAACTTTAATTACTTAAAAACACACCTTAATATTATTATTGCAACGGAAGATATTACAATGGTTGTGGTGATGATTGTTGTGGTGATGGGGGATGATTCTTTACAATACAAATATTGAGATTATATAGGCGAAATATCAAAGCATAATGCTAAGGATATTCGCATCTAAAGCAAACAGCTGGACGGCACTATATTTGCCACTGATGTCCATTATTGATTCCATTATTTACATTGGTCCACACGTTTTTTTTTTTTTAAAGTCGCGCACTTCTGAAACGTAAGCTACAAGGATACGAAGTCAAAATTACCCAAGAAAACTCGAAGAAAAGAAAGTCAAATGGAGAAAAGACTCCTTCCAATAACCAAAAGAAAAAGGGCGTCAATCGTCCTAAAAAGTCAAAAACTTCAGCTTTCCAACTTCACAAAAAGAAAAAAAGAAGAAAACCCAACAAAACCCCCTCTCACATCACCAACACCTTACTCCAAAACCCTACATCACTCCCCTAGAATGATTGTGGCTAGATCGACTTCACGCTCACCCAAAAGGTAACGATTTGATTCTCGATCAAGCCTATGACGATAAACGATGCATGACTGGCGTTCTGAGTGATTGATAAATACTAGAATAGGAAACCCTAAACACTTTGAGTGATTGGAGTAACCACCTTGAGAGGAATGCCTAGTCATGTATCAAAGATCAAAGATCAAAGATCAAAAGCATGCTCCTAAATATTACAACCTAGTTTTTCAAAAATCAAATATCTTTATTTTTCCAAAACCCCCTTTAGTAAAGAGTTCCGTCTTAAAATATTTCATTATCTACTTATCTTTAACCATGTTGAAACACGAGTTTGCTTGAGGACAAGCAAAGTTCTAAGTGTGGAATACTTGATATCGCGTAAAAAGTCACGTTTTTACTACTGATATCTCTCTCATTCTAGAACGATTCTTGGCATTTTGAACTCAAATATGGTTCAAATCAATGACATTATGCCAAGGTGGTCAAACAAGGTTGCACGGTAAAAATCAATCAAACGGATGAAAAAATGAAGATTCCACACACGTTTGAAGATTCAAGGCATCAAAACGAGATTTCAAGACTAAAGTACCCTTCACCAACATCCATTCTATCCAAGATGTTCGTTTTCAAAATACGAATCCAACAGAAGAAGAATCAACTAAAACGGATAAAGAATGAAGATTCTACGCCCGCCGGAAGATCCAAATGATTCGTATGCGATATCTGGAGTAAGGGACCTCATCACAGGGGCTATCTTATGTCAAAATCTTTGTTTTTGAATTACGAATCCAACAAAAAAAGAATCGACTCAAACGGGCGCATAACGAAGAAAACACGCACGAATCAAGAAACGAAGCAAAAGACGGCAAAACGGGGCGGGTAGCCGCCAGCCGCCGCCGGCCACAGGTGGGGCGGCGCCGGCCTGCTGTCCCCTGACCTGGTTTCCTTTTTTGGCTAATTCTTGTACCTGGTGCGCCTACTTTCCGCGTTGTACAGTACCCGGTGCACCACCTTTCCGCGTTGTACAGTACCTGGTGCACCTTTTTACCCGCATTATGCTAATGTGCACCTCTTGATGCTAATGTGAGCCAAAACTCTCCTATAAATAGGAGGCATAAGGCTTCATTTCAAGATGTCCCATATGCACTAATCATATTACTTTCTTACTTTCTCACTCTACTTTCTTACTTTAAATTTAGCATTAGATTAGTTTATCACTTTGTTTAGAGTAGAAAGAAAGCTAGGAACGTTTTGTAATCTTTGGTGTACGCTTGGAGTTACGATCATTAATTCAAGTCTATTCCTTCTCGCATATTAATCTCGATTATTTCTATCCTTATCTATCTTAATTAAATATGTTTGCTTTAATTATGTTAGAGATCGTTTATGCCATGATTAGCGAGTAGATTACTATTGTATTTGTTGTGATGTGGTTAGTATATATAATTGTGGGATGACTTTAAATACGTCGTGAAATAATACGACGGCCCCGATTCGACTGATTACTCGGTATAGTATTGGAAATGCTTTTGAGCATAGTACAAATATATGGAAGCCGGTAACGACCGAAGGTAGTTGTATTATGGATCGACGTTATAAAATTGGAAACTTTGTGAACGGACTTATCTTGTGATTTTAAACCTAAAACTTACATTCGATTAAAAAACGTGATTGTAACCTTGTAAAGAGGAGTCGCGAACCTCGATACTCGGTCAATAGTTATCTGTGTAAAAACTATGTTTTTAATTGTAACGTCATGCAAGCATTATAAAATGCAATGTGATTACGTGGACTTGCCATGAGTATTGTACACCTCCGATCACAATGTACTTATCATGTAAACATCGTGAAGCAATTAAACTCACAACGGAAACATCGATAAACGATTAAATACGTTGTGAGCTACCATAGCATTTTCCGACATGGTCTGGGTTTGACTTTCTGTAAAAAGCTGTCAGCATTTTAATTAGTTGTTTTAGTTTAGATTAGATTAGATTAGGTAGGCTATAGGCTAAATGATCATTTACGAAAACCTAGGGATTTGTTAATTGTATTAAGAAAGGCAAGTTTGAAATCCAACTTAAACCGATACTTTTTCCTAAAGCCATGAAACCTAAAGTACGGTATGCAAGAAACCTAAATGCTTTCCCTCGTCTATCACGCTTAAGTTTTATTGGTAGAAATTGATTAAATAAGTCCGGACACAAGTTCTAAGTTAGTTGTTTAATTGATTCATAATCTTTGTGGTATTAAGAATGGCTAGACATGTTATGGACTTGCTACTCTATTCCTTCGCCCACGAGCGAATACGTTCAATAATATGGGCCACTGACTCCCTCACAGGAGAGTGTGGAGAGTTGAGCATCGTCTGTCTGGTCAGAATCATGATACCTTAGTTCCTCGTGACATATTAGTTGATAACCGACTGTTAAGGAATCTATTGGTTATACCATAAGTTAATGAATCCCGTAAACAACCCAATTTAGTTAATCGTTTTCCCGTAAAAGTCATCATCCCACGATTATTAGCTAACGAACTCACAACAAATACTATTTTGCATTATCTGACATCTTATTACATTTTATTCGCTTTATTTAGTTTACTTAGTTAACTGAACCAAAACCCCCAACGCACTCTTTTAAAACATTTACTAGAAAAGCAAGATTGATTGGATCACCTCCGTTTAAATTCAGTTTCTCTTTAAGAACGACTCTAGGTCCAACTTATCACATACTAACCCTTGGTTCAGTATCTGTAAGTTACACTTAGACCCTAGCAATTATAAATTTTTAAACATCTGTTGACGGTTCGTAACAGAATCGCGTCCAACAAAGCCATATTGATGATCCCAGCTAGAGATCTTAGTATGTATTACTTTGATTGATTATTAATAAGCTTGCGGAATAATTTATTAATAACTTGAAGAACAAACTTGTATATAACAGAATATCTAACCAAAAGCTTCAATATTATTAATAATACGAACACACAATTTGTGTTAGGGTTTACAACCTTGAAGCTAATAACTAGAATGAATTCGTCCTGTGTTCCTATTCTAGGGTTTTACAGGATCTCTATTTATAACATATAGAGTCCTTTACAGAATCAAACTATTATGGAAATCCTATCTATTCCATAATTATCTCTAACCGACTAACCAACAGTGGTTGAGTATATAACTAACAGGGGTAGTACTCATATAACATTAACAGTGGTTGAGTACTTGATACAAAATACAAACTATACACTAACAGTGGCCCTGTTAGACAAATGTACTAACAGCGGTTGTCTTCTTCTAACAGTGGTTGACTTCTACTAACAGTGGTTGAAGTCATATACCAACAGCGGCATGATACTTGTATTCTGAGCAGATATGACAGTGTCTCAGTTCTCAACAATCTCCCCCTAAACTTGATCATTCAGAGTAATGATTCAAGTTTCAATCCTTCTTTTCTTCTTCTTTCTCCTTCATCGTTTGCCTCTTATGCAGTTGATTGAACACCATGTATAAAGCTCTGTAAGCTCCTTCAGTAATGATGGTTGTAGATAACTTCAAATCAACCAATCTATTCAGCAGCCCTGTTCCCAACACATAGTGTCGATCATCAAACATGTAGATCACCTGCCCATTGTTAAATACTACCATGTGTACTCCAGCTCTGGCAAAATATCTCCAGGTTATAACCCTTTGATAACAATGAAAAAATAAGTGATACAAGCTGGCTGGTTCAAACAGGCTCTGCAATAACTCCATCATTTGTCTTTCAATCACTGCTTCAGAGTTCTTTCTATTCCTGATTCTGCTCACTTGATACAACTCCATAAGATCATCTCTTGTACAAATTCTGAGCAAATCAACCATACTCCCAACATGATCATCAAATCCTCTTTCCCTTTCAATCTTGATCTCAAGGATCATTTTTCTGAAACCATAATCAATTGCTACTCCTTCCCAATTTATAATTCTAGCCTTTCTTGGTCCTTCAGAAATCTCCTTGCTATCAGTCAGAATCTTGATTCTCTTTTTCAGCTCTGGATCAAATCTTGGAATATCAGGAATAACATTATCTTTAGAAATCTGATTTTTCCATGAATTTCTTCTAACTTCATTCTGCTTATCCTCTAAGGCTTTCTCTGCTGCTTCAACAGCTGCCTTTTCTCTTCTTTCTTCTTCTTCCTTCAAAAACTTTACCATTTCCTTATCTGCCTTTTCTTTCTTCTCCTTCATCAATGCATTCAAATGTCTATTCTCTTCCATTTTCTTTGTCCACTCTTCATCTCTTCCCATATACCTATCATATGCCTGTTGCAGCTTCTGCATATTCCATCCTCTAACAATTTTAGCTGGGGCATAATTTTCAGACAGTGCATTGATCATTTGTCTTCTCCTTTCAGCATATGGTAAAGGTTTACTTCTCTTCTTGGCTAATTCCTCTTGCTTTTTCTTTCTAGCCCTTTCCTCACTTGATCTTTTCATCAACAAAAATCCAGAAGATAACTCTTCCTCTTCATTACCTTTCTTCTTCTGTAAATAATCATGAACTCTCTGAGCAGGAAGCTTTAATCCTTGTGCAGTCTTTTCTTTAACAATCTCTGCAGCTTTCTGTGTAATAGTCACTACACTCAGATCATCCAAAATCATTTTAACATCATCTCCCTCTTCTTCAGCTTTAGCTTCTGCAGCTCTCCTTATCAACCTTTCTCTTTCTTCTACTTGCATCCTCAGCATATCATGAGACTCAATATGAGGTTCTTTAATTTCTTTCACCTTTGATTTTTCTTTTAACTTTCCTTTACCTTTGTCTTTTGGATCAATCACAGGCAATTTAGACTTAGGTTTGAGTGGTGAAGTTGGTTCTCTTATTGTAACAGGTACCTCTCTTGGTCTTGTTGTTGTTTTAGTTGTGGCAGGGGTTGATATGACAGCAGTGGTGATTGGTGTATCAACAGTGGTAGGAGTTGGTGTACTAACAAGGGTAGATGTAACAGTGGTTGTGTTAGTGTTGACAGGGGTTGAAATTGTGACAACAGTGGTAGAAGTTTTGACAGGGGATAAATTTTTAGTTGACTTTCTTCTTGGAATTGATTTCTTTCTTGTAAAAGTCTGCAACTTCTTCTCTTCATCAATTGACTTTGATTGCTCCCCCTTAACCTCAACTTCTCCTTTCATCTCTTTTTCAACATCATCAACCACCTCATACACTGACCTATCACTGAAACTAACTCTTTTCTTATCATCCAGGTTAGCACCCATCACATCCCAAACATATAATCTAAGTGCAGCTTTCTCAGGCAACCCTTTATTCAATGGAAATACCTGATAAACTGTTTCATCAGTCTGCTCTGCTCCTGCACCATCAACCACCTCATCATCTAAATTTTCATGTATCACATAATCAGATACATTTAGCTCCTCCTCAGCCTTATCCCTGCTCTGCACATAATCATCATCTTTATCATCAAACACTAACTCCACAGTGTCTTCTGATTGTGCCTCATTATGCTCACAAATATCCATCTCAACTGTGTTATCATCAGACTCAAGCACCTCTATAGCTGTATTATCATCAAACACCTCTGTAGCTGCAGAATCATCATTCATCTCATCAATATTTATCATTGCCCCATCCATATCATCATGAGGTCCATATGAATCATCATCATCATCATCACCTGCTTTTCTTGAACCATCATCTTCAGGCATAATATCATCATCTGCTTTCTAATCCCCCTTGCCTGAAGATTCCTTTAACCTATTTGCAGGTAGAAGAATATTATTGACAGCCTCCTCAAGCACTACCAATCTATTCTTCACATCAAGCAACTCTACCTTCTGATGATCAATGATCTCCTTCTGCTTAGCAATTAACTCATCCTGAGCTTGAATTTTCTGTTGAGCCTCTTTTCTGTAAGCCCTTTCCCTCTCATATTTGCTCCATAGTTTATTGACATCATGTACAGGATAGGAAATCGTCAATTCATCAGTATCACTAGGCTCATCAACATTAGAGTGTGACCTCTTAGTTGAATCCTTGCCCACATCTGCCACTGCAGATGTCCCTTGGTTATTGGTACTGGGACCTACATTTGAATCATCACCCATAGGTTCATCAAACATAGTTGCCTCTGGTTGGGTCTGATTAATGTTACCACTATCCTGCCCTGCCAGTGGGCTAGAAACAGTAGTGGCAGCCCTTCCAGAATGAACATTTTCATCAAGTATGTTCACCTGTTGTGTTTGGACAATTGACTGAGACTGTGGAGAAACAGGAATCTCCATAGCCTGTGTAGCCTTCTTGGATTTCTTGGCTTTAGATTGGGTAGGCTGTTTGTTCCCTTGTTTTCTTTTGATGCCACCTCTTGATGTGTGTTCAGAACCAACTTGTGTTGTTGGTCTGTCATCATTTGGTCCAGATGGTGTTGGTAATACACCACCAGTGGCAGAAGGAGTAACTAGCATTGTAGAAAATAATACAGTTTCCTTCTTAGAAAAAGCATTCTGATACTTATTCATAGCCTGAATAGTCCTCAAAGATAGAGTAGAACTAACAATCACACTATCCTCTGCTGGCAGATTTGACAATTGATTATTCAACAAAAGCTGAACAAATCTAGGGTACATAACGAATGTATCACCCTTTACATTCCTAACCATATTATCTAAGATAAATCTAGACATATTAAATTTGATACCCTGTGCCAAGCAGATAATAGGATATGCAATAGTAGAACTAAATTCATTAAAACTAGTTCTCTTTTGAGACAAACATACCAGAAAAGTATGAATGTAGAACTTCCATTGAGGACAAAACCATGACTTCAAGAAAGTATATTCTGATCTTGTCTTTCCTGAACCTTCATACCCCATATCCATAATTCCTTTAAACAAATCTTCTCTCGATAATTCCAGAATTCCACCTTCATCATCAAACTGTAAAAGCTCTCTTAGGATAATCTCAGTAACCATTACCTTCTTACCCTTGACAGTGGAATGAATATGAGTAATGCCATTAACATTCCCTTCCTTTGCATTCTGCCAGAATTCCTGAATATGTGATCGAATCAATCGTGGAGCGACAGTAAGGGCATAAGTAACTGGACAACTACTCAAGAAATCGATGATAGGGTGAAAATACTCATCGGCAAGTTCTTTATTCAAGAAAGCCCTCATGTTGTGTTCAGAATGAACACTTAGCATAGAAGTACCAGAATCAGACGAAGATGACGATGCCATTGAAGAAATTGATGAATGAACAAAGAGTGAATTACAATAAACAACTCAAAGCGAGAGCGAATATTGAAGGGTTTTGAAAATTTTTGAAAGCGTAATTGAAAAAGTGAAGTATTTGAGTATTTATTTGATGACAGTGCCAAGCCCTAAAAATAGAACTAGCAGTGGCACTTCTGGTTATACCCAACAGGGGCACAATTTACAAACAAACCCAACAGGGGTACCTCACTTGATCAATTTATAGTCAACCCTTTCTAACCATCTAACAAAGCTAGCAGCGGCTGATAGTCTAGCAGGGGCATCCGACCAAGGAAACTCCAACTTAGAACTAACAGGGGCATAAACTTAGCTTAGTTAGACAACTAATTTTTTTTTTTTTTTTTTTTTTTTTTTTTTTAACCAAAAGAATAAGAAGAAACAAATAAAACATTAAATTCCAGCTCAAGTGATGTCTCTTGACAGTGGCTGAAACCTGCAATATTAAACTAAGAAAAACAACTAGCAGGGGTTAAATTACACACATATACAGCAGGGGTTTAAAATACATTGACAGTGGCACAGGTAAACTAACAGTGTCACCATCTGTTATCATGATGAAGCTAACAGTGGCATCACCTGACCCTGTCACATACAATATATTTTACCCCTGTTAGTATCAAATCCAGACCAAAACACTACGTGAGATTGATCATACCAATATTAGTTATCAAAAATGTAAATCTTCCTACATCAAATGCTTTTGTAAAAAGATCTGCAAGTTGATTATCAGTATGAATTTTAAAAATATGAATCAATCTTTTATCATAACAATCTCTTATAAAATGATATCTGATTTCAATGTGTTTGGTTTTTGAATGCTTAACTGGATTCTGAATGATACTAATAGCAGAAGTATTATCAATATAAATAGGAGTGTTCATGAAAGTCAAACCATAATCCAGCATTTGATTCTGAATCCAAAGAACCTGTGCACAGCAACTTGATGCTGCAACATATTCTGCTTCTGCTGTAGAAGTGGAAACTGTGGTCTGCTTTTTACATTGCCATGACACTAACCTATTTCCAAGAAATTGACAACCTCCACTAGTCGATTTCCTATCCATATTCTCACCACCATAGTCACTATCTGTGAAGGCCTTTAGCTCAAAATCTGATCCTTTAGCATACCAAAGGCCCAAGTCTGGTTGACCTTTCAAGTATCTAAAGATCCTCTTCACAGCATACATGTGTGACTGCTTTGGATTGGTCTGATATCTAGCACAAAGACACACTGCAAACATTATATCAGGTCTAGATGAAGTTAAATACAGCAATGAACCAATCATTGACCTGTATAAGTGCACATCTACTTCCTCCCCCTCAGGATCAGAATTAAGATGTTTATGTGCCTCCATGGGAGTGCTAGCTACCTTCACATCTTTATAACCAAATTTATTCAAAATATCTTTCACATACTTCCCTTGGTTAATAAAGATTCCATCTAACTTTTGCTTGACCTGCAATCCTAAAAAGAATGTGAGTTCACCCATTGAACTCATCTTGAACTTCTTATGCATTAAATCCTCAAACTCTTTGCACAATGAATCCCTTGTAGACCCGAAAATAATATCATCAACATACACTTGTACCAGCAATATATCTCTTTGAACCCTCTTGGTAAACAATGTCTTGTCGATAGTACCTCTCTTGAATCCATTCTTGAGCAAGTACTCAGATAGAGTATCATACCAAGCTCTTGGAGCTTGATGTAATCCATACAATGCTTTCTTCAATCTGCACACTCTATCTGGATATGTTGGATCTTCAAACCCTGGTGGTTGGCAAACATACACCTCATCATCAATTAGACCATGAAGAAAAGCACTCTTCACATCCATTTGATAGACTTTGAAATCCTGATAAGATGCATAAGCTAAAAATAATCTAATAGCTTCTATTCTAGCAACAGGGGCAAAGACATCATCATAATCTATGCCTTCTTCCTGTGTGTACCCCTGTGCTACCAACCGAGCCTTATTCTTGATCACTATTCCTCTTTCATCTCTCTTGTTCTTGAAGATCCATCTTGTGCCTATAGCTTTCTTTCCTTTTGGAAGATCAACCAAATCCCACACATCTTGCAGTTTGAATTGCAACAATTCTTCCTGCATAGATTCAATCCAGCTTGGATCTTTGAGAGCCTCCACTGCCTTCTTTGGTTCCATCTGAGAAAGAAAACATACATATAATGAAGTATGTACATCTTCTTCTCTTACCTTGGTTTGATGTCTAGTCTGAACAGGAGTACTAATGTCACCAATGATCAAATCTAAGGAATGATCTTTATGAACCACATAGTTAGAGGTAGAAGGATCAAGTAGTTCTCTTTCCAAATTAGAACCCAAAAGATTATCTATCTCAGAGTCTGAAAAAGACTCTCTTTCCTCTCTTTCCTTTGATGGCTTTGGAGTTGCTTCAGAATCTGACAAAGAAGTCCTTTCCAAAACTTGAAATGGAGGACTTTGTTCAACAAATTTTGGAGAATCATGCTCTTCCTCTGACTCATGCTCTGGATCTGTATGAGATCCCTTTGAAGTGAATGGTTGATGATCTGGTGAAGTTAAATCATCTGCACCCTTGCTTGCACCAGTTTTACCAGGTGAACCATTTGAATCATCAGAAGAAGCATCTTTCTCTGGTTGATCCTGTTCCTGTTGAAATACTTCTGGTGGATCTGGAGTCCAAATAGGAAACAAGACATACTTCAAGTCATCCTTTTTAGTTTGACTTGAGGTTGAATGCCCATCTTTACCTGCATCATTACCTGCATCTGTACCTGCATCTGTACCTGCACTAATAGACAAATCTGGATATCTAAAAGCATGGGTTAGTGCATCAATATCAAACAAAACTTCTGGACCTTTTCCTTCTACATTTGATGTATGTTCATTAAAGGTCACATCCATGGTCTCTTCTATGATCCTAGTCCTTTTGTTAAATACTCTATAAGCCTTGCTTTGAATAGAGTATCCAACAAATACACCCTCATCTACCTTACTCTGAAACTTACCAAGATGATCTCTGGTATTTAAGACAGTACAAGGACATCCAAATGGTTTTAAAAAGCTAACCAAAGGTTTTCTCATAAAGAATAACTCATAGGGTGTCTTGTTATGAGGTTTAATAATCAAAATCCTATTCAAAACATAACAAGCAGTACTAACTGCCTCTGCCCAAAAGGACATTGGTAGTTTAGCATCTGCTAGCATGCTTCTAGCAGCCTCAATTAGTGTCCTATTCCTCCTCTCAGCTACTCCATTTTGTTGTGGAGTCCTAGGTGCACTATACTGTCTTTCTATACCTTTATCCTCACAGAACTTATTCATCTCATGATTCTTAAATTCTGTCCCATTATCACACCTGATGATCTTAACCTTTTGATTAGTTGAATTCTCAATCCTAGTTATGAATGATCTAAGTATTTCACCTGTCTCATCCTTAGTCCTAAGAAAGAACACCCAACTCATTCTAGAGTAATCATCAGTTATTACCAAACAGTAAGATTTCTTCCCTTGACTAGCTACATTGGTAGGGCCAAACAAATCCATTTGTAACAGGTGTAAGGGAGTGGTATTGGTATTCACAAGCTTGGTCTTATAAGAGGTCTTGTGTTGCTTGCCTTTAAGACATGCTACACAGTGGTCACTACATTCAAATAACTTTTCAGGTAAGCCTCTCACTAGCTTATTCCTAACAAGTTTATTCATGGTCTTGAAATTCAAGTGACACATCCTCCTATGCCATAGTTCAGATTCAGATACAGTAGCTTTAGAAATGAGACAGTTAACATTTTGAGATTCCATCTTGTTTAAATCACTACAGTATACATTATCCTTTCTTGGAACTCTCATTAAAATCTTATCTTCAGGTATTTTGAGTTTTTCAGAAAGTATAAGGCATTCTGTGTCAGTGAAATATACAGGATTTTGCTTATCTGTGATTTGACTCACACTAAGCAAATTGTATCTCAATTGCTCAACATAATAAACATCATTGAAAGTGAGCTTACTGCTTTTTACCTTACCTTTACCTGTGATTTTACCTCCTTTAGGATTGCTTCCAAATGCTACATCTCCTCCATCAAACGCTTTAAAGTCCTGTAGCTTTTTCCTGTCTCCAGTCATGTGTCTTGAACAGCCAGAATCAATATGCCATAAGCTTGGTGGCTTGCCCTGCACATATATGAGAAAAACAATTAGTTTTTCTTGGGAACCCAAACCAATTTGGCTTTGGGTTTCCCATGAGCACCATTGACATCAACCCTTTTAACAGTGATTGATCTCAGTGCTGCATTGGTTTTGGACACTTCAGATTTACACTCATTATTATGTCTCCAAAAACAATCAATTTTAGACCTGACAGGGGTTAATGGTTTGACAGTGGTCACCTTTAAGTTTGTATTGATTACCCTGGCAGTGGTAGCTTTACTTGGTATAAACATTCTTTTGAAATGTTTAATACCAGCAGAGGTACCATGCCTGACAGTGGTCAAACCCTCCCCTGTTCGTGTCTTGCCTCTGTTAGCCGTTGACAGGGGCACTGCTGTAGCATTAACAGGGGCTGCAGCCTTGCCTCTGTTAGGCTTATTTATCAACACATGACCTGTACCACTGTTCCTATTATTTTTAGGATTGTAGTAACAGTCCTGTTGAAGATGATTATATCTACCACAAATAAAACATGACTTTCTTTTCACACATTCAAACCCATTACCCAACCTTTGTGAAACCAATTGGTTCCAATTTCTTTGATTACCCCTGGGAATGGATTTATTCACATTATTTGCAGCATGTAACTCAGACTTCTTTGATTTACATGTACACTTATCACACTCAGATTTCACCTTGTCTTTTGATTAAGTATTGACCTTTTTGTGTACATACCCTAAACCTGAACTATCCTTGTTGGTTTTCCTGACTTGATCTATTTGAGCTTTTGCTTTCTCAACAAACATCTTTTTACCCTCTTCTAGTTTAGTACTATTAAGTTCAGAAACTAGACCAGTAATAGACTTAACACTACCATCTACAGAATTACCACCTGATGAGCTATCATTATCACTCTCATCTTCCTCAGTCCAATCAGATACCTCAACTTTATCAAAATTCACATTATCAGCACAATTAACAACTGGATCTACCTTTTTAACCTCCTCAGACACACCTACCTTAAGTGTTTCTAAAACAAAATCAGTTTTAGGTGGGAAATAAGTATGATTATAAGGTGGAGGAACAGCATTAAGGTTGTAACCTAATCCAAGTTTTAATTTATCATGAATTTGAGACTTGATTAAGTTTTGAACACCTTTTGAAACATTTTCCAATTCATCAACTTTCAATTTTATTGACTCCTTATCAGAAATTGCCTCAGCCAACTTAGCACTTAGCATATCAACTTTTGTTTGTAAAGCTTTCTTTTCCCAATTTATATACTTAATATCTAAGTGAAATTGAGATTCATTCTTTTCATAAGCTTTTATCTGATTTTCTAAGTTTTCAATAGCTAAAGTGGCATGTTGACTCTTTTCCTTACAAGCTTTTAATTCATTACACACAACCATATTATGATCCCTATAAAATTTAACCATTTTCTTACATGCAGGAGAACATAATTTAGATTGTACCTCATATGGAATGTCTGAAGGCTCTGGTTCTTCTGTGACAGCCATCAAAGCTTGATTCTGAACTACAAGCTCTTCTTGGTCACTCCAGTCAAATCCTCCCATTCCATCTTGAGCAACCAATGAATCTGAAGTGGTGTTCTGAACTGGTACCAATCTTCTTTGAGGACCAGAATTATTTCTTACAAAACCATTCTGAGATCCTCCAGCCTGTGTGCTCTTGCACTCCCTAGCAAAGTGTCCCATCTTGTGACAGTTGAAACACTCCACCTTGCTCTTGTCAAAACCAGCTACACCATCTCTTTTGTAAGAAAAATTTCTGTTCCCAGAACTCTGCATAAACCTCTTTGCCCTGATTGTAATCATGGCCATCTGCCATCTTAAATCCATCTCTTCCAGGTCTTCTTCACTAACCTGCTCCAAATCTTCTGTAGTTAATGATGAATTCACATGGCTTGCAAAGAATGCTTCCAATACATTATCATTAGCACCAGTTGTGCTACAACTACCAGATTCACCAACAGAAACAAAAGCAGCATTGTTAGAACTACCATTGGACTGTTTCAACGCTAGAACTTCAGGCTCAAAATTCCTCAGATCATTGTACAGGTCTTCAATTTCTTTCTCTTCAAGATCTGGACTTTGTCTAAGTCCCACAGTGTACATATTCCAATCTGTACCAAGTGATCTTAGAAACTTCCTGTTCAAGTCATCTTTATCAATCTTGACATTGTGATTTTCTAAATCACCCACAAGTTTTTGAAATCTATCAAAAGTCTGAGTCAGAGTTTCAGACTTTACACTTGCAAAGTTTTCAAACTGTTGTTTGAGAAGAGATCTCTTATTCTTCTTGGTGTTATCATTACCACCAAATCTCTTAACAATTGCTTGCATAAGAACCTGAGCATCTTCACAGTTTTCAAACTTCCTTTGATACTCATTAGGAATAGACAAAAGTAGAGTACTTAATGCCTTCCACTCTGTTGCTCTTTCTTTTCTCTCTGCATCAGACTTTGGTGGTGGTCTTTCTTCCTTTTTACCATCTGCATCCTTAGTATAGTTTGGTCCATTAGTAACCACCTCCCACATCATATAATCCGTAAGCAACATGTATTGCCTAATCCTAGTCTGCCATAGCTCAAACTCATCAGGTTTGAGCATGGGAATCTTTGTAGCTTGTATACCTTCCATTGATTCAGTAGACATCTTGTTATTTGTTGAAAAAGCTGCGAAATTCAATTACCTTCTTCAAGATCAAAGTAATATCTTGCTCTGATACCACTTGATGATCCCAGCTAGAGATCTTAGTATGTATTACTTTGATTGATTATTAATAAGCTTGTGGAATAGTTTATTAATAACTTGAAGAACAAACTTGTATATAACAGAATATCTAACCAAAAGCTTCAATATTATTAATAATACGAACACACAATTTGTGTTAGGGTTTACAACCTTGAAGCTAATAACTAGAATGAATTCGTCCTGTGTTCCTATTCTAGGGTTTTACAGGATCTCTATTTATAACATATAGAGTCCTTTACAGAATCAAACTATTATGGAAATCCTATCTATTCCATAATTATCTCTAACCGACTAACCAACAGTGGTTGAGTATATAACTAACAGGGGTAGTACTCATATAACATTAACAGTGGTTGAGTACTTGATACAAAATACAAACTATACACTAACAGTGGCCCTGTTAGACAAATGTACTAACAGCGGTTGTCTTCTTCTAACAGTGGTTGACTTCTACTAACAGTGGTTGAAGTCATATACCAACAGCGGCATGATACTTGTATTCTGAGCAGATATGACAGTGTCTCAGTTCTCAACACATATCGCACATGCCGAAGTATGTTAAGTTCTTGAAAGAAATTTTGAAAGGCAAGAAGAAGCTTGATGATGTGTCGACTGTGACTTTGGACGGTGAGTGCTCGGCAGTAATGACAGGTAAACTACCTCCGAAGATGAAGGATCCGGGGAGTTTTATTATCCCTTGTCAGTTAGGTAAGTTGCCTGTATGTAACGCACTAGCCGACCTGGGAGCTAGCATTAATATCATGCCTTATTCTATGTATGCTAGACTCAACCTAGGTGAACCTACACCTACACATATGAGCATACGATTAGCCGATCGATCATTAACTTATCCTAGAGGTATTGTGGAAAATGTGTTGGTAAAGGTTGAGAATTTACTTTTTCCAGTTGATTTTGTGATTGTGGATATGGAGGAGGATATGAATACCCCGCTTATTTTAGGCCGACCTTTCTTGGTTACAGCTAGCGCACTTGTGGTAAGTTAACTTTGAGAGTTGATGATGCGGAGGTCACTTTTTATAATAATCCTATCGTGCCCAAAAATACTGATTCCGCTTGTGTTGTAAGTCAAAATGAACTCGTGATCAACAACGAGGTGAATGAAAAAGAAAAGAGGGATTTAAACGAGAAAGGTTGCCATGGAACATTGAATGATACTAAAAAGGCCGGTGGTGAGATCCTTGAGAAATCAATGAAGAAAGTATACAATCGGATACTTCAAGCGGCGTCTAAAGGTGATACTTTTTGTGGTACTCGTATTATTCCAAAATTGTCAAAGAAAGAGAAAGGTAAGCTTCTCGAGATTGTCAACACCACACGAGGTACGAATGATTGGTTAACTTCTCTTATTCAAGGTACACGTTTCACTAATAGTCCCCACAATAAAACAAGTGTGGGGAAGCTAAAACCCCACTAAATAATAATATTCGGGGTTGAGTCAAGCTTAAGACTCGTTAATAAATAAGCCTTGTAAATTGTATATTATTTGGTTTTTGTTGTTTTGTTTAGTTTATTAACAATGCAGGAACTTTTGAACTTTGTGGGTGTGTTTTCTAGAAACCCTCACGAGACTATAACTCGTCCACTTGGGATACCGAGGGGTTTAAAGGCTTATTGCATACGCTAAATGCAATCGTGATGCCTACGGAAGTGTGCTGTTGTATATGTTTGGAATAAAGATCGCGAGCAAACCAATTAGTTGAACTCGATACGACCAAATACGAGCCATATCAGGGGAGTTTTTCGTTCTAATTTCTTTTCTTCCTTACTCACTTTATATTTATATGTTTATGTACAATGAGGACATTGTACGACTTAAGTGTGGGGAAGGGGTCGGTAGAAAAGAAATATTCTTTTAGTTTTACTTGTCCTTTATGTAATAAATTTTTCATAAATTTTCATAAAAATTTAAAAATTTTAAGTTAAAAATTAAGTATTTATTAGTTAGAATACTTTTGTTAAAAGTTTTGTTCTATATTTAAAAGTTTAGACTTTAATGTGGATTAACTGTTTTGTACATATAAGGTAATAAATATAATAATAAGTAATATATGGTTATATAATATGATGTACTAATAGACAATCTATACGAGGATTTCGGAATTTTAAGAAATTGATAAATAACTTGTATATTATTTTAAGATAAAAGCAATATGATGTATGACACAAAAAGTCTTAATTCTTAGATTTATCATGCAAATAATTTTATATTTTTGATATTTATATGAAACCATTTAGGGGTTTGCTAATTGTTTCCTTTGTTGTACGGAAGTACAGACCTGGTCTCGTATTAGTATTCTAAAATAAAAGGCAAAAGAGATTTAAAATCTTTAAATCATAAGATTCCAACTAATCAAACTATGTTGCTTTGTTATACTAAGGTATAGACCTGTCACCGCTGGTTTGATTTAAAAGGTTTTGCTTTACTTGAATCAAGTTATGTCGCTTTGTTGCATGAAAATGCAGACCTGTCACCAATGTCTTGATTCTTAAAAATGAATTTCATATATTTATTTTAAATATAAAAGGAAAATGCATGATTAAGTTCAAGAGTATGTCATATGTGGAAATCATAAGTAATATACATACTAATAATAAAGATGTATTCGGAAATATGAGTATATATTGTTTAGAGTGGATAAAAATATTAGTAATCATTTATGAGCTATATGTTGCATGAACAATAATGAAAAATTCTTATTTGTACGATATAGTTATCCATGTTAGTTAAATTGTTTAAATTTTTAAAGTATGAAACAAATTTTTAATTTAGGTATTCTGATTTGTAAATATTAGTTTGATGCTTATCAAGGTTTTATGATGAAATTATCTACTTGAGGACAAGCAGATCTTAAGTGTGGGGATATTTGATAGCATCAAATAAGTACTATATTTATATATTAATATTCCCCAAAGTTTATATACTTTTATTCTATTTATGTAATTTTAGGTACTCATTTCTTTAATATTTGCAAAATAGGTGTATATGAAGCTTGAATCGGAAAAAGAATGGAAGATGAGCTGAAAATGGAAGAAAAGTGTAAAAGCTGAGTTTTCGGCTACGCGTTAGTATTTTGGCCATAACTTCTTCATACGAACTCCAAATGAGTTGATTCAAAAGCCCAAATTTAGAAAACACAGAAGGCTACAACATATCAAAAATTCAGATCATTTGGATGAGGGGAAGGTCACGCCGCGACCAACACCAGTCGCACCGCAATTAAAGCCTAGTCGCGCCGCGATCACGTATCGGCCAGAAAGGGTATAAATTCAACTTTAAGCTCACTTGTTAACCCTAATCTTGATTCCAGCCGATTCCAGAGGCCTGAGGATGACTTTTAGGGATACCTAGAGTCCGATTCGACCGTTTCCATCTGTTTGAAGCTAGAAGATCGATTCCATACGTCATTAACATTGGTTTGTTCGTTATTTACTCGATTATGAACATTTCTATGTTTTTGATTTATTGTTTTGCTGAACCCATGATTATGGGCTAAGTTTCTAGTACTTGTTTAGACCGATTTAGCAATCTAGTTTGGATATATTTTCGTGATTGGATTTATATACTTTGATTTCTCGGTAACGAAAGAACGATTGATATTATTTATTGGTTGATTAATTCAAGTAGTGACTTTATTGCTTTGCAATTAGTGATAACTTTTGCATAATATTGTTACTTTGTCAGTTGAGTAATTGATTGTGAATTCTAATTAGACGTGATTAGAAGACTTGAATTGATTGATTGATTTATAATATTGGTGGACCAAAATTTAGAGATATCTTGTATGGTTAATAGTTTTTATGAAAGTAAGACTATAAGTTAATTTGTGATTTCATTGATTACATAATTCATAGTTAAGAGATTTTAAATTTCAACGACACTTGCATTGTATAATCTTGACTAGGTGGTTATTAAGTGACAACTTGTAATTCGAATTGTGTTTTCTAGGTGGACTAAATCTGATCCAGTTCTTAATCTAAAATATCCAATAAACTAGATGTCAAAAGGTCTAAACAAGTATATTTTATCTATTTGAGTACAAATATCTTTTATTTGCTTTTATTATTCAATTATTAGTTAAATAATTCTCTTTGACTGTCTGTCGTTAAAAGACACAAAACTCCCAAAATTTATTTGCTTTGTTAGTTTAATTATTAGATAAATTAATTGCTTAAAATACATATACACCTGTGGAGACGAACTTAACCGGAGTTTACCTTTACTATACTATTGTGCGATTAGGTACACTTGCCTAGTTGTGTTTTAGTTTAGAAATCGGTATTTTTCGTATTATATTTTATAACCTGATTTTAGCACTTCTATTAGTAAGTCACACTTAGACCCCATCATTTACAAATTTAAAACACCCATCGGTCGGCGTTGTGATCACTCGCAGTGTCCCATCATTCTATGTGTCGGTATATCATCAACTTACTCAATTTATATGACACATCATACAAACTTGTATTTTTAGAAGGTCAATAGTGTCTTAATGACTACATAAAACCTTAATAGCTTTAGAAAATCAGATATTCATTTGGCTATTTATAATCAAGGAAATGATTTTAATTTATAATAATAATTCAACCATATTAAATAGTGGTAAAATGTGTCTTGTATAGAGTTGCTAATTAAGTAAATTATTAAAAGTTTTATTACTGAAGTGGGTGATTTCTCAATCTTCATTTGTTTAATTTCTAATGACTTGAAGATATAATAAGATGTCTACATCTTGAAGGTATCTGTGACACCCGTCAATTTAGGACTAGAATTTAGTGCCTAACCAAGTTTTAGTACATGTAATTAGTTCTGTGTTAGGCTAATTAATGTACAAAGTATTATATATATTGTTGAATATATATATATCCATACAATTATGCGGTTTGTTTAAATCGTACGAGTTTCAAACCGAATGTATTTCGGTCAATTACATACGGACGTTGGTGAATCAATTATTAAATTATGTGGAATAATTTAATTACACAATTTACCACTTAATATTATGATGATTATATAGCAAACACGTACGTTTTTAATTAAAACGTTACCGAACTCCACGAAGACCCGACCGACCGACAAAACGAAACAAGCTTAAGGATTAAATGTTATAACGCAACTATAAAGTATTTTATAAAATACTTCAACGAAAATATCGAATAACTATTGATATTTTAAAACATGTATAAATAAATATTTAACGTTTAAACGATCGGGGGAACGAACTCCGCACGAAGCGCGAATACGCGGGAACGAAATTTGGAGCCAACAACACATGGGTGGGCCCCATGTGGGCCGGCCCCTTCCTCTCCAAAAATGGCGATTCCCATTTTCTTTTTCATTATCAACATCACCACATCTCTCTCTTCCTCCATTCACTCTCAAAACCCCACCACCCATTTACAAACAAAATCACCAAATAACACCCTAAATCGTCATCAAATCATCAAGATTTTCACAAAAACGGAACCACCACGCTACGATCTACAATCCTATCTTTTCGGATTTTCAATCCGGCACCGCGTAAGTTTCCGACAAATTCTCGAAATCTCTCGTTTTAACTTGTTTTTACATATTTATGAGTTATATAACATGTATATGTCCATTACAAAGGGTAGAACACGATTTTGTAGCTTAAAAACGGGTTTGAAATGGGTTTTTGGCCGGAAAAATCTTGACAGCCGGACTTTCTGGGCTGATGTTCTTCAATGCGACACAAGCCTTGTGTCGCATACTATGTCGTATTTTGGCCATTATGTCGCATCTTGTGTCGTACCAAACCTGTAGTGTCGTAACTCATGCGACACAATATTGTGTCGTACTCCGTGTCGCAAACTATGTCGTATTTCTATACGACACAACCCCTATGTCGCTATTGATTTAGCATTCCGAACCTATGCGACACAACCCTTGTGTCGTATAGGTATTGTGTCGCATACTTATGCGACACAACCCTTGTGTCGCATAACAAATTATTATGTCGCATATTGTGTCGCATAAAACAGAATATTTACAACTTTTTACTAAGTGTCGAGACCAAAATTTTATCACTTGATTTCACCCAAATTCAAGTCCAGATGCGTTTTTCCTTAAAGCAATATAGTAGAAATAAAAATTTTCCAAGCTGACCTGGCAGCTCGACCCCAGCCAGGGGCTCTGCCCCCGGACCCCCGTACTTAGATTCCGTAAGCACACTTCTCACCAAGTGTTGAACTTGCACAATTTCAAATACTCGTGCGATACGACTTCTAAAACACATTGAAACATACTATTCAAGTATAATGTTTCGAGACCAAAATTTTAATGATGAGATTATTATTACAATCAAACACCAACGGGCCGTACGTGTTTTCAAAACATACTTCAAAACCAAACAAGTCGTTGTAACTTGTATCAACTCAATCAAACAAGTCGTAGTAACTTGTAACAATTCAATCAACCAAATCGTAGTAATTTGGACATATACATATAGTTGTATAACAACTACAAAGGTAGACTTTCGGGATACCGGAACAATTAATAACAATCAAGTGTCGTGAACACATTCAGGTTTCAAGTCCTTGGACATCAATTCACAGCTAATTACTTCAAGTTTATTAAATTAAACACTTCAAGACTCAGGTGAGTTTCATAGCCCCATTTTCACTATTTTACAACTAGGGGTGTGATATTACTGCTCTGTTTTGTTTTACGAGTAAACGCAAGTACCAACCTTCAAATACTACATGAGTTTCAAGCTAATCAATTTAAAGTCCTCTATAGCATAGTCTCTAATATTTTAGCGTGAATGTTAGTATATGATATCATATGGGTTTGACAATCCTCATCCGGGTTAGCACGCTGTTACAGCTGAAACGGTCGTTACGCAACAGCTGCAACGGTGTAGTTTTGAATTTATAATAGTCGGGGGGAGCCAAAACCTTCCGAACAACCTACTATTACTTGGTAAGAGTACCTGATACTAGTAAGTGGTAAGGATGATCCAGGGTCGTTCCTCACGACGGTAGAATTGAAACAGAGCTCACTCAGATAACTTAGTAATTAAGCTGGGTTTTGAATAGTTGGATAGGTTTGTATTTGGTTTTCTAATTTATTAAACTAATAAAACATAAAATAAAAGGGAAGCTAGCATATTTGCAATACTTAAGGATGACGGAGACGTGGCTTACCATGATTTAGGTATGATGTTCAATATGGGGCACTTCTAGGTAACAGACAAATAAACTATAGATGTAAACACTAGGACCCTACTTCTTTAGATAGATTCTAAATCAGTATGTCACTGAGTACCTAGGCTATCGTGATTCTGATCAGAACAGGCTGCTCAACCCCCCTCACCTGTCTTTGTGGAGACAGTGACCCTTAAAGGGTGCAGGAATAAGGTAACAGACTGCCCATTGGGTTATTCTGACCGTTCTTAACACCTAAGTCTAAATGTTATTATCTAAACGTGTACTGATCATTATCCTTGTATTCTAAACTATCAGTTTTGTAGAGTCTAGGGGTTTTAAGAATCCTGAACCACTGCTGGGCTTGACTTTCATCTCTAGACTCATTCCTTACGTTTGATTAGCTCAAATACTTCTGTCATGATCTAGACTCTCCTTTGCAATCAGTCATTCAGCCCTAGGAACACCAGCGGTGTACAATGCATACTCATTCCACAGCGTACCACACTAGGCACCGTTCACGATGTACTACACTTAAACAGTTCCACAGACCCTCGTAACCAGGGATATGTTGTAGATTTTATCCCTAGGTACAGGTACGGTGTACTATGTCGAAATGTTTCCATAGCTTCAGTTCCAGGGGTGGACAGACGGTGTACTGTAACATTTCCACAACTATATTGGTTCCTAGGCCATATTCTAGGGTCTCTAGGTAATCCACAGTGTTGGCACATACGGCTTTTTCCGGAGCTTCCACGTTGTACTCCACCAGTGGTGTTTCCAAAGCTATACTCAGTATTTCAGCCGAATTATAGTGACAGACACGGCTTCGTACAAACATACAGATAACATATCTACCGTAACTTAGGCCTACAGCTAAGGTGATAGTCACGCGAAGGACTGGAAAGGGTGATCCATAACTAAGTCTAGATACATGATAAGTTTAGACAGATACAGAGTTTAACAATTCCATTAATCATACCTAATCATGGCAAACATACAAGAAACTACTCACAAAGCATGGCAATAAACATTTCCAACATTAATAGATCACAAATATCAAACAAGAACATTATGACAAATTAATATAAGAAAGGATAGATATTACCGGTAAATAAATGCGAGCAGAATAACACTTGTATTTCTCCGAATAATATCCCAAGTATTACAAATGCTAGCTTCTACAAATTACATTACATAGCTACTCCTAAAGCGATGGATTCTCTCCCTAATCTTCTAACTAGTTTCTAGAGAGAGAAACTAGAGAGAGAGACTAGAGAGAGAACCTAACTACCTACTATTTCTCCTCTAACTCCTAAGAGTAGTGCTAGAGAGAGAAAGCTACTAATTATTCTAGTGATAGATGAATGAGTATTGAAGTGTGTGTTGTTGGTGTAGAATGTGTTCAAAATGATGAAATGAGGCTTGTATATATAGGCAACGCACAACCGTATCCGTAGACCGTATCCAAACCTTCAAATGCACAACCGTATCGCAAACCCGAATAAAAGTCTGATTTTTATTGACCAAACGCACGATACGGTTGAGCTAGGGCAAATACGGTTGAACTGGACCGTATACGGGAGAGCATAGGGTGAATACGGGAGAACACAGGCCGTATACGGCTGTGCTAGGCCGTATACGGTCTAGCTAGGCCGTATACGGTCTTTGCTAGGCCGTATACGGTCTAGTTTGGCCGTATACGGTCTAGTTCTCCCGTATCCTGATTCTTCGGTTCTTCGTTTCTTCGTTCGGGCGTAATTTCTTCATCCGATGTCCGTTTTGAGCGTTCTTTATATCCCTGAAATCGTAATTGAAAAACGAAGACAATGAGATAAGTTAGAGGTCCTAACTCTATGTCTTGCTCAAAAAGTGCTAGAATACGTTAACCGGAAGATTCAATGATTGTTTGTGCTCTATTTTACTCATTTTTAGGTTGTTTTTGTTGATTCTTGAAACATCGTCTATATTTTAGCCCTCTTGATGAAATGTGACATTTAAGTTCATATTCAAGTGTTTTCATTAATAATAGGGCTAAAATGGTGAGATAATGACGCATAAAAACATGACTTTTTACGTGTCATCAAATATCCCACACTTAGACTTTGCTTGTCCTCAAGCAAAACTCAGAATTCTCACTTGCTTTTTAGGAAAAGATATTTTGAAAACACGAGTTTTATTTTTGGGGTGAGTCAAAACGTATCAAAAACAACCATCTCCATATACAAGCAACATATCCTGGAAATAAGAGAGAATAAGGTATTCCTTTCAGAGGCATAAAATGACTTTCTTAGGCATGCTTTCAATTCTCACGATCTTGGAATATACACGACTAGGCGATCTCACAAGGTGGTCACTCAATTCACTCAAAAAGTGTTTCGGGTTACCTATCAATCTAATCAAACGAAATCGCTCATAAGCTAGTCATGCAACATCCATTGTCATAGGCTTGCTCGAGAATCATATCTCCACCACTTAGGTGAGGACGATGCTAGCTATCCCAGGACATTCAGAGTGGGTTGTAATGGCAAGTGAGGGTTACGGGGTATGGATAAGTGGGAATTTTTAGTTGTTGTAAAGGTTTTTGCTTATCTTAGGACTTCCAAACTTTTGAAAAACATTATTTAAACAACCTTTTTAATGAAAACGGAAACGGATAACAGTACGGGAAGAAGACAGCTATTTTGACTTCTATCTTTTGAAAATACACGAGGGAATTTATGTCTTTTATAAGAGCGGGAATTTTCGAGAGATTCGAAGCACTTAGCTTTATTCTATTTTCTTTTCTTTTTCTTTTGTTTCTATTTTTGGGCTTTTTTAGGAGTTTTATTTTGTTTCTTTCTTTTGCCCTTTTGAAATCCTTTTCTTTCTTTCATCTTTTTCACCTTTTTGATGACTTTGTATTTACTTGGTGTCAATTTTTCACACCATAAAATCTCAACTTTTTGATTTTCATCAAGGGAACGCACGCGAGATATTTTTAGTAAACACCAGTATTTGTGATTTGGGGTGAAAGCAAAAAGGACATTTAAATGACATTTTCCAAAAGTTTAAAAATTTCTAAGATAAGATTTTTGGTGGGTGTGGAATAAGTGGGTTAAGATTTAAAGGGTTTTGAAAGAAACGAACAGGCTAAGGCTCAACAGGGTTAACTAAGCGGATCGTCAACACTAAAGATGAGTGTTGGAAGGGTTTTGGGCTTGAAGAGATATGATAGAAAGGGGTTAAATCCTAAGGAATGTCAAGGTCATCTAACTGCACCTATACCGCGTACGGTACTCTACCAATGTGGTCTCGAAGTGCATACCAGGAGCAAGTTCTAATTCCGGATGCATGCATCGGCACACTCAAACAAACGAATAGTGAAGCATTAAAGATGAATGCTTATATTGGCTCAAGATACCTCACTGCAAGTTTTTGGGTTTGTTTGTGCCTAGCCATGCGATGCCCCTCTTAGATTATCATTTTAGACCTAAGAAATTCCTATCTTATTTACTCTTAATTTCCAAAATACCCTACTCATATATGAAAATGCTCCTTCTTAAGACATTTTAACTCAAAAATTTTTGAAAATTTTTTAGCAAAAGTGAGTTTTTTTTAAATAAATTGAGGAACATTTTAGCAAAAGTGAGTTTTTTTTAAATAAATTGAGGAACATTTTTCGAGTTTGCTTTTTGGAAACAAGAGTCTAACAAGCAATCCTAAGGTATTCTATACCGCTATCCCACACTTAGAGGAACATTGTCCCTAATGTTCTCTTGAGTTGAGATTTTACTGAAAGTAAAATCCCACACTTAGAGTTTGAACATCAGAAAATGTTTCTCAAGTGTTTGTTTTGGGCTGGAATCCCACACTTAGTGATAAGCTTAGGATATGGTATAGATTATTAAATGGTAAAAGTAAAACAAATACGATCATAACAAAAAGGAGATAAGAACGAGGAAACTCCCCTATACAGCTCTGAGCTGAGGATCTGAAGGTAGACTGCGTCGGCACCAACATATGATGGGTCAGACTCCGTCTTCATAAAGTGTACTCAAGCTCATGTGGGATACTCTTCATTCACACCATCCACCATCTTTTCTCATAACTCAGAATAAAAGGATAGATTGTAGAAAAGGAAGTGGTAACATCATTAGGAAGCAGGCCGAATCAACCAAGATAAACCAAATGTTTAGATAGAGATAGTAGTCAAGGATCCTAATCATCATGAGCTATTGATTAGACTTAATGGCTTATGATGATTTGAAGTGCTGAATCCATTGACCTTAACCTTCTATCACCCGAGATCTTCTCTGACGAACTGATGAGATAAATGTAATGTTGTTCTTGTCGGATGAGATCTCCATCTTCCATTTCAATCCCGCCTTCAATACCTTAATGTCTATTCTTTGATCAGCTTATATTCTTAATGGTTTAGCAGTGAACTCCTATAAGCTGGAAGAACTGCAAGTTAAGCGGTGGTTCATGATCCCTACTGGTGGAAATGATAGGTATGATGGGTGGATTGGTGGGTGGATGTGGTTATAGTGGTAATGGTGGTTGTAGGTTCCATGAAATGCTCTACTAGCAACCAAGGATGTGGTAAGGCATGGTTGGGTTTGTGGAATATGTGGGAACATATGGTGAATATCGAGGTTATCTGCTTGATGAACAATTCTGAAAGGGGCTAGAACGTGATCATCTTTTGTCTCCTAAAGATATATCATTTCCCTAAGCAATGCTCCAAAATTTCTAATGAACGATAATGCTCCCCTTTGTCTTCTCTCCATTATACTCAAAGATTCTCCATCCATAGGCGCTAATCCCTGTCTGTTAGACATTTGTACAAACAAGAGAGCATACAAATATAATCTTATAGACATGTGGTTATTATCTAGGTCATAGACTCACTGGTTTTTTGAAAGATTTTTAAAAGTGAAGGTTTTTGAAGAAAATAAACCAGTGTATGACTTCGAGTCTAATCACATATTAAAAGTGTTAGCCGCCTACAATTTCATTTCAGCATAAGCAACAGATATGGAAATACAAGTAGATTCAGTTAATCAGGTGGCCAAGTATAAAGATTTCCAAAGCACATATTTTTAAACGAGTTCGAGCATAATACACACATGGACATACAAATCATGTTATAAGGCATTGGAAGATCTCATGTATGTTCACAGAAATATATGTAAGTACCTCAAATGCTCGAAATATGTGAATGGTGTTTATGATGACTAAGGCACCTAGATAACCAAGTTGCTAGCAGTGTTCCATGTTTGCAGATGCAGAGAACTTTAGATAACAGTGAAACAGATATAGCAATGAAATCCAAACAAGTGGGAGAGGGAAAGTTTCAGGTTTTTAGCAAAAGATTGACTTTAAAGTTCAAAACTGTGACTTCAGTGAATATGAAATTTAAGTTCCAAGTCATTTTTGAAAATCATTCCCTTTTTGTTTAAAAGAAATTTTAAACATGCTTTTAGGGTTTCATTTTCTACTTATTGGGGTTAGTTAACCATTACTGATACTAAGTTAGACACGGGTTGCCTCCCGAGAAGCGCTTGTTTTTGTTCGAGTCTCGAGCCTGACTCTAGCTCTATTTCTTAGACGATAACGGTTTACTTGCATCCATCAGTAGATGCAAGTGAAAGTATTGGCGCATACCTATATAGTTAAAACAAGTTATTCCTAGGGTATGTCCAATAAGATGAGAAGGTGCGTAGAAGTGAGTGATTCGTTTTACTTGAGGTATAATAAATCTCTCAACTTCTTGCACTTTCTCAGTTTGGATGGGTCGGTCAAAGAGGTTCTCATCACTCCATGACGTATACGTCATTATGTAGCGGAGAGATGGTTTGTAGGGAGATCTTGACGCAGAACCCACCTTACTTCCTATGGTCTTTTGGTTGATGATAGTGTTGTACTCTGGGCATGGAGGTGGGACAGAGTCCATTGACGTCTCCAATTTTGTAGCAACATTCTCATCAACTACTTGGGTAACTGGTATGTCTAAGGCAATAGAGGTTTCAACTAGATCAAGGGGCGATTCATCCGTAAAGATATGTGGGATATCATCAACCACAACTTGTTGTGGGATAGTGTCAACCACGTCTTTTTGAGTTGGGATGAGATCACTTTTCAGAGTCGGTGCACATTCCTTCTGTCCTTCTGAAGCTGAGTCTTCTATGTAAATCTCCTCATCCGGTTTCTCCATTTCTATCTCCTCGTCTACCTCTTCAGACTCGTCACCCCGGCCGGAAGTTTCAAGTTGCAATGGTTCGGAGAGTTCCTCTAGAATGAACTCTTCGTTGGTCTCAGACGTTGATAGGTTAAGAGTGGGTGGAAATGAGGATTTAGAAGATTGGTTAGGTGTAGGAGTTGAAGAAAGTTTGCAACCAGACTCATGAAAATGAAAGTCTGGGTCAAGCGAAGTAGATGTGGTGTGTGTGTTCCTCTCTTCCTGTAGCCTAAAGTTGGGTCTAACTTGATTCCTATCTCCCTTACTACTTACTTGTTTTCGTATTTCAGACAGCTTATTAGAACTTCTTCGAAGCATGTCTTCTTGTTCTTTTAGTAATTGTTCAAGTGAGTTAGAAGAGGGTGAGAAAACAGCATTACTGCTGAGAAAGGTCAAAGACGTATCTCTCAAGTCAGGACTCTCGTACGGTTGAGGTTCAGATACAGGGTAAGATGAGTATGGGTAGACTTCGAATGGTTCAGGATAGTAAGGATTGTGTTGATGTGGTGGGAAAGCGTAGGGGTCATATTGATATTGTATTTGAGTATTTAGGAACCCTACGTTATCCGAATAAGTCCTATTATACCTTTGACATTCGTTATCTAAGTGGGAATCACTCCTACATCTATCTTGAACAAGACTATCAAATTGATCTATTAGTTGTTGTGAATTTGCCATTTCCCAAGTTTTTTTAGAGATCACACGAAGAAGGTTTAAGAATTAAAGTTGTAGTATGGAGGGAAGTTATTCTAAGCTACACTAAGTTAACTAAACTACGCTAATCTACGGGCATAAAGTAACTTCGGATAGGGATGGTGAGTCCCAATCCAAAAGGATCTCTTAAAAACTAAATTTGTCTAAACAAGCTCCAAATCGTACTACCGTCCCCGGCAGCGGCGCCAAAAACTTGTTACAGCTGAAACGGTCATTACGCAACAGCTGCAACGGTGTAGTTTTGAATTTATAATAGTCGGGGGGAGCCAAAACCTTCCGAACAACCTACTATTACTTGGTAAGAGTACCTGATACTAGTAAGTGGTAAGGATGATCCAGGGTCGTTCCTCACGACGGTAGAATTGAAACAGAGCTCACTCAGATAACTTAGTAATTAAGCTGGGTTTTGAATAGTTGGATAGGTTTGTATTTGGTTTTCTAATTTATTAAACTAATAAAACATAAAATAAAAGGGAAGCTAGCATATTTGCAATACTTAAGGATGACGGAGACGTGGCTTACCATGATTTAGGTATGATGTTCAATATGGGGCACTTCTAGGTAACAGACAAATAAACTATAGATGTAAACACTAGGACCCTACTTCTTTAGATAGATTCTAAATCAGTATGTCACTGAGTACCTAGGCTATCGTGATTCTGATCAGAACAGGCTGCTCAACCCCCCTCACCTGTCTTTGTGGAGACAGTGACCCTTAAAGGGTGCAGGAATAAGGTAACAGACTGCCCATTGGGTTATTCTGACCGTTCTTAACACCTAAGTCTAAATGTTATTATCTAAACGTGTACTGATCATTATCCTTGTATTCTAAACTATCAGTTTTGTAGAGTCTAGGGGTTTTAAGAATCCTGAACCACTGCTGGGCTTGACTTTCATCTCTAGACTCATTCCTTACGTTTGATTAGCTCAAATACTTCTGTCATGATCTAGACTCTCCTTTGCAATCAGTCATTCAGCCCTAGGAACACCAGCGGTGTACAATGCATACTCATTCCACAGCGTACCACACTAGGCACCGTTCACGATGTACTACACTTAAACAGTTCCACAGACCCTCGTAACCAGGGATATGTTGTAGATTTTATCCCTAGGTACAGGTACGGTGTACTATGTCGAAATGTTTCCATAGCTTCAGTTCCAGGGGTGGACAGACGGTGTACTGTAACATTTCCACAACTATATTGGTTCCTAGGCCATATTCTAGGGTCTCTAGGTAATCCACAGTGTTGGCACATACGGCTTTTCCGGAGCTTCCACGTTGTACTCCACCAGTGGTGTTTCCAAAGCTATACTCAGTATTTCAGCCGAATTATAGTGACAGACACGGCTTCGTACAAACATACAGATAACATATCTACCGTAACTTAGGCCTACAGCTAAGGTGATAGTCACGCGAAGGACTGGAAAGGGTGATCCATAACTAAGTCTAGATACATGATAAGTTTAGACAGATACAGAGTTTAACAATTCCATTAATCATACCTAATCATGGCAAACATACAAGAAACTACTCACAAAGCATGGCAATAAACATTTCCAACATTAATAGATCACAAATATCAAACAAGAACATTATGACAAATTAATATAAGAAAGGATAGATATTACCGGTAAATAAATGCGAGCAGAATAACACTTGTATTTCTCCGAATAATATCCCAAGTATTACAAATGCTAGCTTCTACGAATTACATTACATAGCTACTCCTAAAGCGATGGATTCTCTCCCTAATCTTCTAACTAGTTTCTAGAGAGAGAAACTAGAGAGAGAGACTAGAGAGAGAACCTAACTACCTACTATTTCTCCTCTAACTCCTAAGAGTAGTGCTAGAGAGAGAAAGCTACTAATTATTCTAGTGATAGATGAATGAGTATTGAAGTGTGTGTTGTTGGTGTAGAATGTGTTCAAAATGATGAAATGAGGCTTGTATATATAGGCAACGCACAACCGTATCCGTAGACCGTATCCAAACCTTCAAATGCACAACCGTATCGCAAACCCGAATAAAAGTCTGATTTTTATTGACCAAACGCACGATACGGTTGAGCTAGGGCAAATACGGTTGAACTGGACCGTATACGGGAGAGCATAGGGTGAATACGGGAGAACACAGGCCGTATACGGCTGTGCTAGGCCGTATACGGTCTAGCTAGGCCGTATACGGTCTGTGCTAGGCCGTATACGGTCTAGTTTGGCCGTATACGGTCTAGTTCTCCCGTATCCTGATTCTTCGGTTCTTCGTTTCTTCGTTCGGGCGTAATTTCTTCATCCGATGTCCGTTTTGAGCGTTCTTTATATCCCTGAAATCGTAATTGAAAAACGAAGACAATGAGATAAGTTAGAGGTCCTAACTCTATGTCTTGCTCAAAAAGTGCTAGAATACGTTAACCGGAAGATTCAATGATTGTTTGTGCTCTATTTTACTCATTTTTAGGTTGTTTTTGTTGATTCTTGAAACATCGTCTATATTTTAGCCCTCTTGATGAAATGTGACATTTAAGTTCATATTCAAGTGTTTTCATTAATAAAAGGGCTAAAATGGTGAGATAATGACGCATAAAAACATGACTTTTTACGTGTCATCACACGCACTAACCGGTCAAACGGATGTATTAGCATTTGGGAAGACGAGTGTGGATTAGACACTCGTAGAAGGCAAATCAGTTAGGTTTCCTTAATTGGACCTAGCGCTCAAGTTAAGCTCAGACTATGTGCTCATGGATTGTATAACTTTTATTTTGCTTAATTGCATTTTAAATTCAATATAAATCTTGCGGTTCTTACAACTATACATTGACATACAAACCTGTGAGCTCACCAGCATTTTCGCTGACCCATTTTAGTATTTATCACAGGTACCCAGCAGTAGGTTGGTTGCACAAGCAGGGACTTTTAGCTCGAGTCATCATACATACAACTAGAGATTTGATTGCATTATTATATTTTGTAAAAGTAATTATGCTATGTAATCTCTCAATTTCAGGAACCGAGCTAATGTAACATTATTTTTGATGTAAACGTTTACTTTATTAATACAAGTTTAAAACGACGCATATAGTGGTCGTTCATTATATATCTTATGTGCTTTGTATATTGATTAGTGACACCCAAATCGAGCTTCCGCAAATCATTAAATTTGGGGGTGTCACAGATTGGTATCAGAGCCTAAGGTTATAGTGAACTAGGTTGCATTTAGTGGGCCTAGACTATGACCGTTAGGCAGTATTTCCTATTAGGTATAACCAGTTCAGAGATTACAGCATACGAATTTAATTTAACATAGCTTGATCAACTATGTACAATTAAATAAAGATGATGTAAGATCTGAAGGAAGTTATGGTTGAACAGGAATACACTAGTTGACTCTGACCTCGAGAGAACTGGGACTCAAACAAGTCTGTGCTAGACACCCAATAGGCTATTATGTGATGCTAAGTATACATAGATAGGCCTCGTTACAATCTTAGGCTATATTATATAAGTTATTATATGGATATAGACCTCACTCTTTTCACACCTTGTCTCAGAATGGCAAATACACCACCCAGCTCCTCTCGCTCTTATCCACATGGATCGCGAAACCCGAGAGTGGCTAGGAGGGACACCGCGTCGCCTCGAGCTAGCCCGTACCCCACTCACTTCACTCTACCAGACTTAGCCGCTAGAGTACACCATCACGACCAACAAATCCACGAGATGGATATTGAGCTGCAAGAGACCCGTGAGCTCTGGAGACTTACAGCAATGGAACGAATCGAGCAAGTCTCCGAGGACCACGATCACACTGTTAACAACATGAACACTCTTCAAAATCATGTGGAAGGAACAGTCGAAACCATGGAGGTTGTCCACAACCAAGTGATTGGCAACCGAAATGAAATCTCTGTTTTACAATCAAGGGTGCATCAGTGCGAGACACGTCTAAGGGAAACCGAAGACGCCCTCCGGACTGCCAACAGACTTGCAGAGTCTGTGAATCATCTCACTGCACTGCTACCACAACTCAACTTACGTCAGAATTAGCTTAGGCTGAATCTGTACCCTAATATGCTTTTGTAGGATCTATGTAATTCAACCGGATGTAACAATTCCCGGCGCTTTTGTAAAACATCTAAGTCTGTAACTTTTGAAACTTGTGACTCAAAATCGTCTGTAATCATTTGGCTTCGAAATATCAATTGACGATTTCTATTAATTATCTCAAGTTATTGATTTTTACCTTGAGATGTTGTATATTACCATTTTATATATATATATATATATATATATATATATATATATATATATATATATATATATATACATCTGTGGTGATATATCATGAATTTCGGACAAGTATCTTACTTCCTTTCCTTGTTCTTTCTTACTCAGCATCATGCCTCCTCGCCGACAAATCACCCTTAGTGAAGCTGAGATCGCGGGACTGATTGCCCGCAGTGTGACCCAAGCCTTGGCTGCTCGAACACCACCACCCAGTAGCGAGGACACAGCCAACAATGCTCCACCACCCAGACCCTGCTCCTATAAGGACTTTCTGAGCTGCAAACCACTATACTTCAAGGGCACGGAAGGTGCTATTGGTTTGAGCCGATGGATAGAACGCATAGAATCTGTTTTCAGCCTATGCAACTGCACCGAGGAAAACAAGGTAAAGTTTGCCGCCTACACTTTTCAGGAAGGAGCCCTCACATGGTGGAACGCCCATGCCAACTCTGTGGGTCTTGAGATAGCTAATCAACTACCTTGGGCTGAGTTGAAGAACAAACTGAGAGAGAAGTATTGCCCCGAGGAAGAGATACACCGATTAGAAGAGGAGTTCTGGCAACTAACTGTGCAGGGGACCGATATTGAGGGATACACCATCAAGTTCCAGCAATACGCGTCCATGTGCCCTAGTCTGGTGGAACCGGAGAAAAAGGGGGTTAAGAAATACATCTGCGGCCTTCCCGAGAGCATCCAGGGAAGTGTCACCTCATCACAACCAACCACCACCGAAAGTGCTATCAGGCTAGCACATGAGCTCATGGCACTGGTGGTCAGCCGCGAGAAATCCAACAACAACAAACGCAAATCCACCGAATCCCACAGCAACCACCAAAACAAAAGGTCCAAGACCATCCAAGCTTACAACACCAACACCGAACCCAAACGCACCTACACTGGGGACAGACCATATTGTTCCAAGTGTAACTACCACCACCATGGCCCTTGCAGAGTTCCTTGCAACAACTGCAGGAAGTACGGGCATTCATCCAAAGACTGCCAATCCCCTAAATCACAAAACAACAACCAACAACCCAAAACCTGTTATGGATGCGGGGAGACGGGACATTTCAGGGATGCATGTCCCAAACGAAAGAACAACAACAACAACGTCAAAGGAAAAGCCTTCGTGCTCAAATCTGGGGAAGCCCGTCAAGACCCGAATGTGGTCACGGGTATGTTCTTCCTCAACAATTTAACTGCTTCAATTCTGTTTGATACTGGCGCTGATAGGAGTTTTATTTCCGATGAGTTTTGCCCACTACTTGACATCACCTCAGTTGCCTTAGATGTTAAGTTCACTGTAGAGCTTGCAAACGGTAAACTTATGGAAACCAAGAGTGTGATCCCTAATTGCACTTTAAATCTAGCCGACGAAATTTTCTCAATAGATCTCATGCCTGTTAAGATAGGAAGTTTCGATGTCATTGTTGGAATGGACTGGTTGTCTAAGCATCGGGCTGAAATTATCTGTGGCGACAAAGTTGTTCGTATACCTCTCGCCACCGGTGGAACTTTAATCATACAGGGGGAGACCGGTGGGACGAGACTCAATATCATGTCTTGCTTGAAAACCCGCAAATTTCTGAAAAAGGGCTATCCCGCAATCCTCGCACACATCATGGAGAAGAAGTCGGAGGAGAAGCGACTTGAGGAGGTGCCAATTGTCCGAGACTTTCCTGAAGTCTTTCCTGAAGAACTGCCTGGTCTACCACCACCAAGACAGGTTGAGTTCTCAATTGATCTCGTGCCGGGTGCTGCGCCGGTGGCACGAGCACCATACCGTTTAGCTCTATCCGAACTTTAGGAGTTGTCTGCCCAATTACAGGAACTTCTGGAAAAAGGATTCATTAGGCCGAGTTCTTCGCCTTGGGGAGCTCCGGTCCTATTTGTCAGAAAGAAAGACGGCACTTTCCGAATGTGTATAGACTATTGAGAGTTGAACAAGTTGACCGTCAAGAACCGATACCCATTACCTCGAATTGATGATTTGTTCGACCAACTTCAAGGATCGAGTTGTTATTCAAAGATTGATCTCCGATCCGGTTATCATCAATTGCGTGTTCGCGATGCAGACATTCCAAAAACCGCTTTCCGAACACGCTATGGGCATTACGAATTCCAAGTGATGCCATTCGGCCTAACCAACGCACCGGCTGTATTCATGGACCTTATGAATCGGGTGTGCAAGCCTTATCTCGATAAGTTTTTCATTGTCTTCATCGATGACATTCTCATATACTCACGAAACGAACAAGAACATGCGCAACACCTCAAAACCATCCTAGAGCTACTTAGACACGAAGAGCTTTACGCCAAATTCTCTAAGTGTGAGTTCTGGATAAAAACAGTTCAATTCCTTGGTCACGTGATCGACAGTCAGGGGATTCACGTTGACCCATCAAAAATTGAAGCTATCAAGGGCTGGCAAGCACCCACCACTCCGACCGAAGTACGCCAATTTTTGGGTCTTGCCGGGTATTACCGACGATTCATTGAAAATTTCTCCAAGATAGCCTTACCACTCACGACTCTGACCCAGAAAGACAAAAAGTTTGACTGGACTGGTAAATAAGAGTCGGCATTCCAACTCTTAAAGCAAAAACTTTGCAGTGCTCCTATTCTATCACTACCCGAAGGCACCGATGACTTCGTGGTATTCTGCGATGCTTCTCATCAAGGTCTCGGTTGTGTGCTTATGCAACGAGACAAAGTCATAGCTTATGCTTCACGACAGCTCAAGATTCATGAAAATAATTACACCACCCACGACCTCGAGTTAGGAGCCGTCGTTTTCGCCCTCAAAATTTGGAGACATTACCTCTATGGCACTAGGTGCACAATTTTCACAGACCACAAAAGTCTCCAACATATATTCGATCAGAAGGATCTCAATATGAGGCAACGTCGATGGGTCGAGTTGCTTACTGATTACGACTGCGAACTCAAATATCATCCAGGCAAAGCAAATGTTGTTGCCGATGCCCTCAGTCGAAAAGAGCGAGTGAAACCGCTTCGGGTCCGAGCCCTCAGTATGACCATTCACAACAATTTAAACATTCAAATTCTCACTGCTCAACTCGAAGCCTTGAAACACGAAAACGTCAAGGATGAAGCCTTGCGGGGCATGGATAAACAATTCGAAGTCAAACCTAACGGGATTAGGTATTTCTCAAACCGAATTTGGTTGCCTAAATTTGGGAACCTACGAGACTTGGTGATGGATGAAGCTCACAAGTCCAAATATTCTATCCATCCGGGATCCGATAAAATGTACCACGGTATCAAGGACTTCTACTGGTGGCCGAACATGAAAGCTGAAATCGCCACCTATGTCAGCAAGTGCCTTACTTGCTCCAAGGTCAAAATCGAATATCAAAAACCTTCTGGTTTACTTCAACAACCCAGTCTTCCTGAATGGAAATGGGAACAAATTGCCATGGACTTCATAACCAAACTACCCAAGTCCTCGAGCGGTTGCGATACCATTTGGGTGATCGTGGATCGTCTCACAAAGTCTGCTCACTTCCTGGCAATTAAAGAATCTGACAAAATGGAACGCCTCACTAGTATTTATCTGAAGGAAATCGTGACCAAACACGGTGTTCCAATCTCAATTATCTCCGATAGAGATAGCCGTTTCACTTCACAATTTTGGCAATCACTTCAAAAATCCCTGGGTACTCGACTTGATATGAGTACCGCATACCATCCTTAAACAGACGGCCAAAGTGAACGAACAATTCAAACACTAGAAGACATGCTACGGGCCTGGGTAGTAGACTTCGGTGTAAATTGGGAAAAACACCTACCATTGTGCGAGTTCTCGTACAACAACATTTATCATACCAGCATTAAGGCTGCACCTTTCGAGGCACTATACGGTCGTAAGTGCCGGTCACCTATCTGTTGGACCGAAGTTGGGGATAGCCAACTCACAGGTCCAGAAATCATTCACGAGACGACCGAGAGAATCGTCGAAGTTCAAAACAAGCTCAAAGCCGCGCGTGATCGTCAGAAAAGCTATGCTGACGTGAGACGCAAACCACTCGAGTTCCAAGTTGGGGACCGAGTATTACTTAAGGTATCGCCCTGGAAGGGTGTAATACGGTTTGGCAAACGAGGGAAGTTATAACGCCCCAAAATTTACAACTATTTTTTTTTTTTTTTTTTTAAAACAATTCGGAAGCTCAAGTCCCAAACATATATATATACATAAATGACATGTCGTCATCTTCTATTACCTAAGTTCTAAGTATTTATTATTAACGTTTACAAAACAATCCTTTATATCCGGGACATTATATAATCAAACATTTTAAACTGTATTAAATAATAATCAGAGTAATCCTATTCAAACATTCTTCAGTTACTCCTTCACCCGCCCATAACAATAAATATTAACCTGCAAGGAGTAAACAACGAGGGATTAGCACGAAGCTAAGTGAGTTAACTCATCACTAACAATACAACTTAGTTTAACACTATGAGTTCACCACATTTAACACTTTGACTCAACATCACCAGAGGATCGGTGGCCCTTGTGGCGCCCTCAGCCGCGGTGGCCCACCAAGCGACACTTACACCAACTGCAGGCCAGTACAGTGGTTAACCGATAACTGTATGTTACCTTTAGTCAACACAAGCCTTACTCACAACTAATGTTCACAACCCTTGTGTTGACTAACCTGTAACAACATAGTCCAACATAGTTGACCTCTATTAACACAGTTACCAAATAGGTCACTTAACACTTAACACTTTAACACAATTCACAATTCAATTTAACACAGGAATAACACTTAACACTTGAAGTAACCACAATAGTGATCACTAAATTATAGTGAGAGATCAAAGTCCACTCACCGACTACCATAGTCGCCCACTCAGTAGTCTAATATCACTGAGTCTTCTCCACATCTGAGAATACAACAATAACACAAGTCAGTCTCTTGTATCGAATCTATATAACATCATTCCAACATTACAAATATCCACCTTTACAATCACTTATCAAGTTTATGCTCATTATACTCATAACCTCATTTAATCAACTTTCATTATTACCATTAACATGATTAAACCGTTAACCGGATTATTTCCATCAAATATTACTAATTCATTCAAAACCCCAACACAAGGTTTAATGAATATTTAATCCACTTAGTTACCACTTTACTCATAGATTCCCAATCAAGTGTTCCAATTAACCATTATCCTCTTTTCATCATATAACACATCATAATCATTAATTCTCTACAACACCTCATGATCACTCAATCAAATTCTCTAATTTCAAGTTAGTACTTATGTTATAATCATAAATTAGGTGCTAATTGACAACCATAACATAACCAAAAGCCTCAATTCATGTTTATCATGCAAATTCCATCAATTACCCAAAACCCATTTTGATCACAACTTATATAATATGATTAATCCAGTTTTAGGTTAGGGTTTCACCTATAATCATAAAATTAACCTTAACTAACAACCATACAAGCATTATAAGCTTTAACTTCAAGTTAATCATTATAATTTCATCCTAAACCACAAGAACCCTAATTCCAACTTACAACTTACAACTTACAAGTTGAATCATGTTACATCTCATCATGTATGAGTTTAACTAACATCAATTTAACAACTTCAAGCTTTAATTTCGGATTATAATCTATAACCCACAAAACCCCAAATTTTAGATTTATGAAAATCAAGAAATCAAGACTTACATGATGGTTAGAAGGATTAGAGGATGATAATCTTCAAGCTAGAAGCTTGAATTCGAATTTGTGTTCTTCAATTTGATGATTTCATCAAGTTTTTGGATTGATTAGGGTTTGTGTGTGTGAATCGTATGTACGTATGCATATGTGGGAATTAAAACCGACCCATCAAATAATATACCATATAAATGCTAATTTTCATTCCCCGTATTTATTATTGTCTGGAACTTAAAAACCATTTGCGGGGAAATACCATTTTATTTTACCGTCAACTAAATAAATTTAAAACAAACAATATTTCACTAACCACAATATTTCCTGAGGCTTATTGACCTATTAAATTTACAATCAAACACATATAACAAATTTAAATTGTATTTAAATTTACAGGAATACCTATTACTCCTAGGCCCAATTTGAGGATGTTACAGAAGTTAAACCCCAGATACATTGGACCATTCGAGATCCTCGAGAGGATTGGTCCAGTGGCATATCGATTGCAGCTGCCGTCCGAACTCAGCAGCGTGCATCCCACTTTTCATGTTTCAAATCTGAAGAAGTGTCTGTCTGATGAGACTCTTATCATTCCACTCGATGAAATTCGAGTTGACGAGAAACTTCACTTGGTTGAGGAACCCGCCGAAATCATGGACCGTGAGGTCAAACAACTTAAACAAAGTCGTATTCCCATCGTCAAAGTTAGGTGGAATTCGCGGCGCGGTCCGGAATTCACCTGGGAACGGGAAGACCAAATGCGACTCAAGTATCCTCAACTCTTCACTGACTCAACATCAAACGCGACTTCAACATAAATTTAGGGACGAAATTCTTCTAACAGGGGGAGAATGTGACACCCGTCAATTTAGGACTAGAATTTAGTGCCTAACCAAGTTTTACTACATGTAATTAGTTCTGTGTTAGGCTAATTAATGTACAAAGTATTATATATATTGTTGAATATATATATATCCATACAATTATGCGGTTTGTTTAAATCGTACGAGTTTCAAACCGAATGTATTTCGGTCAATTACATACGGACGTTGGTGAATCAATTATTAAATTATGTGGAATAATTTAATTACACAAATTACCACTTAATATTATGATGATTATATAGCAAACACGTACGTTTTTAATTAAAACGTTACCGAACTCCACGAAGACCCGACCGACCGACAAAACGAAACAAGCTTAAGGATTAAATGTTATAACGCAACTATAAAGTATTTTATAAAATACTTCAACGAAAATATCGAATAACTATTGATATTTTAAAACGCGTATAAATAAATATTTAACGTTTAAACGATCGGGGGAACGAACTCCGCACGAAGCGCGAATACGCGGGAACGAAATTTGGAGCCAACAACACATGGGTGGGCCCCATGTGGGCCGGCCCCTTCCTCTCCAAAAATGGAGATTCCCATTTTCTTTTTCATTATCAACATCACCACATCTCTCTCTTCCTCCATTCACTCTCAAAACCCCACCACCCATTTACAAACAAAATCACCAAATAACACCCTAAATCTTCATCAAATCATCAAGATTTTCACAAAAACGGAACCACCACGCTACGATCTACAATCCTATCTTTTCGGATTTTCAATCCGGCACCGCGTAAGTTTCCGACAAATTCTCGAAATCTCTCGTTTTAACTTGTTTTTACATATTTATGAGTTATATAACATGTATATGTCCATTACAAAGGGTAGAACACGATTTTGTAGCTTAAAAACGGGTTTGAAATGGGTTTTTGGCCGGAAAAATCTTGACAGCCGGACTTTCTGTGCTGATGTTCTTCAATGCGACACAAGCCTTGTGTCGCATACTATGTCGTATTTTGGCCATTATGTCGCATCTTGTGTCGTACCAAACCTGTAGTGTCGTAACTCATGCGACACAATATTGTGTCGTACTCTGTGTCTCAAACTATGTCGTATTTCTATACGACACAACCCCTATGTCGCTATTGATTTAGCATTCCGAACCTATGCGACACAACCCTTGTGTCGTATAGGTATTGTGTCGCATACTTATGCGACACAACCCTTGTGTCGCATAACAAATTATTATGTCGCATATTGTGTCGCATAAAACAGAATATTTACAACTTTTTACTAAGTGTCGAGACCAAAATTTTATCACTTGATTTCACCCAAATTCAAGTCCAGATGCGTTTTTCCTTAAAGCAATATAGTAGAAATAAAAATATTCCAAGCTGACCTGGCAGCTCGACCCCAGCCAGGGGCTGTGCCCCCGGACCCCCGTACTTAGATTCCGTAAGCACACTTCTCACCAAGTGTTGAACTTGCACAATTTCAAATACTCGTGCGATACGACTTCTAAAACACATTGAAACATACTATTCAAGTATAATGTTTCGAGACCAAAAATTTAATGATGAGATTATTATTACAATCAAACACCAACGGGCCGTACGTGTTTTCAAAACATACTTCAAAACCAAACAAGTCGTTGTAACTTGTATCAATTCAATCAAACAAGTCGTAGTAACTTGTAACAATTTAATCAACCAAATCGTAGTAATTTGGACATATACATATAGTTGTATAATAACTACAAAGGTAGACTTTCGGGATACCGGTATAATTAATAACAATCAAGTGTCGTGAACACATTCAGGTTTCAAGTCCTTGGACATCAATTCACAGCTAATTACTTCAAGTTTATTAAATTAAACACTTCAAGACTCAGGTGAGTTTCATAGCCCCATTTTCACTATTTTACAACTAGGGGTGTGATATTACTGCTCTGTTTTGTTTTACGAGTAGAACGCAAGTACCAACCTTCAAATACTACATGAGTTTCAAGCTAATCAATTTAAAGTCCTCTATAGCATAGTCTCTAATATTTTAGCGTGAATGTTAGTATATGATATCATATGGGATTGACAATCCTCATCCGGGTTAGCACGCACTAACCGGTCAAACGGATGTATTAGCATTTGGGAAGACGAGTGTGGATTAGACACTCGTAGGAGGCAAATCAGTTAGGTTTCCTTAATTGGACCTAGCGCTCAAGTTAAGCTCAGACTATGTGCTCATGGATTGTATAACTTTTATTTTGCTTAATTGCATTTTAAATTCAATATAAATCTTGCGGTTCTTACAACTATACATTGACATACAAACCTGTGAGCTCACCAGCGTTTTCGCTGACCCATTTTAGTATTTATCACAGGTACCCAGCAGTAGGTTGGCTGCACAAGCAGGGACTTTTAGCTCGAGTCATCATACATACAACTAGAAATTTGATTGCATTATTATATTTTGTAAAAGTAATTATGCTATGTAATCTCTCAATTTCAGGAACCGAGCTAATGTAACATTATTTTTGATGTAAACGTTTACTTTATTAATACAAGTTTAAAACGACGCATATAGTGGTCGTTCATTATATATCTTATGTGCTTTGTATATTGATTAGTGACACCCAAATCGAGCTTCCGCAAATCATTAAATTTGGGGGTGTCACAGTATCAAAATGTCTTCACTTTCATTCATTTTTTCTTCTTTTTTCACAATATTATTTGAATTTCACATTATAAAGTAAACAAGTTAGTATTACATTAACGAACATAAACATATAATATTGATATTTTGATCATTTATTACTGATTAATATATATACGGAGTATTTTCTAATATTGTGTATAGCAAAATGAAGAAAATCGAAGAATTCAAAATCATTGTAAGTACGCATAGGGTTTTCTAAGAATCGATCATTTTATACTATTAGTGCCGTCTTATATTATTGTGAAATAATGGAGTATTGATTAAGAAAACATATTGAGTGATGTTTTAGGAGAAGATTATTTTAAATGTTATGAATAAGGAGTATGATGATCATGAAGTAGAAATTTTAAATCACATTAATTTCTTCATTTATAATATATATTCAAACAATTAATGTTATAATATTCATTACTAATGAGGAGTCTATATGTAAGTTTAGTAGTCTAATACTTTCAAATAAAGATATGTACATCGATAATTTTGACATTTAATGGAATATTAGTGTAATATTGAGACTTTACAATAATATGAGCGAAATTATCCATTATTTTTTAGTCAATTGGTCAACGAAAAAAATTAAAAAGAAAAAATAGAATAAAATGTTAACCCGCCGGGTTCCGGGTCACCGGTCTGACCGGAAAACCCGCCGAGCCAACCTGAGTAGAAAAGCATCGAAAACCCGCTCCTAGTTGACTCAGTTAGATGGTCGGGTCGCGGGTCAACCGGTTCAACCTGGGTTTTAAAACATTGGATATTCTAATACTACTTATAAAGCATGTTGGTGATGTTGAATCTCAATTCTTAAAAAGAAATCAAAATTACCTATTTAGCCCTATCACCTAAAAAGAAATTAATATTTGCATTAATTACATCATCATTTACTAAATAGTTTCCATATGGTTACTACATGATAGTACTTATATTTGGCTAAAAAAAAGTTGACATTTCATTATGATTATATTATATGTATTTGATTGATGAAGTGTCAATTTAGTGTGAGTTTAAAACATTATTTATTTTGTATTACTTTATTACTAATATTTTATTATTTGTATAATAATAAATTCAATCAAATCATAGGTTGATCAAACGATGTTAATGACTCCATACTTTATGAAAAAATTTATTTGTAAAACATTTGACATGTTTATTTTAAATAATTTTGGAATATGAAACATGAACAAAGACAACATCAACAATTATTGCACGTAACAAAAATAGATGAAGTAGCTGTCACCGCTGCATTATGCGGGCAATATGCTAATATATACTACATGCATTAGATGTTATAATAACTAAAATGGTTAATTGCTATTTTATTATTAAGATTACTATGTGGTAAAAGTCTTTATATAGTAGTAATAGATTATTTTTAAGACTAAAATGCTTATAGTGCCTGCATTCAATTATTTTCAAGACTATTATTAGATATATTTAAATTGACTTAGTGTTAAATAACATACTTAAAAATATATTTTAAAGTTTAAAACTTCGTCAAACTTCTTATATATTAGTATAGAAAACTGAAGATGGTTATAACTTTTAGAACTATTTGAATTTTCACTTATATTTAGATCAAAACAATCAAAATATACACTTCATTATCCATTAATGTGCTACATAACTTACATCAGTTATATAAAAGATAATTAATTAGGAAGATATATGTAACATCCTCTCCGATAGCCTGGTATTTTCTATTCATAATTTCGTATTTAATAAGTTTTAAATAATTTTGCTATATAAATTTTTAATTGTGAAAGTTGGTGAAATAGGTCTTAGGACTTATTGTGGATAATGAAATGTTGCTTGTTTTAATATATTAAAGTTGACGGTACAATAAAATGAATTTCTCGCATCTAGCAATTAGGTGCCAGACAATAAATTTAGAGCGGGTATTAAATACCCAAAGTTGTAGGTCGGTTTTATTAGGGACCGACCTAACGCTTTTGATCACTTTACCATTTTTCATTTCTTTCATCTTCTCTTGGAACTAAACCTACAAACCCTAGCTAGTAAATCAAGTAAAATCATCCAACTACAAAGTGATTGGGGGTTATAATCTACAAGCTAACATCATCATCTACATCTTCCATTCATCTTCTTCATTTTTAAAGGTAAATGGGGTTTATTTCAAAATGTTAGGATTTATGAATAATTGGTTAATTTGATTTGTTCTTGCAATTGTATGATGATAATTTGTTATATATGATTATAGGTGATGATTTGTAACTAGTTAAATGCATTAGAATCGAGTTTGATAAGTTTGAATATTGAAAATGGAGTTAAAGTTCGTTCAGGTCTGTTCTTGAGCTGAAGAACAGATGAACGCGATCCCGGCTTTGGTTCCGGATCGCGTTCCCTTGTTGTAAACGACCTATTCGAGTTTTTGGCCTTAGAAACGCGATCCAGGCCAAGCATCCGGATCGCGTTTGCTAGTGTTTTTCGGTGACAGAATTTTGACTAAGGACGAACGCGATCCAGCCCTGACTAGTCAGGATCGCGTTTGCATGTTTAATTTTGATGGATTTTACAAATTTCAACAAAATGCATGTGTTTAGAAGGTGGTGTTTATAGTGGCACTTATTGAATGCTATTGTGGCATTTTACAAAAATGCTCATTTTGATATTTACACATTATGAGACAAAGTACTAACTTATGTTGATTATTGATTCTCAGATTCTCCGAAAGATAAGTGATCTCTGGAATCAGAGATTTTGAAGGCAACGGTATCGGTGAGTGGATTCAGAGCTCACCATTTAAATTTAGTTGTGATCATTTGATTGCAACGAATAAACGTGAATATGTTTTGTTGATTAGTTGATATACCTTGTTGACTGTGAACCTATGTGCTACGTGTTTGGCCTTCGGGCATCAGTTGTTAACGAGGTCAACGAGTTGTTAAATGGTTGGTTGAACTAGGCAGGGGTTGAATGAATGATACAGAGTCGTACTTCATTTGTTGTGTGTTTGATTCTGTATTTGAGTTCAACTACCACTAGTTATCGGTCTCGTCCGTATGGCCATACGGATATGGTTGGGTAAGTGTTCTTGGGGAGCCACCCGGGCATTACGGTTATCCCCAGAGCCACCGATCCTCGTTAAGTTGTTGTTGATTTGTTGAATATCGTATTGCGGTTGTTTGAAGCAATTATATGATTATGCTAATTTATATGTTGTGTTATGAACTCACTCACTTAGCTTTGTGCTAATCCCTCGCATTTACTTTCTGCAGATTATATTTTGAATAGGTGAGTAGCAGAAAGTAGATGCTCTAGGAGCTGGGGAATGTTTTGACAGCTTGCTACTCTGATTATGTTTTGTAACAATTAATGTTAAGTTTTATATAATACCCCGTATTATGTGTTTGTTAAACCTGTTTAACTCGACACGACTTAACTTATGATCGGTTTATGATTTTTGTCTAACGTATAGTAATTAAATATGTTTTAATTCTCTTCGCTTCCGTGTTTTCAATATAATAATATTATGGAAAATGCGGGGTGTTATAAGTTGGTATCAGAGCATGGTTTTGGGGTAATTGAGCATTGTAGAATGTTCAATCCCAAAACTGTAGCGTGGTATGTCAAACATTCCTAGGTATGGGATTTAGCATTGGTTGTGAAATTATTAGTAGATAGGTACTAACGATTAACAAGTTTCAAGTGTTGTGTTGATTTCAGAAATGGCAGATGACGAACAACCGATCCCCAACCCCAATAATGCCTCTCGGTATGTTGTTCCTCCTGTTGTGACTAATAATCGTGAAGGTACATCTCATCAAGGCGGTGAAGAAACCAATAGGGATGAGTATATACATGAGATAGAAGATGAATTGATATTTCTGAGAGAGTTTAAAAGGAAAGCTGAGGAAGTTGCAGCTAGGCAACTTTTGCAACAACAATCTTCGGTGTTTGGTGCTAGTCCATCTTCTCAGACTAATAAGATGTGTACTTTTAAAACTTTTATGTCTTGCAAACCACCGGAGTTCCATGGAAGTACCAATCCAACTGTGGCTTTAAATTGGTTAAGAGATATGGAACGCAAGTTTGATGTGATTAGCTGTGAGGAAGAATCCAAGGTCAAGTTTGCTGTGCAGTGCCTGAAGGATGATGCCATGGTTTGGTGGGATTCAATTACTGGGCATTTTAATCCACAACAAAAGGAATCTATACGATGGAATGAATTTCATCAGGTAGTGTGTAATCAATATTGTTCTGATTTCCATATGGCACAAATTAGGAGGGATTTTGTGAATCTTCAATTAACGGATAATATGACCATGGAGGAGTTGATAGCTCAATTTACAGAAAAACTTCGATTTGTACAACAATGGGTTCCGGAGGAGAAGACGAAGATAGAGCAGTTTGTGGATACTTTACCCCATAACTATCGTACTACCGTGAGACTAGCCACTAGTTTATCTCAGGCTTTTAATCTTGCTCGATCCGTGGATAGTGACATTAGAGGGTCTCGTGAAACACGATCTAGAGATAATTCTTCAAAGTCTAGAGCGGATTCCTTTAGTAAAGGGAAATCAAATTGGCAAGGGAATCGTCAGACAAAGAAGTATGTTAGTAAGAGTAGTTCATCGGGAAGTTCGAACTGGTGTAGTACATGCAAATCTAGACATTCAGGTCCGTGTACTCCGCAAACAAATAAGTGTCTGAAATGTGGTGATCTTGGTCATGAGATAAGAAATTGTCGTTATCCGAACTTTGTGTGTTGGACTTGTAAAAAGGAGGGACATCGAGTGGGTCAATGTCCAGAGGCGGGGAAATCGGGGCTTGGTTCGGTCGGGAGTTCGGCATCTTCCGGTCAGAAAAGGAAGAATCCTCCACTAGCAACCAGTCGGGCTTTTCAAATGACAGTCAATGAGGCTGTACATACAGAAGATGTTATAACTGGTACATTCTTTATAAACTCTGTACCGGCTCGTGTTTTATTTGACTCTGGTGCTACTTGTACTTTTATATCTGTATGCTTCTGCTACAAGTTGAAATTAGTGCCTACTGTGATAACCAAACCCGTAGAAGTAGAAATTGTTAGCGGTAAATTAGTTCCTGTTACCACCTCGGTGACTGGAGCTAATATTGTGATTGATGATCGAACTTTCCCTATTTCATTCTTGTTGATGCCAATCCCTAGTTTTGACCTAATAGTTGGTATGGATTGGTTAAGTCAGAATAGGGCTAGCATTGATTGCCACCAAAAGTTGATTAGGATCCCAATCTCCGACGGGTCATACGTTGTGGCTCGAGGAGAACGGGATGGTATGTCTATTCCCCTGATTTCGATGATGAAGGCTAGGAAGTCATTATCCAAAGGTTGCGAGTCCTACTTAGCTTATGTAGTTGATGCTAAACTTGAAAGAAAAGTTATTTCCGATGTACCGGTTGTGTGTGAATACTCTGAGGTATTTCCTGATGAGTTACCTGGGTTGCCACCAGTTAGGGAAGTTGAGTACCGTATTGATCTTGTGCCGGGTTCGTCGCCTGTAGCTAAAGCTCCTTATAGGTTAGCGCCTTCTGAGATTCGCGAAATGATGAATCAGATACAGGAACTGTTAGATAAGGATTTTATTAGACCTAGTTCTTCGCCGTGGGGTGCACCAGTATTATTTGTGAAAAAGAAAGACGGGTCTATGCGCATGTGTATTGATTATAGAGAGTTGAACAAGAGAACGGTAAAGAATAAGTACCCTCTTCCTAGAATAGATGACTTATTTGATCAGTTGCAGGGTTCTTCAGTGTATTCTAAGATTGATCTGAGATCGGGTTATCATCATGTCCGTGTTCGTGAGGAGGATATTCCAAAGACTGCATTTCGTACTAGGTATGGTCATTATGAATTTTTGGTTATGCCTTTTGGTTTGACGAATGCTCCAGCTGTATTTATGGATTTAATGAATCGGGTTTGTCGACCTTTCTTGGATAAATTTGTTATTGTTTTCATTGACGATATTCTCGTGTATTCGAAATCCGAAGATGAGCATGCTCTGCATTTAAGATTGGTTCTTGATACGTTGAAACGAGAATAGTTGTATGCCAAGTTCTCTAAGTGCGAATTTTGGATTCGGGAGGTTCAGTTTTTGGGTCACGTAATTTGTAAGGATGGTGTGAAAGTGGATCCAACTAAAGTCGAGGCTGTGATGAAATGGAACGCCCCAAAGTCTGCTTCGGAAATAAAGAGCTTTCTTGGATTAGCGGGTTATTACCGGAAGTTTATAAAAGATTTTTCTAAGATTGCGGGTCCGTTAACCAAATTAACCCGTAAGGATGAGAAATTCGTATGGACTGATCGTCAGGAGCATGCATTCCAAACGTTAAGACAAATGTTGTGTCAGGCACCGGTGTTAGCATTACCGGAGGGTTCAGATGATTTCATTGTTTATTGTGATGCTTCTTTTTCGGGCTTGGGCTGTGTTCTTATGCAAAGGGATAAAGTTATTGCCTATGCTTCTCGTCAGTTAAAACCGCATGAAAAGAATTATCCCACTCACGATTTAGAATTTGCAGCGGTTGTATTTGCTTTAAAACTTTGGAGACATTACTTGTACGGGACTCGATGTGTTGTTTGTACTGACCATAAAAGTCTGCAGTATGTGTTTTCCCAAAAAGAGTTGAACATGCGTCAGAGAAGATGGCTTGAATTAATCAAAGACTATGATTGTGAAATTAGATATCACCCAGGCAAAGCTAATGTGGTTGCGGATGCTCTAAGCCGAAAGGGTGCTTCTGATCGAATCTTTTATCTCAAGGTAAATGTTTCCTCTGACTTGATTGATCGAATAAAAATTGTACAATTAGAAGCTTTGTTGGATCACAACTTAAAGTCCGAAATTATGTTGAAAAGAAAAGATGAATTAGTGGACGATTCTAGAGGATTGAAAACTTTTAAGTCTCGGGTGTGGATTCCTTTACTTGGCGGAATTCGGGATACGATTTTGAATGAAGCTCATAAGTCTAAGTTAACTGTTCATCCCGGTAGTACTCGAATGTATAACGACTTAAAACCTTTGTATTGGTGGCCCACGATGAAAACTGACATTGCACGGTTTGTTGGTAATTGTCATATCTGCGCGCAAGTTAAAGCTGAACATCAAAAGCCGTACGGATCACTGAAACAGTTGGAAATTTCCGAGTGGAAATGGGAACATATAACCATGGATTTTGTAACTAAACTGCCGCGTACCATTCGAGGTAATGATATGGTTTGGGTTATTGTAGATCGGTTGACAAAAAGTGCGCATTTTCTTGCTGCGAGTGAGACCACCTCTTTGACTAAGCTCGCCCAGTTGTATCTTAATGAAATTGTATCAAGACATGGTATTCCAGTGTCAATTGTGTCAGACCGAGATTCCCGTTTTGTTTCTCATTTTTGGCAGAGTCTTCAACAAGAATTGGGTACCCGTGTAAATCTAAGTACAGCGTATCATCCTCAAACAGATGGTCAATCAGAACGAACGATTCAAACATTAGAGGACATGCTTCGTGCCTGTGTGTTGGAATATGGAGGTTCATGGGATTCACATCTTCCGTTGGTCGAATTTGCTTATAACAATTCGTATCACTCGAGTATCGGTATGCCTCCGTATGAAATGTTATATGGTCGTCGTTGTAGAACACCGACATGTTGGTTGGAAGTCGGTGAGAAACAGTTTGCTGGACCCGACATAGTACAAATGACCGCGGATAAGGTAACAATTGCACGTGAAAAGTTGAAAGCCGCGCGCGATCGACAGAAAAAGTATGCGGATCCGAAAAGGCGACCGGTTGTATTTTCTGAAGGTGAACTAGTCTACCTTAAAGTTTCCCCGTGGAAAGGTGTAATTCGTTTTGGAAAACGGGGAAAGTTGGCACCTAGATACATTGGTCCATTTAAGATTCGACAAGTGGTTAACGACCAGTCAGTGACGTTGGATCTTCCTCCTGAGCTTTCGGGTATTCATAGTACGTTTAACGTGTGTTATTTGAGGAGGTGTAACATTGAGGACCAGTCACAAATACTTCCTTTGAAGGATTTAAAAGTTGATAGAACTCAAAAGTTAGTTGAAGAACCGGTAGAAATCATAGATAGGAAGGTTACCAAACTTAGGAAGAAACAAATTCCTATGGTGCTTGTAAAGTGGAAACATAGTTTAGGTTCCAACCTGACTTGGGAGACTGAGGAGTCTATGAAATCCAGATATCCTGGATTGTTTGATGGTGTTGAGATTTCGGGGACGAAATCTCCTTAAGGAGGGGAGATTTGTAACATCCTCTCCGATAGCCTGGTATTTTCTATTCATAATTTCGTATTTAATAAGTTTTAAATAATTTTGCTATATAAATTTTTAATTGTGAAAGTTGGTGAAATAGGTCTTAGGACTTATTGTGGATAATGAAATGTTGCTTGTTTTAATATATTAAAGTTGACGGTACAATAAAATGAATTTCTCGCATCTAACAATTAGGTGCCAGACAATAGATTTAGAGCGGGTATTAAATACCCAAAGTTGTAGGTCGGTTTTATTAGGGACCGACCAAACCCTTTTGATCACTTTACCATTTTTCATTTCTTTCATCTTCTCTTGGAACTAAACCTACAAACCCTAGCTAGTAAATCAAGTAAAATCATCCAACTACAAAGTGATTGGGGGTTATAATCTACAAGCTAACATCATCATCTACATCTTCCATTCATCTTCTTCATTTTTAAAGGTAAATGGGGTTTATTTCAAAATGTTAGGATTTATGAATAATTGGTTAATTTGATTTGTTCTTGCAATTGTATGATGATAATTTGTTATATATGATTATAGGTGATGATTTGTAACTAGTTAAATGCATTAGAATCGAGTTTGATAAGTTTGAATATTGAAAATGGAGTTAAAGTTCGTTCAGGTCTGTTCTTGAGCTGAAGAACAGATGAACGCGATCTCGGCTTTGGTTCCGGATCGCGTTCCCTTGTTGTAAACGACCTATTCGAGTTTTTGGCCTTAGAAACGCGATCCAGGCCAAGCATCCGGATCGCGTTTGCTAGTGTTTTTCGGTGACAGAATTTTGACTAAGGACGAACGCGATCCAGCCCTGACTAGTCAGGATCGCGTTTGCATGTTTAATTTTGATGGATTTTACAAATTTCAACAAAATGCATGTGTTTAGAAGGTGGTGTTTATAGTGGCACTTATTGAATGCTATTGTGGCATTTTACAAAAATGCTCATTTTGATATTTACACATTATGAGACAAAGTACTAACTTATGTTGATTATTGATTCTCAGATTCTCCGAAAGATAAGTGATCTCTGGAATCAGAGATTTTGAAGGCAACGGTATCGGTGAGTGGATTCAGAGCTCACCATTTAAATTTAGTTGTGATCATTTGATTGCAACGAATAAACGTGAATATGTTTTGTTGATTAGTTGATATACCTTGTTGACTGTGAACCTATGTGCTACGTGTTTGGCCTTCGGGCATCAGTTGTTAACGAGGTCAACGAGTTGTTAAATGGTTGGTTGAACTAGGCAGGGGTTGAATGAATGATACAGAGTCGTACTTCATTTGTTGTGTGTTTGATTCTGTATTTGAGTTCAACTACCACTAGTTATCGGTCTCGTCCGTATGGCCATACGGATATGGTTGGGTAAGTGTTCTTGGGGAGCCACCCGGGCATTACGGTTATCCCCAGAGCCACCGATCCTCGTTAAGTTGTTGTTGATTTGTTGAATATCGTATTGCGGTTGTTTGAAGCAATTATATGATTATGCTAATTTATATGTTGTGTTATGAACTCACTCACTTAGCTTTGTGCTAATCCCTCGCATTTACTTTCTGCAGATTATATTTTGAATAGGTGAGTAGCAGAAAGTAGATGCTCTAGGAGCTGGGGAATGTTTTGACAGCTTGCTACTCTGATTATGTTTTGTAACAATTAATGTTAAGTTTTATATAATACCCCGTATTATGTGTTTGTTAAACCTGTTTAACTCGACACGACTTAACTTATGATCGGTTTATGATTTTTGTCTAACGTATAGTAATTAAATATGTTTTAATTCTCTTCGCTTCCGTGTTTTCAATATAATAATATTATGGAAAATGCGGGGTGTTATAATATATTGTAACCAAAATTAGTTATTATATATAACTTAATAATAAATCGCATTTAATTCAAGTATTAAAGTTGAATGAGGTTTAGAAGGGTAAAATAGTAATTTACTATTTCTCTCTTTTAAGACTTTTACTCAGAATCTTTATATATTAGTATAGAAGTATAGATATAGATAAATAGAATTTTATAAATAGCATTTGTTTTCATTAAAAATCACATGTGATTGCTAATTGTACATTTAATTACATGTGATTTGTTATATAATCACATATATTTTTATATATAATCACATAAGATTTTTATTTAAAAATTGATATCTGATGAGCAATTTACCAATATATAATAATTCATGTATGATTTCAACTTGATTTTTACTTAATTGTATAATTATAATGAATGATTTGAAAAAACTTTGTCTAAAGTATAGCTTGTGAGATCTATAATCGAAGAGAAAAAGACGTTGATTCAAAATATATAATTTTTATAATTTATAGACATACGATTTGTGAGATATTTAGTTTTTTAAATTTTTAAAAAGGTGGAAATTGGTTTTTGAAATGGAGCAATCTTATTGGTTCCTCTATTATTCATTTTTTTTTCTCATTCTTTTTTGAACTTTTCTCTAATTTATAAAACTACTATTTAGCGAACTTCGTACGTGTATAAGTTAAAACAAACTTAAGTGATAAATCAACTAATATGCCATAAAAACATAAATTATTGCCCGCCGCATTGCGCGGGTATTCTTCTAGTTATTATTAATAAACTGGTATCACGTATTTTATATTTTTAGCCGTCCAATAGACGGGTTAACACTAGTTTATTATAAACATTGAATCCGTTGTTTGACTTTTACACTTAGAAAAATAATAAATTTTGAAAAAAAAAAACCATAGTCAAAATTCTTTTTAAAATTTTGAATATATAAATGGCCCATGCTTTTCATACCATTTTTTAATTTTATATTAACTTTTCTGTACCTTTTCTGTACTCTATTCCATCATTTATTCTTACATTCTGTACTTATTCTGTACTTTTTCGTACCTTTCTGTATTTTTTTAATTTAAAAATGGTATGGTGAGTAATAAATAATGGTATGGATAGATATTCCCATATAAATTTGCGACGGTTCTTATAAAAGCATTGATATTCTCAAATTCCTAATCATTGTTTTTGTTTAGATCCACGGGCTTATGTTATTTTGTCATTTATGAAGATATCATTTTAAAGTGTTAACTAATACTACCTCCGTCCCAAAATTATAGTCCATCTTTCCTTTTTGGGACGTCCCAAAATAATTGTCCACTTCTCATTTCAACCAATAAGAAGAGAGTTTAGTGGTTGCAGATTCTATTTGAGTGGTTGAAAACTGTTGTGGTCCCACTTTTATTAAACTGTGTGCTTTTTGTTGGTGGACAATAATTTTGAGACGGAGAGAGTAGTATATATATATATAATATGTGTAATTTATTTATTAAACTAAATGTCAACACTTGCAATATATATAATGGATTAGTTTTGTGTAATGGCCTTTTACTTTACAACCTTATTTAATCATCATATGCCTTATACTTTAATTTCAAGCTAGAAAAAGGTTTATCTAAAGGGGTTTTTTCAAATAAACTTAGAGATTGTTCCCTGTTTTAATTACTGCCTTTGATATTTTTTATTCTATACCACAAATCTAGAAAAAGATGATGACGTTTTTTTCTTTTAATTCAACCGACCTTAAATATTCAGTAAACATTACTTATGACATCATCAATTTCTTATAATAAAAATAAAAAAAATATTACTTTTATCTCAGTTAAATTATAAATAACATTTTAGATTATTTTACTAATATACACAGGGTACTTTAGAAAACTATGATAAAAATATAGGGAAAATAAACTGTGCAGCAAAACTGCACAAATTCTTTTGTGTTGTTAGTTATAGATGAGGGGATATTCGTGTACATAGGAAAAAGTTAAGGTTATAAATATAAATTATAAATTTTTTTGAGGTTGTTGATTGGTCAACAACATAATTCAATTGTGCAGTCAACAGTACAAATGTTATTCCCATAAAAATATAAACAAATGTTTTAAAACAATTTTGTCTAATTCGTAGTTCTTTACTAATTAATATATAATGAGATTATAATATATCTGAGATAATCCCAAAATATTACTTGATGATCACATGTTATTTATATGATTATGAAGTTATAAAATGTGATTATTATAAATAAAAAACTAATAACATATAAAGACACATCAAAATTTCTTTATCTCAAAAATAGCTTCCACAAGTTATTTAATAAGGAGCTCCGAACTAATTTTTGTAGAATAACGAGTTTTGGATATTTAAAATGAGTTAAAAATCGAACACGACAAAAAAAAAATTTATTTCAAAAATAGCTTAGTAAAGAGCTTTGACATGTTTTGGATAATTAAAAAACATTTTTAAAGTCATTTTTACATTCTCATAATATTTAGTCTTCTCATTTAAACTTTAATTATACGTATCATTGTATGTACATATATTATATGGGAAAATATTAGGTGCATCAAACTTCACATAAAGTTAGGTGTATCAAAGCTATCTAGAAGGATTAATGTTGTAAATGTAAGAAACTTGAGTGTTAAAAATGTAAAATCAAAATTTTATTTTCCCTTTATTGCATACAAGTTAAATGTAGTCAACACCATACGGTCCATACATAATAACCCGATAGGCCGATATTATATAGGCAAACTGATCCAAATTGAAATGAAAATCTTGAAAGATATCAATACACATATTTATAAAATATAGTCATTCATGGAGGGGAAATTATTGTTCATAAAGAATGTACTCATCTTATGCCATATATACCAATTAATTTATGGCATATTTGTTTCCTTCTCTACATCCACGAACTTTTAGGTTACAATGTTTGACTTTTTTAGAACAAAATCTCATATATGATATCTCTAACCATTTCCTATAGAGAATAAACCGGTTAACTTCTCCGTTTATATGCTGGAATCCCGCCGGCAGGTTCACCGTTGCCAGAATCTTGCCGGTTATGTAGGCGATACCAGAGATGGCCGCCGTCTTTTTACACGTGTAGAACAGGGATCGCCGATAGGTTAAAGAAATTGAAAAACAATACAATCACCGATCTAAAAAATGTGAAAAAGATAAACAAAAAGAAAGATTCGAACGGCCTGGCGCAGTGATATGCGGTAACAAGGACAGTGGGTATAGCCGGGGGAGGTGACGATGAGGTTTCGTAGGAAGGTGTACTAAATTGAGGAGGTGGTGAGGTAAAGGTTTCTTTAGAGAGACGAAGGTTGTTTGAGTTTTTATTAACTAGTTATTCTAGCTAAATAATAAATATACGTATAATTTATTAAGCTATGACAAAAACTACACATTTTCATACAAATTAATTGCTTGCATATATACATGACACCAAAATTGTGTACCCAAAATTACATGTAACTTATTATAAGTTGATAATATTATTTCATAGAATTCAGTTTTAATATTATGAAATGATGAGGGTAATTTGTCTTAAGCGATATAATTTAGTAATCTAAAATACTAATTAAGCCCACGTAGAGTCGGCCTGGAGGATCAAAATTAAGTTTGATAACTTTTTTATGTGTTTAGCACTTTAGCTGTTTTTTTAGGGGGTGAGGTTCATAGGGGAAGAATCCTTAGGAGAGGAAAGAAGAGAATAATTTTCATCTTGCCCCCTCCACTTTTCTCCTTACACATTTTATTCCCAACTTTTACCTTTTTTATTCTAACTATCTTTTACCTTCCGAACTCCCCACAACACCACCAACAACCTGCTGCTACCTTCTGCGTTGTCGCCGTCGGATTCTAGCAGCCGACGCCTAATTCCAGCGACCGGAATTTTTTACTTTTTTTTTTCAATATGTAAATGTAAGATGCAGTAGAATTAAGATGCAGTGGAATTAAGACGTCATAGAGTTTAGATACAGTGTAACTAAGATGAAGTTAAATTAAGATACGGAAAATTTTCATGCAGTGGTATTAAGATGCAGCAGTGTTAAAATGTATCATTTGTGAGTAGTAACAGTTGTTGTATGTAGAACTTGATCACATAATGCAGTAAAAAATCTATTATGATGCAATATAAAATAAGTGTACATATTAGTTACGATGTGAAGAAATGTAAAATGCAGTGTGACTTACATGCAGCTGCATCATGTTTTTAAACTAAACATATTACTACACCGATCAATAAAAAAGCACCACATCATGCTTTTTAAAATAAAAAATTGCATTAGGGATAAAATAAACATTGCATCTTGCTTCTATATACTAAATACACTGTATCATGCTATTAAAGATAACATACTACGTTATCGGTAAAAAAAACACTGCATCTTGCTTTTAAATAAAATACACATCATCGGTCAATAAAAAATTGCATTGCAATTTAAAGTAAACACGCTGCATCTTGTTTATATGGAAACAACTGCATCATAGTTGTATAATTCGGTTGCTAATATTTTTTAAAAAATTAACAAAAATTAAAAATATAAAACAAGTTGTGTAATGGCTAAAACAAACTAAAAAAGAATTTTTTAAACAAAATTAAAAACAGTTAAAAAGAACTTATAAAGCGTTAAAAAAAGTATACATTTAAGTTTCACAAAAACAAAATCAAAAGAAGGTAAAATAAAAAAGTGTTTAAAATGTGTAAAACATAAGTTAAGAGAAAACATAAAAAAAACCCCTTAAAAAAGCGCAAATATATATATATATATATATATATATATATATATATATATATATATATATCGGAGACGGCGGCTGTTAGCAGCAGGAGTGAGTGTGTTAGTGGTGGTGTGGTGTGGTGGGGTGGGAGTGGGGGTAGGGAGGAAGGAGGAAGGAGAAGATGGAAGAAAGTGGAAGGGTGAAAAATAAAAGAGAGGAAAAGTGAAGGGGGTGCAAGTGAAAAATAATTGTTATGTTTTTATTATTAACTTTTGTCTTCACTTTTCAAATTAATTATTAAAGTGCCATATTGCTTAGCCATTGATCTAGATTTATGTTTGACCCATGGGTCTAGAATCTCTTCCCCTCCTAGCTCTCTCTAACACCCATTCCCCAATGATCCCAAACCTTATTTAGGAATGTATTAATGTTTATATATTTTTTTCTATTGTATATATTTATGTGTTTTGAAAGTTATATTACGTCCTTAAATATATTTATGTGTTAAACTTTCTTAAATATATTTGATATATATGTATTTATGTCGGTTGCTGTTAAACACAATAGAAAGCTTTATGCATACTATTCGTTAGAAAGTACTAGTAGGATACCCGCACTTTGCGACGAGACATTATGCATAAAAAAATCGACAAAACGTTGGGATTAAAAAATAAGGTTACAATATAGTTGAAGGGAAACAATCTAAATATGTGTTGGGAACAAAATGGAAACAATTTACGATCAAATATTAATATACGTTACGCATTATGTAAAATTTTTCTGTTCACCCAATATGAAGTGTAAACTATAGGTAGCTTGAACTTTTTATTAGGCTCCACTAATATCTTTTTAGTAAATCTTGCTATCTATCTAAAGAGTATCACTTAAAATTTTCAATGTGAAAATATAGATTCTGAAAGCTACACACCAACTTTTGAATTTTTCTTAAGCATTAGCTTTTTTGATCGAAAAACTAAAATTCTAGAATATGTGAATTGATTACATAAAAACAAAATTAAACTTGTAAATAAATGTGATAAATTTATAGTTCCTCAAAAGAATAAAGTTGAGGGTTCGTTTATTATTTTTTTAAAAGCTTAAAAACGTACAAAATTGGGGGAAATTGAAATTAAAGGCTTTAAAGGTGAAATTTATCTCTGAAAAGTCGACAAACCGCCTTCGGCAGTTTGCCAACACGCTTATCTCATTCTGACCTTTCCGTACATAATTGGCACGTCTCGTATCTTTTTACGGTTTAAAAGTTATGTCACATATTAACCTCTCTAACTACATTTTTTTTTTGGCAAAAAGATAATAATAATTATATATATGAAATCAACCTTCAACAATATTGAAGATCAAGGAAATTACATAGATATGTGAGCTTATATATGCTTGATAAACCGATATCTAGTGTCTGGAATCCATGCTTAAATTTGGTGTAGAAGGTGAGGATTTGATGAAAAACTCTTTAAACGACCCATTTGAAACCTTTAACGATGTGCAAAGATGACGACCCATCTCTCTAACTACTTAAGCTAGACGATATAGAGACTATTTAATTTTCATGCTTTAAAGTTGGATGAGACACACAATTAGTTCACAATCTGTACATTTTTAAACGTTTTGGATATGTCCAAAAATCATGTAATATAAATGGTGTGCTATAGTGTTTAAAACTATTGTATGGTAGTAGTTAACATTTCATAAATAGAAGAAAAATTACTCTTTACGTTCCGAAATAAGTATTCATCTTTTTATTTTGTTTTGTCTCAAAATAAATACCCATTGTAATTTTTAACCAATCAAAATGTTTTGAGTGGTCAACATAGAATTTTATTGGTTCAAAGTATGATAGTACTCACTTTTCTTAAACTATGCACCCGAACAAAGTGGCGAACGGGTACGTAACGCGTTGGAATCCGTCGAACAGTTCGGGCTCCACCTTTGAAAAAGTCTTTACTTGAGGGCGGTTGTCGCTAATTTATAGTGAACACTTAATTTGATACGGAGGTCGAGAGTATTATTTTGGGCCCATTTTTAATTCATGAGAAAAAGGAATTGTCAATTCAAATACTACTTTTTCTTCACTATAAGTACCACTTGAATGTATGTGTGCTCCATCATGCTCATTTCATATTTTGCTACTTTCTCTCGAACTCACAATTAAAGTTGTTTCAAATGATTCATAACTAAGCCACCATCCACCACCACCGCACGTTTACAAGTTGCCGCATATTTATTATACCGTTACTAAAGCAAAAGAGAAATTATTCACTGATCATTTTATTTCGTTTTTATAAAAGTTGTACACCGTTTATATATACTTTTTTAGGGTATCAACTATCAACCATGAAGTTGACAATGATGATGACCCAACAAGCTCAACCATCTTTGTTACAAATACCCACTGGTGGTATGGACTTAGCGGGGCTCCGGTGCCGGCCACAAAAAGAAAAAGTAGTGGTGGTTATGGGTGCAACCGGCACCGGAAAATCAAGACTTTCTATTGATCTTGCTACTCGATATCCGGCCGAGATTATAAATTCGGATAAAATGCAAGTCTATGAAGGTTTGGAAATAGTCACAAACAAAATCTCTGAGGAAGAATGTGAAGGTGTTCCTCACCATCTTCTTGGAATTGTTGATTCGGAGGCCGATTTCACTGCAAGAAACTTTGTAACCACGGCTTCACTCGCTATGAAATCGATTGTGGGAAGGGGTAAGTTACCGATCATAGCGGGTGGATCGAATTCTTTTATTGAAGAGTTGATTGATGACAAGAATTATGAGTTTAGGTCGCGTTATGATGTTTGTTTCTTGTGGGTTGATGTGGCAATGCCCGTGCTTCATCGGTTTGTATCCGACCGGGTTGACCGGATGGTTGAGGCCGGGATAGTGGAAGAAGTTAGGAAAATGTATCACCCTAATTGTGATTACTCGAAAGGAATTCGGCGAGCAATTGGTGTACCGGAGTTTGATTCTTATTTTCGAGCTGAATATTCCTCTTCTACTGATAAAAGAATTCGCGAAAAATTGTTAGAAGAAGCGATAAACGAAACAAAAGTTAATACGTGTAAACTCGCATGTCGGCAGCTCGGGAAAATTCACCGGCTTCGAAATGTTAAAGGGTGGGAAATCCATCGGCTCGACGCTACCTCCGTTTTTGAAAAACAGGGCAGAGATGCCGAAGAGTCGTGGGCGGAGATGGTGGCGGGACCAGGGTCAGTGATCGTAAATCAGTTTTTGTTCAATTTTGGTCATTCACGAAGTTTTATCCCGACAACAGATATTGTCAAGACTAACAGAAGGGCGGCCATGGCCGCCGCAACTCTCTAATACATCCTTTTTGCGACCAAATTTTGAACAACAAACCAACAAGCATTGAAATTGAAATATTCCATAACCTAAGTTGGTGAACATATATTGACAAAAATTTTGTATGAATAAGAGTATGGTAGTACTAGAGTGATTTTAAATTTTTGTCCCGGACATGTGACATGCATCTCTAACTTGTACCGTACAAGTGATGATGCGTGTTGTCATGATTTACGGGTAAAATCTTCTTAATACGCCTGTCATTTTTATTTTTTTTGTATTTTCTAGAGAATTACTATAAAAGAATAATGTTGTTGTTTTGGGCTAGAACCCAACTCAAATTGTATGATGATTCTTGTTTTTATCTAAATAAAGTCCTCATAACTATTTGAATATGATTAATGTTTGAGTTGAAAGAGTATTATATACCTTGATGTGATGTTTTTGTACGGCTAGAATTAGCTTACTACGAAGTAATCATTTGCAATCATTGACTTACGTGGTCAACTTTTATTCTTAACGGTTTATAAAGATGTTATAGAAAACAATTAAAATATAAATAACACCATTAAATAATAAATGTCCACGTTACTATTTTGATTTGTTCTAAATAAATATTTACTTTTAAGTTACAACTAATTAAAAAAGACTTTAGTAGATAAATGTTTTATTTCACTAATAAAGAGTATAGTTAAAGTTAATAAAGAATCATAAAACTATGTGTATAATCAAAATGAACACTTTGATTAAGACGGAAGAAATATGTTATAGAATTCCGATGACTGCAGATTACACATATTTCTGATGGAAACTTAAGGGATTCTAAGGGTGTGTTTAGTTACAGAAAAGTTTCTCTATATTTCTTTTTCCATTTCTCTAGAGAATGAGAAGTGTTTTACTACTCTAGAAAAGCATAGAAAATCTAAAAAATGTGTTTAGTTGCAAGGGGTGGAGTTTTCCTTTTCCAAGGAATAGTAGAGATGGAAAACTTAGAAAACCATCAAAAGTAGTTTTCAACTTTGTAGTTATAAAAAGGAAAACAATGATTTTCATTTTCTTAGAAAAGTTTTTTAGAAAACTCGAATTTGAACACGTTTTCTAATTTTATTGTTTTCTTAGAGAATTTTTCTAGAAAAGTGAGGAGTTTTCTGTAACTAAACGCACCCTAAGGGATTAAGCTTCTAGTTTTCATAAATCTCAATCCCCTAATCCCGTTTGGCAACAAAATTATAGCATGCATTATTGAAAGAAGAATCCCTAAGAATCCCCTAGAATCCCTTTTTTGAGAATTTTTTCAAATAGCTTGAAAAAGAATTCTCAGTTCCATCTCCAGCCACAATCTTTACCTCCAACTCCAGCTACAATCTCCAATCTCCAGCTCCAGCTACTTGTTATCAAAAATACCCTAACTATATTTTGAAGATTGGCAATTAGTGTCTTCGATGATCAACTTTTTAAAGCTTTTTCTAAAATTTTGGGTGTGTTTGGTAAAACTAGATTGTAGCTGGAGCTGTTGTTGGAGCTTCTTTTTTAAATTGAAAATTGTAGCTTATTGTTTTATAAGTGTCTCTAGCTGCAACTTAAATATGTGAATTGCCATAAAGTGACATGAAAAATATATGATAAAATAATTTATAAAGGGTACTTAGGTAATTTCTCATTTCATAACCTATGAGTTTACTTTTATAAGCTACTTCTAGTAGTTTATTTTTTTAATAAGCTCTTTCATTTTTGTTAAACAAACAATGCTAGAACCTTGAATTTATAAAAAAAAATAAACTTAACATCTCATAAGCTCTTATAAATCAGTATGCAAAACACACCCTTTTACTATAATTTTTTAAAAAGACAAAGAATTTTGCTTTGTAAAAAAAAGGTTTTTTACCGATTAAATAGTAAACTATAATTTATAAGAAAAGCTAGTGAAATAACTTGAGATCTTTCAACTAATTACAATCTTTTTCATTCTCAATATGTTGTATTTAATTAGTGAACAACTTTTTTGTTGTTCTTGCAAAAGCTTTTTTTATATATAGAAAAAAGTTTAAGAAAATGCTTTAGAAAATTGGACATCGGGATGCTACTTATTTTGAATACTATACTTATATGTTATATGTTATAGTATTAATCAATTTTAATTAAATTTCATGTTTTTAAAAATAGAAAAAAAAACTTATTTTATTGATATTAAGGATCAGTTTCGATCGTAGATTCGCCACCAACACACTCATATATGTGTGTGTTCAGTGGCGGATCTAGAAATTTAAGTAACCCATAGCACAATTGTATTTCATAGTATTAAATAAATAATTTTTTCAAGAACATGTACGATTTCATTAAAAACAAGATTTAGTTAGTATATTTTTAATAAATAACGTACTAAATGGACTAATCAAATATCAAACCAGTAGGAGTACTTATTTGGACTCGTAGCAATAGTAATAAAATCCTATTTTTAGAAAAGAATTATTATAACATTTCGAATGAAAAAAGGACCCGTAACAAGCGATACCCCTAACTTATATGTGATTCCGCCCCTATGTTGTGCGCGCCCATACAGACATACAGTCTACTTGTGTATTCATTGGTGTGCGTGTAAGCGTACATGTTTCTATTAAGTATATGGTTTTGCCATGTATTTTTGTTTTCATCACAACTCTTCTTCAATATTCATGTTAGAATGTACAGTTTTATTATTTATAAAGCTTGTATTCCTATTTACTTATTTCCCACACCAATGTCTTTTCTATTAAAGTATACTAATATACTACCTGCTTAATACAATGGCATAGGCGGCATGGTAGGTGGCGGTGATGGTGATATAGTGGTGGTGCAATGTTAACGGAAAGATAAAAGTATGTGTACATGTTTCAAAGATTAGTTGTTTGTGTTATGTGTTGAAATTTATTTGTTTATATATGGTTAAACTAACAGAGAGAAAATATAATTTATACATGGTGTGAAATTTATTTATGGTAATGTCAATTAATAGAGATGATTGAAATGGTGAAGTTAAGGGTAATATAGATAATTTTTAATTGTTGAGTCTAATTTTAAAACAAAACTTGAAGATGTGTGCATCATAAATAGTAGAGATAGAGATAGATTTATTAGGTTGGATTGAATCCTCTCGAGCTTGGTTAATCTTAAAGATTAATATAATCATTGATATTTACATACTCGTTGTATTAAAAATAATTATTGATGTAACAACGAGGTCTTTTACAGTTTTACTAATTCGGCACATCTCAAGTGGTACTGACATTGCAAACGCCTAAGCCTTACATGTGTGACCGACAGTTTAGGGGTTTGAATTTGTGCCTCAACACATGTAGGTGATTTGTGAACAGGTGATTTGCCCGGGATTGATGCTCCTTATTGATAGGGCGGATGCGTACAATTGAAATATGGTGCGGATGTCAGAGGTACCTTCCAAATTACATTTATGATTGTAACACCTCGTCAAAAAGGTAATTTTCGCGCCGAATTTAAACTTTTTGATAAATGATTTAACCTTTATTTCCAATTAGCATTTTTATAAAATACTTCCATTAGAAAACATTTTAAAATAATATAAAGGGAAGCGGGGCTATGCGGGGGATAAACCCTTCTGTCACAGCTGTAAACGTCATCACTCTGAATACAAAGGGAAGCGGGGCTATGCGGGGGATAAACCCTTCTGTCACAGCTGTAAACGTCATCACTCTGGCCCTTGTGGCTCACCTTGCGAGAGATGTCAACGATTCGGACACCAAATCTGGGACTGTAGAGTTCCTGCCAACCCCGACAAACAACAAACGTGTTTCAAATGTAACACTCCTGGACATTTCAAGAAAGATTGCCCAAATCAGAAACGAAAAATCCTCATGATCAACTCCGGGAGGACCGGACGAAACCGCGACAATATCACGGGTATGCCCCTATCCAATACTAAACTTCCAAATCAAACACAACGTTTCGATCGGCGGGAAAGTCGATTCCAAAATGATACCGATTACATAAATTAATACCGACTATACGAATGAAGCCAAACTTAAAAGCTAGAGTTTGCTTTCAGCAGACTAACCGACTGAAAGTATACAAAACACTCAGTCCTGATAGGACTACTCCTCGAACAGTCACGTGGTGACAACTATCTAGTCCCGTAGGGACTATAATGCAAACGGTCTCTTAGTGACTACGACTCAACGATAACTTGAACAAAACCATATAGTCATGGATTGACTGCCCTTCAACCCCGTTATAAGACATGGTATGTCTAAAACCTACTCGACAAACAACATGTATGTACATTGCTCCCCAGACCTCACATGACCACGACATCACTTTTAAATTTCGGGATGAAATTTCCTTAACAAGGGGAGAATGTAACACCTCGTCAAAAAGGTAATTTTCGCGCCGAATTTAAACTTTTTGATAAATGATTTAACCTTTATTTCCAATTAGCATTTTTATAAAATACTTCCATTAGAAAACATTTTAAAATAATATAAATAAGAATTTTATATTATCTTATGACTGGACAGATAAAACACGGGTATTTTGTACTGTGGTTGGAGACCACAGTCCGCGCACTGGGGAATCTGTGTTGGACAAAACCCAACTTCCTCCCCCTTTTTCACCTCATTTTCAACTTCACTCTCTCTCTGGGTACTTCCATTTCTCTCTCAATCTTCTCTCTAAAATACTCACTAATCACATAAAAACTATCACAAAACGACCTCAAATCGCTTGGGCCATTTAGAGAAAAACGATCACGAGTTCACGATCTACACAACCACCTTTTCGGATTTCAAATCCGACCACTTGTAAGTTTCCGACAAATCCCGTAAATCTTTAGATTTTGAAGTTTTCTTTCATAATAGTGTTTAACATACTTAGTATTAACCAATACAACAAAGAAACACGATTTTATAGCTCAAAAACACGTTTGGATTGGGTTTTTGGTCGGAAAAATGCGACAGTCGCTGCTGACTGTCTGGGTGTTCATCTTTGCGACACAACCATTGTGTCGCATATTGTGTCGCATAAACCATCCATGCGACACAACCCTTGTGTCGCGCTCTTGTGTCGCATCTTATATCGCAAAACCCATGCGACACAACGCTTATGTCGCTGTTGACTCAGCACCTCGAATCCATGCGACACAACCCTTGTGTCGCAGAATTGTGTCGTACCATGCGACACAACCCTTGTGTCGCATGTTGTGTCGCAGAAAACAGAAATTTGCCAAATCTTTCTAAGTGTCGGAAAACGTTTTCAAATGAAAATTCAAATACGATACGGCTTGTAATCCAAAACAAATATACTTTATAAAGTATACGAAAACTCGAACCTAATGATAATCTAAATTATTATTACGAACCATCCATAACGAACCGCACTTACAAACGTACGAAATCTCTCATGTTTAGGACACTAGGAGATTTCACTTGGCACGACTCGTTACACTAGGACGCTAGCTCCTCAGGTGAGTTCACAACCCCACTCTTTTACTGTTTTCCAACTGATTTCGGGGTGGGAATGCATACTCCTGTGTTACTACTTTCAACTGTTCAAACATTTACGAACGTTTTACTATCGTTTATGGTAACGGTGCTAGACCACGACAGCTATGAACCATTTGACCATACTTAGAGATATTAAGTATGACCGTGTTAGAAACACCTAGAATTATATTACATATGATACCTAGGGAATAAACGTCTCACTACATCAGTGACTTGCTAAGTACTAGAAATGACTAGTGGACTTGTGAATACCAACTAGAGGCACCGATTTGCTAGCTCAGTGATGACTATCTTTACGAACTAACGGATGACTTTAACTAAGTACTGAAAGTACTTCCCTACAGTTAAGTGACTTAGATTTTACACATTACTTCAGGCAAACTAGGTGACGTAGATACGTACTTACTAGTTGATTACGATCATCCCTTACATCTAGGTGACGCTCCTACATTTCTTAGTATGATATACTACTGTGATTTACGTAACAACTTGAGGTACTGTTGAGTGCCTGTAACAATTTACTAGCCTTGGGCTAAACTTACTTGCGGCATGTCGTGTACTGCCAAAACAATTACTTGCATCTCCTGCGGGAGAATAACGGACGCTGTCACTGTATGTGAAGCAAAACGATGCCACGGTGGGTGGTACAAACCCGATACCAATGTGATTGGTATTACGGATTTACAAACGAGCTCACGATACCACGGTGGGTGGTACAACTTACTTGCGAGCTGGATTGCTCACGATACCACGGTGGGTGGTACAACTTACTTACGAGCTAAATGCTCACACTCAGCAACGGACTTACGAATTATTACGGTCGGGGTCGTTGGCTCAGCATGTGGATTCATGCTCTATCGTAGTCCTGCGGGACTGCACGGTTACTCATTTCAGCATATGGACTTATGCTTTACTTACATTCAGCAACGGACCTACGAATTATTACGGTCGGGGTCGTTGGCTCTATAACTGGTTGATTTACTTAAACATAGTCCTGCGGGACATAACTTGACACTTCCCTTGGGGGATAACCATTACCATCACTGTAGGTGATTACTAGATTCTTACGAGTCGGAGACTCAGGAAATTACGAGCTTTTGCTCACTTGACCGTAATTACGAACCCATTACTATCACTGTAGGTGATGCGAAACACTTACGAGTCGGAGACTCAGGAAATTACGAGCTTTTGCTCACTTGACTGTAATTACAACCCGTACCGATATGACACGATTACAAAACAGATAACTTGATCACGTTGCCGGGGTGCAACCTTTCATGCCAGGTGGCATCGTGACCGATTAGTAGCCATAGTACTAATACTTGAAACCGTACAAACTATCCGTACCGTATTGCCGGGGAGCAATACCGACTGCCTAAGAACTTGCTTGCTTGATTGCTTGCGGCCAGTAGCACGACAGATAGTCTCCCTACGCTACTCTCGTATACATATTGCCAGGTGGCAATATCTTACCGGATAACACCCAGGCTGGGGATTGGTCCCCTTTACTTGACCAGAAACCTATTGATTAGGTTCACCTGATTACCATAAATTACTTATAACTGCCTCGAGGGGCAACTGTTGTTATTTAAACTGCTAAACTTGATTAATATTTCTGAATGAAATATTTATTACTTGAACTACTTGTTCTACAAATTACTTGTGAACTCACTAGCTTTTCAGCTGACCCTTTTAGTGTGCATTCTCAGGTACACTGCTGTAGTAGGATTGGACTACAAGATTCTAGTTCGAGTCGCATGTTTTCAACACTCAGGACATTTATTGCATTTGCTTCAGTACTAGTAGAATGTAATATTACTTTTATGCGAGCTCGCAACTTGTAAACACTTTAATTTCAGAAATGTATAACTATTTTCAAACGTCTCATTTAGAGTCGTTCATTATGTATCTTATGCTGTGATTACCAGATTAGTAACACCCTAAACTCGCTTCCGCAAATCATTAAATTTGGGGGTGTTACAATGATGCAGAGAGTGCCTTCGGCCTCCAGCTCCTTTGGCGCGCTTAGCAGTCGTTTCTTCGGTTAACATGTGAAGTCAAAATTCATAACGATTCGAATATCGAAGGGTTATAAATGATAATTTTTAATTGTCATATCTATCTTTTATATTTAGTATTTATATTGGTTTAATTATGAATATATTCTGTCTTTTGGAATATATTTATCTTTTCCTTCAAGTTAGGGTTAGGGTCTATATAAGTATTTTAGGGTTAATGTTAGTTGATTGAATTATTGAAAAAAGGTTTTCTTTGAGAAGTCCCGTTTTGGGCACCCGTTTAGGGTTTGTTGAATTTTCATTCGTTGTTTATTGTGTGATTTCTTCGATTCACAAACACGCCGTCATCACTTTATTTATGTGGTTTATTCGTTATTCTACACTTTCTTCAAACACACAAGATTAAAGTAAATAATTGAATGTAAACTATAATCACAAAGCTTACTTGATCAGACTTTATATTGTAGGAATAGTTTGAATTATAGAAGAAATAATGAAGTAGTTATTAAATTAAATTTTTTATAAAATATCTAGAGGAGTGATCTACAATTAAGGGAAAAACAAAAGATTAATATTGTAAATATTGAAGGGTGTATATTATAAATATAGAAGACCATATTAGTCTTTAATCACACAAAAAAATGGGATTAAGTATGTCATTATTAAATTAAGGGTTAATGTTATCTTTTGGAATATATTTATCTTTTCTTCCAAGTTAGTATTAGGGTCTATATAAGTATTCTAGTTGTTAGGGTTAATGTTAGTTGATTATAAATTATTGAAAAAAGGTTTTCTTTGAGAAGTCCCGTTTTGAGCACCCGTTTAGGGTTTGTTGAATATTCATTCGTTGTTATTGTGTGATTTCTTCGATTCACAAACACGCTGTCATCACTTTATTTATGTTGTTTATTCGTTATTCTACACTTTTATCAAACGCACAAGATTAATAAACTAAATAATTGAATATAAACTATAATCACAAAGCTTACTTGTAATACCCCCAAATTTTAAGGTATTATTTTAGTGAATATATATATAATTGTTTTAAATTAATATTATTATAAGTAATATAATATAATTGAAATCGTAAATGGTTTTTAAGTTCCCTACAATAGTAACTGAGGAGGATAAAATTAATAAAATTGTCCTTATCTATCTATCCTCATACGTATACATTTATATACATTCTAAAAAGTTCCAGACATAAATTGAGAGAAAGAAAAATCATGAGCAAAAGAAGAATTCGCCAAAATCAATTTTAATTCAAGATTGAAGCTTTAGAATTTCCAATTCATCATCCTTCTTACATTCCTAAATCATAAGTAAATGTTGTTCTTCTAAATTTGATAACCTAGAAATGGATTTTTATGGGTTTTGAGTGATTAGTGATTTCAATTCGAAATTAGGGCTTACATGATATGTTGGATTGGTGTTAGTTCAGTCTAGTAATAATGATTAGTAACTTGATTTTAACCTAGAAATGAAGAATTCACAAGTGGTGTTTATGAGGATTTTTATGAGTTATGCCAAATTCTTATAAAATCATATTAACTAGCTTAAATGTAATACCCCAAAAATATAAAGGTTTTATTTTAGAACACGGGGGTATAATTATTTTAAAGTGGTGTGTTTTAAATAATACGATATAATAGAATACGTAAATGGTTTCCCAGTTCCAGACAATAGAGTTTAAAAATGATAAATTAAATAGCCGACCTATATGTTTTATATGTTATTACGTATCAAAAATGTTCCAGAGATATAGAGAGAGAGAGAGAGAAATAGAAAAACACAGGGACGATGCTAGTGATCAAATCCAAACTTCTAATCTTCAATCTTTGATTCTACTTGCTTAATTTCTTCCTCCTAATCCTCAAGAACATCATGTAAGTGAGTTTTCTCTATGATTTAACCTAGGGTTTTAGTTTTATGTGGGTTTCAAAGGGTTAATGGTTTAAATATGAAATTAGGGTTTTAATTTGATGAAACTAGTGTTAATTAGTGTTTTTATGATTGATTAGTGATATATAAGCATATATGTGTTCATGATTAACAAGAATTCAATTTAAAAGTGAGTAATTTGAAGTATATAGCTAAAGATCAAAGTGGGGTTTTGGTGAGGTTTCATGGAACTAGTGATTATGATATGAAATTGTGTTTAATATGTTTAATTGAAGTTAGTAAAGTTTAATAGTGAATGAATTAGTGTTAAAGTGAGTAAAAGATTAAGAAATTAGTGATATGTTCATAAGAGTTATGTTAAATATTTGTAGAAATAGAGCTAAATTATGAACTAGTGATAATGAAGTATGATTATGATAATAGAACATGAAATTAGTAGAAAAGTAATGATTGTTAGTGTCTAAGTGTTGTTATGATGATATGTATGATTATGTAGGTGTTAAGAGATGTGGAGGCTTATGATGATCAATATGGTAAAATCGTCTAAGAGTTGTGGTGAGTGATACGGGGGTTAAACAGGTGATGTGATTGTGTAGTACCGGATAGCTTGCGGGCTAGAGGTTTACACAATCAGGAATAAGTTATTTGTTTATGTTTGTTTATTTATGTTTATTGTTTAATTTAGTTGTTGTGTTAAATTACTTGTTTATATTTATTTGATATGTGATTAAATGATATTTAGTAAGAAAAGTAGTGATTATCTCATTAGCTTGATGTTAGCCAAGTAATGAGTAAGTCACTTGCTTAAAGGTAAAGGAAAAGAATTGGTGATGAATAGTGTATGATACGATTGTGTTGGATCCGGATTGCTTTCGAGTAAGAGGCTACACAATCGGGTGGAAGATGACTTGTTGATATATGTGAATTAAATAGTGATGATATAGTGAACAGTGTATGAATTGGTTGTATGTGTTTCCGGATAGCTTCTGAGCTAGAGGATCATACTATCACGTGAAGGTTGTTTGTTATATGTTTTGTTTCTTATGTGTGTTTTAAATTATGTTAAAAGATGTGTTGATTAGTGTTTTGATTGTTGTTAGTTAGATTATGTGGTATGATTATGTGAAATGATTCAGTGGTGATCAGAGAGTTAACTGCGGTTAACACAGGGTTCAGTGATAAGTGTTCAGTGTTCAGAGCCCAGTGGTTTTGTGCTTATGTATTGTGTTGATATATGTTAAGTGTTATGTAGATTGCTTGTTTGATTACCTGTGTACTCACTAAGCAGTTGTGCTTACCCGTTTCAGTGTTTATGTTGTAGGTTGATGTTACGCTAGCGATATGTGGATAGAAGGGTTATGAGAAGCTAGTGACATGGATATGGAGCATGCTTATGGTTAGAATATGCTTCTTTCTTTTGAATTGTTGTTTTGATGCCCAATTGTGTAAATCGCCCAAACAAAGAGTTTTCGAATTAAATATGTTGGTCAATATGTAGTAGATGACTTTGAAAGTCAAACAGAGGTATAGTGTCTTGTATATGTGTTTTGAAGGGTATGAAGTCATGCGATTGGTTTGGTTTGGTTAAAAATGGGTGAAAAGTATAAAGTGTCGAATTTGATTGGTTGGTTGAATATGGAGTTGACAATTAGTCAACTACATTGAAAGAGTCAAACATGTGTGGAATAGAGTGTCGTTTGGTCGAAATATGGTTGATTTCTTAAACGGGTCAAAAAGGTGTTAAAATGGGTCTAAAGTGGTCGTATGGTGAAATATGAATGTGTTAGTGTTATGGAGTGTTTGTCTTATGCTTTAAGTGTGTTTTAATGAGTCAATGAAGTATGCAAAAAGTTAGAGTCTAAGTACATGTAGTTTGTGAATTGAGTTGACACCAAAAAGTGGTCAAAACGACCTCAAATTGGTGACACGTCCAAAATGGTTATTTCTGATAAATTTGAAAAAGTGTCAAAAGGGAAGGTTTTATAATGTTATAGTGGTTGTGTGTGCAAAATTTCAGGTCTTAACTCTCACCGAGTAAAAAGTTATACTTGTTTAAATGTCGGTAGTTTTGAAGAAATAGGGCAGTTTTGAGGGTGGCGTTGAGGGCAACGGGACAGTTTTGAGGGTAGTTTTGAGGGCAAAGAGGCAGTTTTGAGAGGAAAGTGTAAAAATGAAAAACGTTCATTTTGTTACAGTAAAGGTGTCTGCAAAATTTGGTTGTCTAATTGTTAACGAGCAAAAAGTTGTGCATGTTTAAAAAGGGCAGTTTTGAGCAAATAGAGGCAGTTTTGAAAAATGAGTAGTTTTGTCCATATTGTATGTTGGGTAGTTAACTTGCGTAGTCTTGCGTGCGTACTCACGTGTCATATTTTAGTTGAGTGTCGGGATCTAAACAAGAGTATAAGTATAATAAAAAAAAGGTTCTGTTTTCGGGGCGTTTCATTAAAGTATTACTAGAAGTGTTATTATATGATGTTGAGTAAGAAATTAAGTAATTTAAACATAGAAACTTGCTTATGATTATGAAAGTGTAGTGTTGTTAGTTTGATAAAAAGTCAAACTAAGTCAATCCAAAGTGGGGGAGGGTTGATGATGATTGTTACTTAATTTTGATGATTAGTAGATTCTAAATGCATTGTTATATCGTTATGTGATATATGTTAGGTGTTAAAGACGTGGCACCTTCATTTGGTCATTTAATCACAAATTGCTCAACATACCAAGGTGAGTGATATGGAGGTTAATTGAGTAATGATTGTGTGATTCCGGATTGCATACGTGCAAGAGGTTCACACAATCGAGTGGAGTATTAATATTATCTTATTTTGATCTTTGTTATTGATTTTGGTTGCTAGTTGTTGATAATAGTTTATTAGTGTAGAAAGATATAAATGGGCATGGAAGAGATTGATTTTGATTAGAAGGGCTAACTTATGTTAGCTATGATTTTGATTAGAATGGCTAACTTACGTTAGCTATGATTTTGATTAGTATGGCTAACTTATGTTAGCTATGTTTATGATTAGTTAGCTAACTCATGTTAGCTATAATTGTGATTAGACTAGCTAATTCAAATTAGCTAGAGTGGTGATTAGATATTGTACGTGCACATGTGATTAGTGAAAGTTGTAAGTGGATCCACTCAATGAAAGTAATCTCTATACTTTGCTCATTTGTTTAATTTTTGAAGCTTAAAGTGTTCATTGTTGATAATTGTTGGTTGATTAGTGAATTGCTTAATTATTTTTCCATGTGCTCACTAAGCTATATGTTTACTCTTTTAAGTTGTTGAATGTTGTAGGTGTAAGTGGGTAAAAAGAAGGGAAAGCAATTGCAAAGGAGTAGCGTGGATTGCTTGCTAGTACGTGAGTTAGCAAGCCTTTCCTCTTTGAATTGTCGTTTTGCTATCGCTTGGATATTATGCCCAAAACACATATATTTTGAAGCTAGGTTGTTAGTTAATATGTAGTTTGAAAGTTAAAAGTAAATGGTGAACATATACTTGGTCATGTTTTGTGAAGAAATGAGAAGTATATGTGAATATGATGAAATATGGTTAAGTGTGATATTGAGCTTTTGGTTGAATTTGGTATTGACATATTGTTACCTATATTGAGTTGGTCAAATGTGGGTAGAATTTAGAAGTAAGTTGATTATTGTTGTTGATTTCCTCAAATGGGTCATTTTGGTGCCCAAATAGGTTGCTAAAGTGTTGTTATGTTAAAACGGGTCAAAGTAAAAGTATGTTGTCCCTTGTTATTGATTTAGGAGTCAATATGGATGTTGCATATGTTGCTAGAAAGTGGAAATCAGAAAGCATGTGGTTTGGAATTTGACTTGGTTGTAAAAGTGGTCAAAACGACCACACAATAGAATAAAGTCCAAATTCTCCTTAAACGCGAGTATGAAAGGTGTCTGCAAATTTTCGTGTCTTAAATGTTACCGAGTCAAAAGTTATGCGCGTGTGAAATTCATGTTTTGGACTGAGTATGTGCAGGTCAGGATCGCGGCGCGATCAGTGAGGATCGCCATGCGATTACACTAGATCGCGGCGCGATCATAACCTTTCGCGGTGCAATTGTCAGTTTTACAAAAATAGTATAGGATCGTGTAGGGGGTAGCGATCGCGTAATAACCCGTGAAAAGATCACAGAAGGCAACTAAAAGCACTTAGGCATTAATACACGATCACGTGAAAACACTAGAATCGCATAATTAGATCGCGATGCAATTCATGTGAATCGCGATGCGATTATGTCCAAGATCGCGACGCGATCAGGGATAATCGCGACGCGATTGTGTTTGGTCCATTTTTGTATTCTATATACAAACCAATGGAGTACACACTATGTTTATAACATTAGACTTTCATGTTTTATTATATATATGAGTTTATACGACGAGTCTCTTATTAAAAAATAATAATAATAAAAAAATTGGGGCGTTTCATTACTTGATCAGACTTTATATTGTAGGAATAGTTTGAATTATGGAAGAAATAATGAAGTAGTTATTAAATTAAATTTTTTATAAATTATCTGGAGGAGTGATCTACAATTAAGGAAAAAACAAAGGATTAATATTGTAAATATAGAAGGGTGTATATTATAAATATAGAAGGCCATATTAGTCTTTAATCACACAAAAAATGGGATTAAGTATGTCATTAATTAAATTAAGGGTTAATATTATCTTTTGGAATATATTTATCTTTTCCTCCAAGTTAGTGTTATAGTCTATATATGTATTCTAGTTGTTAGGGTTAATGTTAGTTGATTATGAATTATTGAAAAAAGGTTTTCTTTGAGAAGTCCCGTTTTGGGCACCCGTTTAGGGTTTGTTGAATTTTCATTCGTTGTTTATTGTGTGATTTCTTCGATTCATAAACACGCCGTCATTACTTTATTTATGTGGCTTATTCATTATTCTACACTTTCTTCAAACACACAAGATTAAACTAAATAATTGAATGTAAACTATAATCACAAAGCTCATTTGATTAGACTTGATATTGTAGGAATAACTTGAATTATAGAAGAAATAATGGAGTAGTTATTAAATAAAATGTTTTATAAAATATCTGGAGGAGTGATTTACAATTAAAGAAAAACAAATGATTAATATTGTAAATATAGAAAGGTGTATATTATAAATATAGAAGGCCATATTAGTTTTTAATCACACAAAAAATGGAATTAAGTATGTTATTAATTAAATTAAGGGTCAGATCTTTATTGTTGATCTCAATCTCATTACTATTATTCTTTCAAGATTTTTCTTATAATGTATAGAATAGAATAGATAGATTACTATTATACTTTATACTCTATAATAATATATGCATTTTCCTCATTTTTAAATTTGAATCCCTAATAGTCTACTACTAATGTGCTAATTAAGAAATAATGACTAATTAGTCAAAGCATATATATTGATGTTCACCGGAGGTATCTTATTCTTTCTATGTTTAATCTTTTACTTTGTTCTATTCGTTACATGATCCAAGGATTGAATAGGCCATGTATGAATCATGTCAAAAATGACTAGACAAGAGATGGAAAACGAGTCATGCTTTTTGTAAAGCAAATTTGGTACACTTGCGCAATGCATATAGTACGGTTGTTGATCGAGTGCATCTATTCCAACAACACCTACTTATGTTCAATTCGAGAGAATTTTAGCATCTATTCTTCGAGCGATACGTGACCACGACCTCCACTCCCACTGTTGATCTCATGAGAACCTCCAACAAAGAATCGCACTCGCTTTCTCATATATCAGTCAACTAATCATAAATATTCGATCGTAAGTTAGCTCTAGCTTTGAATCTTACATGAGTTAATCTTCAATTGCAAGAATTGAATGACGATTGGTTATCATGTTTGCTAACCAAGTAAGAATAACCGACTCGCCCAACTTCCTTCACTGCCCAATGAACAATAATAACTCCATTTAAGCTCAATCAACCCATATAAAACGGGTAAACAGAGATGGGTCCCTGTTCATGCTAACCAGGAAAAGTCGAAGCTTTTCGGCTCAAATGTAATTCCCATGACTGTTTCCAGAATTTTTTATTTGCTATCCCAAAATGTTTACACAGCGAGGCTTAATAAACCCATATAAAAGACGTCCAGTTAATATTCCTATATAAGATTGATAGGTGACATGAGTGATATATAATGGTATCCTGATATGTTACCATCAAGAACTGAACCCCCTCCTCCATTGAGTTAGAGTCACAAAGGTTCGGCGTGTAAATAGTGGTGAAACTTAGCATCTTTCTTGTAGATGGACTAGAAAAATGATACTGAAACAAACCAAAATCAAATGCAAGACTATTGTACAATGGTAGTAAATTAGGGACTTCTCTTTAACAATAGTAAAGGAGTACAAGTTGATTCTTTTTTGGAATGAATGAGAAACAGAATATATGTCAATCACATAAATTAGTTTGAAATTTCAGAATCCAACACTTCTTAGTGCATACGAGGAGTAAGCCCATCAAGACGGGACAAACTTGGTGACTGAAGATTCCATCCACATGTATATCGGGCTATACCGACTCTAATGCCACTTATTAGGACCCTGACTAACACATTTCATTAAGTCCAACATATAAGCCTACGTGAGGTTTCAACCTAAAAGTATACCGACTCTAATGCCACTAATGTTTTTCTTTACCATGGTAAGCGTGGTAGCAAGCAAACACAAGTTATTCCACTAATACAACCAGTATATACACGATATGAACTCATATAAACACAAAAAATCTAAAACAATATATGTGTAATTTCTTTGTACATATTGGATTGACTTGAAACATTTTTTTTAACTATCAAGAATTATTATGTTCACAAGTTATACTAACTTTTAAATTGGATGATTTAGGATATTATATGCATCAAAACACTTTGAATGGCGTTCAATCCAGCTGGTATTTTTCCTTTTAACCGGCCTATTTTCTTATAATTTTTTCATTTTCTTGTTAGAGATCGATAAAGTAAATACCTAGTAATATATAACCCGAATCAACTCATTTACTCCGTATTAGTAAATAATAGTTGAACTAATGTGTCACTATTCTTTGTATTATGATAAAAAAAAAAACGACCCCTCAAACTCACAAAGGGAATCCACGTACCGATAAGCGGCATACCAAAGATTTGTTATCACGTTCAATCATATCACCAATTAACAATTGCCATCCCCACAAACTTGTCCACATAAAAGATTCTAGCAACCATTTATACATCTAGATCAAGGGTACAGGCCCCTTGAAAGTCATTTTCGAAAGCTTACATGAGCATGTTACAAAAGGAGCACTAGCTGGATGCATAGATCGATATGGAAATGAGATTCCAAATCCAACCTTGTATTGCCATTTGCCACAAAGGAAATAAAAAAGATGTACCCTTTTTCCTCTAGAAAGCAACACACATGGTGGTCTTTCTGATAGCAAGGATTCCCATACAGATAATAGATAAAAAGGACCGAACAATCTGACTTGAAAAATAGAAACAAGTTCACTCTCGGCTGGCCCGTATTACATATTAAATACATAAAAAAAGAACACGAAGATAAGCATAGAATAAACGTCTTGATCAATCAATCAACCGTTATCTCAGGACAGGCATCCACTTTATTCATTGCTATATAGAACAAGTCCAAGATACAAAAAGCTACGCGCTTTGAATCAATTCGATATTCCACCCATTCATGTGTTAAATCTACTTATACCATAAATAACAAAACCAATAGGTTAAAGTTTCACATAGAGCGCGCGATACAAATGGAAAGATAATTAATCCCATTATTTTTATCGAGTATTACTTGATTGATCAAGATATGACATGTAACGCTTGAGATTTTTATAAAATCACAATCTACATTGTTATAACTGCAAACAACTAAATGAACATAATAGAGAGATTCTACATATATAAACTACAAAAGCATAAAAAACTGTATTTATGACATAGAATTTTTAGTTTCTTATTCGACTTCCACATGAGTAAGTGATATTGCAAGCTTTACCAACTATTACTGAATACTTATGAACCGGTCTAGCAAGAAAAGGCGGCAAATGAACAAGCAGCTCACAAACACATTGATCATCAACTTGTGACAACCACTTACAACATTGTTGTTCAACAGGCGTGTCTCTATGTCGATGACGATGCCTATGATGACGACGACGACGATGATGTTTTTTCTTATGTTTTTTCTTTTTATGATCATGGTCTTTATCATCGTCATCATGGTCTTTATCATCATGGTCATGGTCATCGTGGTCGTGGTCATCATGGTTGTGATCATCATGGTCATGGTCATCATGGTCATGGTCAACAGGGTCAGGTTCCTCATCGTCGTGATCATGTCCATGATCATGATGGTGATGGTGATCATCCTTATCCTCGTCATCATCATCATCATCGTCGTCATCATCATCATCGTCGTCACCATTGCGATCATCATCATCATCGTCATCATCATCATCATCGCGAGGAGGTGGTGGTGGAGATAATGGGGACCGAGGGGACGGTGGAGGAACTTGTATAAATGGAAGATATGCACAAGCTTGATTTGCTAGGGCCATTTGAAAATTGCAAAGGGGGAGAGGGGCAAAAGGGGAAAGTGGCACCACTGGGACTGCTTGGCCTTCGCTAAGAGGATGAAGAACGATAACCAACACAATGATCGACAATTTAAGTATTGCGAATCTAATCATTGTTTCTGTAAAATAAAGATTAACTTTATTTTTCCTACGGCCAGTTTTCGTCTACTGATATATATATGCAAATGCATACATTTAGATACAAGTATAACCATAAACTTTGTGTGTTCTTGGTAGGTTTTCGTGTGGGTATGTCAAATTAAGGACAACGGTTATCAAAAAGGTTGAATTTGTGATTTAATTTGTTATGTTATACACACACATTCCCTTTGCATGAGTTTCGGGTAGATATTGTTTGGTGAAGTATTGTTTACTTCCTACATGCCCAACTTATTCCTACTACGTTTACAAGAAAACACGCTGAAAGTTGTTCGTTCGCCAAGAAATGGTTCAAACATATAGGAATTTTGATGGTGTGCGTCTGTTTGACTAATCAAGAAAGAACATGTCCATGACCCATGAGGGTTCAATTCAGCAAACATCTGCTACCAGTATCGTCCTGTAAATATATGATGATTACTATATGGTTATGTTTTTTTAAATACAACTCTTGTACAGATCTCTAATAAGCCCATCCGGCCTGTTATGAACGAGGGACGCTTTTACCCGTTGGGAATCAGATTAAGTTAAATCCCATGAATTTTCCACTTATATATTAGTCATGTAAGTGTACATCAGTTATAATGTCATCAATCAAGCATCACGCATCTAAATTGAAAGAGATTTAGAAATTGCTATTGATGTCGTGTGACATGTGTTTTAAATATTTATAATGAAAATGGATATTACCAAAGTTATAGGTATCACACAATCCAGGCAAGAATACATGATCATATAATAATATAGCTAAAGTAAGTCCGAGTATCGAACACAGGAACGGTGTTTTATTTAATTAAAATGGAATTTATAATTAAAGTATCAAACTAATAAAAAGCAAATAACAAAGGGGGGTGTTTTAGTTCCGTACGAACGTATTTAAGAAAACTAATTTTAACTAATTAAATAGAAAACAAATACTTATGTGTGTAAACAATTAGAGATAAACATGTATTCACTTAGACTATTTTCCCTAGATTCCGGTTCTCCTATTTATCTATTTGCTCGTTTGGATTAATTCTATGGTGAATAAAGCTAATGTAGATTAGTCTCCTGTCCAGGTTAACTAATCTTGTAAACATTCTGAAAGACATAAAATTCTAATGAATATGCTAGGAGTCCTCCTACACATTGTCCACCTCAATTTACTTATTAAGAACCTCACTATTTATTATAATTTATCCTAGCAACTTCGCGTCAACGATAGTCTAATAATTACCCTATTATTTCAGTGATAATTATCATGTTCATTATAGATTAATAATTGCTAGTTGTCTTAACCTATCTCCGGTCACAGTCTCAAGCCATGATCATCTAACAATTTAAATAATTACAAATAACTAATCAAACGAAACAAACGTCCGTTATAGCTTAATTTAATTAATCACATTAAGTAGACAACTATCAATCACAAATAAACATGGATCTACGGATAAACACAATAAATTTTCATAAAATTAAATAATCCAAACGTAAACAAATAAATCAAACCATCATCTAGGTATTTTTATCTAAGTAAATACACAAAAAGTCTAGTTCATGACTAGATTACACAAAATCAGAAACAATATCCAAGTAACCACCATGTTTAAATTGATACGGATAAAGATTATACAAACCGAATCGCGAACCGCGTGTCAAAATCTTGATTGTAGTCAAAACCTCGCGATCCCGCATCTCTAATTCGTTCCTAAAACCCCTTGAAAATGTCTTCAATCGAATTAGGGTTATAAAATTTGTCTCTCTTAAAATCTGGTGTAAATTTCGAATTTATAACATATCTGCCGACATACCCAACCGGCGGTTGGCCTTAGATCGCGACGCGATTAGACATAAATCGCAGCTCCATTTGTCAGTAATTGCAGCTCCATTCTGGAACGAGATCGTGGCGCGAAACACATAGAATCGTGACGCCTTTATGATGGATCGCGACGCGAAATGTTGAGATTGCGACGCGAAATGTTGAGATTGCCTTTTATCAGAATCTGCTCCAAATTGCTTCATTTTAACCTTTTTCCGTTCCTTTTGATTCAAGCTCCATATTAAACTCCTAATTGTAAATATTAACAAAATAAGTATCTAAAATCAAATAAATGCAATAGAAATGAATATAAATGGAGAAATATTATTAAATAAATATATTCGTATTTGATGCTATCAACTATCATTTTAAGTAATACATTACAGTTGTCTTTGAACTTATCTAGGTCCTTCATTGATCATCCCCAATTTCAACATCATAGTTTTGAAAGGGAAAAATATGGGGGCCTTAAGATTACCATTATAGTGCTTGTCTTCAAATGTGAGATCACATCATATACAAATCTAAGCAATTGTCCATAGAACTTGAAGTATAAGAAGTTGCAAACTGTGGAGAATTAATTTGTTATATAGTTTTTGCGGCTCTCGATCTTTACACCTTTTACCATTTCATATATATAAATTTGTAACCTCCTATCGAATGTATTCAAGTTTAAAGCATCTATTTATGTAATTGATATTGTTTTGTAAGTTCTATAGATATAATAGATCATACAATAAGTTGTTTTAAAATTTGAATGCATACAATTAGAGGTTTCAATGTTGAATTAATACAAGCCTTAGATTTTACATAAATATAAATAAAAATCAGTAACTAAGTTCCATTGGGCATCTTTCACGAACTCAGATTGATCCAGTTTGGTTTATTTGGGCCTGGTAATTTGGGCTCAACAAGCAACACCTTAAAATCATACGGTGTATTGGCAACTGGAAAGTAACGAAAATGCAATTTAGTAGATTTTTTTCATCGCATGCTCTAACTAATATTGTGAAATCCAAAGTTTGAAGCTAGTAACAATTTGTCCACTCATTGCATACCACGTGTCAGCTGTTCTAATCAATTCTGTTTCCCGCCCAAATTAGTTGAACTTCGATAACGACTTTTCTTTCACACTTCGGAGTAGGGAATAACTAGTGTTATTAACAGCACAATAATAATTAGGTGCTATTGACCGATCAAGGTTTATCTATTTTACACTTTTGACTCAAATTTTACCATCTATAGAAACTCAACACCTCCTCCAAAACTAACAACACCTAACTTTGGGTGTAATTTGTTGCACATAATATTTTCCTTAATATTAAAATTTTATTAGACAATATTGGTAATAGGGAAAATCAATTGTGTAGTTAACATCACCTAAGTTAGGTAATGTTAGACTATAAGAAGGGACTGAATATAAACACATGAAAAAGATGAAGGTATAAAATGTAAATCATGATAAATATGATTGATAATCGACACAAAATATTTGAGATTATTAACTGCATATGATATCCCCGTAGTAATACGACTAAAATGTTTCACACTATAGTATTACACAAAATAGTTTTAATGGACATCTGCATGCAAAATTGCATTCAAGCCCTAATATATAGACAATATCTTAAAGACTTGATAATATTATACAAACAATTAATTATCTAATAACTTCGGCGTATTCTCGGACAATTGGAAATAGAGGGGCTAATATGCAAAAACTTTACTGTTTAAATTGTCTAGGTACTATAGGTATAATCACCAAAACTTTGGGGTTAGAGTACAAATATACAACACATTGAGGGTGTATTTATAAATATATATTTTCAAAATGTCCAACCAACCCCATATTCAAACGAGTTGGTCTCAGCCCCCGTCGCGTCCCCCAAGTCTCGCGTGATGTCAATTTCGGAAAGATTTGTTTGGTTAAAATATTACAAGTGAATCCTTAACAAAATCATACTTGAATAGGACGTTTATTAGTCGATACAAAAATTAAATAAATGGAGTAAGGTTACGAGAAGAAGGTCTCAAATGAGGGAAGGAGGGGTAGGCGTCTAGATTCGCGACATCTTACTAACGAAACACTGCATTATAATAATACTGCATTTTATACTTATAAAATTAAATTACATTTTAACAACATTACATTTTACACCTACAAATTTATTCATTTGCAGTGAATTGGTCCTACCCCTCTTTCTTCTCATTTGAGGCTTCTACTCTTATCCTTCACCATAAAGTATTAGCATTAATTAATGCTAGATTGTAAGGGTGTTAAAGTTGGAGCTTGAAAGTGTAAATTGACATTAAATGACGTAAAAAACATTGGATATTTCATTTTCTTTTCTTTTTTCTTTTTTACATTTTTTACTTTTTAAATATTAAAATGTGTCTTATGCTCTAAAAAACTATATTGAGAATTTAGATTATGCGTTCAAATGTAGGAGATAAAGTTTTCAATTTCAGGATAAACATGTAAAAAACCATTGAACCATAGTTTTTATATTTATAGTTATGAAAGAAAACAATGGTATAATCCATTTCTTATAAAACTTTTATGAAAAATTTAAACTTGAACACGTTTTCTAGTTTCACAGTTTTCTTATAAGACTTGTACAAAAAACTTAAAATTTCCGTGTAACTAAACACACCATATTAGGGCGGATACTTATTACTTTTCATATATTGTCTCTACTAAGAGCACAATGAGGGGTGAACTGAACTGAATGAACATTATGTTCAATATCGGAACCTAATTTCACCTGAGTCCTGAAAGCAAGCGTTTATAGCAATAAACGTGTATCCGAAATGTAACATTCTAGCGCCCTAAACGCATAAGGTTATATGTAAGTGAATTTCTCAAAAGATCATTCATGCTAGTTGTCCACTCAACTAGTAATGTCCAAGTGTTTATCATTTATTTTGAAATCGTATGCGGCCCGTTGGTGACGTTTTGTAATAATAATTCTCAAAGACATTATTATTATGTTTGTTCCTTTGTATACTTATAAAAGTATATGTTAACCGTTCTCATGTTGGTTTCGTATGTAGTTTGTTTGTCGTTACGTGAAATCGATATTCGGTGGAAATATGTGTTTTCAATCAGACTGTTAAAGGCGACACTAGTAGCGACACTCGAAACTGATGGCGACACTGAGGTCAGTGCCGCTAAGTATGATTTTCTGATAAGTGGCGACACTGGGGAGAGTGTCGCTAAAGGCGACACTTGAGTATGTAGCGGCACTCATGTAAGTGCCGCTATTTATGATTTGTAATAATGGCGACACTCGATTATAGTGTCGTTTGCGACACTTGAATATGTAGCGGCACTTGGGTAAGTGTCGCTAAATTTGCTAAATCGAACCAGTATCGGCACTTAAGTTAGTGTCGCTAGTGTGGATGGCGACACTCGATCGAGTGTCGCTAATTGGGCCTGAGTTGTGTTTCGTTTTTGTGGACTTGGTCAAACGTGCTTGGTTCGACCCGAAACTTTGACACAAGTCCTAAATAAAAAGCAATTTTCATGTTTCGTGAAAATCCCGAAAGTGTCGTTTTATTAACGATACAAAAACAGTCCACGCGGTTAGTTATAACAAAAATATACGTTTTTACGCGCTCGTTTTAACAACACAAACCTTCGAGATAAAATACGAGAAACATATATTTATTCCCCTATGTCTTGGATATTAAAAATAATTTTTCCATAATTTTTAGTCAAGTACAAGTCGTTTAAAATATTAAAGTTCATAACTATGTCTAGCAACACGTTTTTCAGTATATATGTTCTAAGAAAAATTCGTAACTCGAGTTTTACAAAACCTCAGAAAATGTGCGAGTACAACTTTGAAAGCTAACTCATTTTTTGAACTTTTCCAAATTGTTTCAACTGATTTGAGTGTGTGTACATCCAGATACATGGTTCCAAAGTTTGACTAAATTTCCTGACCAGAGTGACAGTCTGCATACGTACTTTTATAATTTCGTTTTAAAATAGTAAACAAGCTCAGAAAATTACAAGGCCTAGTTGGTTCGAAAGTAGACATCTTTAACTTGATTTTAGAGCCAAGAAACGTCCGATTTGGTTGAGAAATGAGTTAGTTATCACGGATCCAAGTCGATCAAAAGTTTTGTCTAGGGGATAAAGGTATTATCCAACGGTTTTTCATATTATCCTTTGGTTTTCGGTTAAAATCTTGGACATAATCAGTGAAAATGAACCTCTAACATGTTAACAAGCTTTAACCAAGGAGATCTAATGAAAATTTCAAGAAATCTTACAGAGAAAAGTCGATTTCTAAGCCGAGAAGTGAGGAGAGCTGCTGCTGTCTTCGGTTGTCGTTTCTTGCTTGTTCCTTAGCATGAAGAGGAGATAGATGATGATGATAGTGATTAGAGTTCTTGGAAGAGATGGGAGAGTGGGTTTTTGGTCTGGTTTTAGAGAGAGGAAACCGAGAATGGAGAGAGGGAGAGAGATCAGGGTGTAAGTGTGTGTTGCAGTGTTTGAGAAATGAAAGGAAGTAAAGGGAACCAAGGGATTTATAAGGGGTGGTTCGGTTTGGGCTTCATGGCCCGATTTGGGCCTGCTGGGCCGTGAGTCTGGGCCTGACCCATCATGGGTTGGGCTCGTGAGTTTCTCCTCGAATTCGAATTACGCCTCGTTGTCGGTTAAACGTTAATCGTACGTTTTAAAGTTTAATTGTTAACGTTTGATTTTCGCGTTTTGTTTTTCGATATATATATATATATATATATATATATATGTATATACATACATACCTATACATACATATACATATATATATATATATATATATATGTATAGGTATGTATAGGTATATACATACCTATACATATATATATATATATATGTATAGGTATGTATATACCTATACATACCTATACATATATATATATATATATATACATACCTATACATATATATATATATATATATATATATATATATATATATATATGTATATGTATGTATAGGTATGTATGTATATATATGTATATGTATGTATAGGTATGTATGTATATATACCTATACATACCTATACATATATACCTATATATATATATATATATATATATATATATATATATGTATGTATGTATATACATATATATACGTTTTAAAGTTTAATTGTTAACGTTTAATTTTCGCATTTTGTTTTTCGATATATATATACATATATATATGTTTTTCGATATAATTTTCGCGTTTAATTTTCAAGATAATGTATTTTAAATGTTTTATTCAACTCAACTTAGTATATATATGTATGTACATATATATATATATATATATATATATATATATATATATATATATATATATATATATACACATATATCTATATATATATACATATATATATATATATATAATATACATATATATATACATACATATACATATATATATACATACATATACATATATATATACATACATATATATATATATATACATACATATATATATATATATATATATATATATATATATATATGTATATACATATGTATATATATATATGTATATACATATGTATATACATATGTATATACATATATATATATATATATATATATATATATATATATATATGTATGTATATATATATGTATATACATATGTATATACATATATATATATATATATATATATGTATGTATATATATATATATATATATATATGTATAGGTATATGTATATATATGTATGTATATATATATATATATATAGGATATATGTATTGGTATATATATATATATATATATATGTATGTATATATATATATATAGGATATATGTATTGGTATATATATATATATATATATATATATATATATAGGTATATATATATATATAGGTATATATATATATACATACATATATATATATATAGGTATATATATATATACATACATATATATATACCTATATATATATATATACATATATATATATATATATATATATATATATATATATATATATATATATATACACACATATATATACTAAGTTGAGTTGAATAAAACATTTAAAATACATTATCTTGAGTTATCAAAATATTCGTCGGGTTTCGTTCGGGTGTCGGGTTCGATTCGCGCGTTTTCTCGCGTACGTTACGTTCTATACCAAACGTAATAGTTTTTCGTTTATATTATTACAAAATAATAATACCAGGTAAATAACGACTATTTCAGCATAAAAATATATTTACATTACTTATGAAAATGTTCACCAACGGCCGGGCAAGTCGGATATCCATCCGATAAATCCGCGTAATTAAAATCAATTACGTACGCGTATATATACAATACTCGAAATGTTACAAGTAATTAGTCATATTCCATACTAAATATATGTAATAGCAATCAAGCTTAAGGTAAATTAATACACTTAAGTACGGGTTGTCACATTCTCCCCTTGTTAAAGAATTTTTTTCCCGAAATTAACTTGTAGTTGGGGTCTGAGTGGGGTCCGAGAAGAGGTGTGGGTATTTCTGGCGTATCTGATCTTCTCGTTCCAAGGTGACTTCAGGGCCTCGTCTAGAATTCCATCGAACTTTAACAATGGGAATGCGACTCCGTTTCAAACGTTTGACCTCTCGGTCCATGATTTCTACGGGTTCCTCCACGAAATGAAGTTTGTCATCGATATGGATTTCATCGAGTGGTATAATCAATGTCTCATCATACATGCATTTCTTAAGATTGAAAATGTGAAAGGTGTTGTGCACGCTACTAAGTTCAGGGGGTAGCTGCAATCGATATGCCACTGGACCAACCCTTCCCAGGATTTCGAATGGTCCAATGTATTTAGGGTTTAGCTTTCAGCGTTTACCAAAACGAATGACACCTTTCCAAGGTGACACTTATAAAAGTACTTTGTCCCCGACTTGAAATTCGAGTTGTTTACGTCTCACATCTGCGTAGCTTTTCTGACGATCACGTTCGGCTTTCAGCCGGTTTTGAATCCCTATGATTTTCTCAGCCGTTTCGGAAATGATTTCAGGACCGGTGAGTTGGCTATCTCCCACCTCAGTCCAACAAATGGGTGATCGGCATTTTCGACCATAAAGTGCCTCGAACGGTGCAGCCTTAATGCTGGAATGATAACTGTTGTTGTACGAAAACTCGCACAATGGTAAGTGATTTTCCCAACCGTTTCCGAAGTCAACTACGCAAGCTCGTAGCATGTCTTCCAACGTTTGGATGGTTCGTTCGCTTTGTCCATCGATTTGCGGATGATAAGCAGTACTCATATCCAAACGAGTACTGAGAGATTTCTGTAATGATTGCCAATAGTGGGAAGTGAAGAGGCTATCTCTATCAGAGATAATCGAGATGGGTACGCCGTGTCAAGATACAACCTCTTTCAGGTAGATTCGGGTTAGACGTTCCATCTTGTCGGTTTCCTTGATTACTAGGAAGTGAGCAGATTTGGTGAGACGGTCTACAATTACCCAAATGGTATCGCAACCGCTCGGTGTTTTCGGTAATTTAGTGATAAAGTCCATGGAAATCAGTTCCCATTTCCATTGTGGTATCTCGGGTTGTTGTAGCAATCCGGAAGGTTTCTGGCACTCGGCTTTGACTTTCGAGCAAGTCAGGCATTTGCTAACATAAGTGGCTATGTCAGCTTTCATGTTGGGCCACCAATACAACTCTTTGATTCCGTGATACATCTTGTTAGCTCCAGGATGTATCGAGTATTTAGATTTGTGAGCTTCATCCATCATCAAATCTCGTAGGTTCCCAAAACTGGGTAACCTTATTCTGTTTGAGAAGTATCGGGCTCCGTCAGGTTTGGTTTCAAATTGTTTATCCATGCCTCGCAAGGCCTCGTCTTTCATGTTTTCCTCCTTGAGTGCTTCGAGTTGAGTGGTAAGAATTTGAGTAGTGAGGTTATTACTAATGGTCATACCGAGGGCTCGAACTCAAAGGGGTTTCACTCGTTCTTTTCAGCTTAAGGCGTCGGCAACCAAGTTAGCCTTGCCCGGGTGATAACGGATTTCGCAGTCGTAGTCAGTGAGCAATTCGACCCATCGGCGTTGTCTCATGTTTAGATCTTTCTGGTCGAATATGTGTTGGAGGCTTTTGTGGTCGATGAAGATAGTACACTTGGTACCATACAAGTAATGTCTCCAGATTTTGAGCGCGAATACTACGGCTCCTAGCTCTAAATCGTGAGTCGTGTAATTCTTTTCATGGATTTTCAGTTGTCGAGAGGCATAGGCAATGACTTTTTTTCGTTGCATCAGTACACAACCAAGTCCTTGGTATGAGACGTTGCAGTAAACCACGAAGTCATCGTTGCCTTCGGGTAAGGACAAGATTGGCGCACTGCAAAGTTTTTGTTTTAAGAGTTGGAAAGCTGACTCCTGCTTGTCAGTCCAATTGGATTTCTTTTCCTTTTGAGTCAAGGTAGTCAAAGGTTGAGCTATCCTTGAGAAGTTTTTGATAAACCGCCGATAATATCTAGCGAGGCCTAAGAATTGGCGTACTTCTATCGGTGTTGTAGGTGCTTGCCAGCACTTGATAGCCTCGATTTTGGTTAGATCTACGTGTATGCCCTGACTGTCAATGACATGACCTAGGAATTGTACGGTACGGATCCAGAATTCGCACTTTGAGAATTTTGCCTATAACTCCTCCTTTTTGAGTAGTTCTAAAATGGTTTTCAAATGTTGGCCATGTTCTCTTTCGTCGCGAGAGTAAATCAAGATATCGTCGATGAACACGATGACAAATTTGTCGAGATAAGGTTTGCACACCCGATTCATAAGGTCCATGAATACAGCCGGTGCGTTGGTTAAGCCGAATGACATCACTTGGAATTCGTAATGCCCGTAACGAGTTCTAAAAGCTGTTTCCGGAATGTCATCGTCTCGAACTCGGAGTTGGTGATAACCTGACCGTAGGTCGATCTTTGAGTAAAAACTTGACCCCTGAAGTTGGTCAAACTAATCATCAATTCGGGGGAGTGGGTATCGATTCTTTACGGTTAGCATGTTCAATTCACGGTAATCGATACACACGAAAAGGACCAGAGCTCCCCAAGGTGCGGAACTTGGTCGAATAAATCCCTTGTCCAGGATTTCCTGTAACTGGGTGAAAAACTCCTGCAACTCGGAAGGGGCTAATCGATAAGGGGCTCGTGCCACGGGTGCTGTGCCGGGCACAAGGTCGATTTGAAATTCGACTTGTCTAGGTGGCAGAAGGCCAGGCAAGTCCTCAGGAAAGACTTCAGGAAAGTCTCGAACGATAGGCACATCCTCAAGTCGCTTCTCCTCCGACTTTTTCTCCGTTACGTGTGCCACGATGGCCTGGTACCCTTTTCTCAGATATTTTCTAGTTTTCATACATGAAATGATGTTTAACCTCGTACCACCGGTCTCCCCTTGTACGATTAAAGTTCCACCGGCGACGAGAGGAATACAGACAATTTTCTCAAAACAAACGATTTCGGCGAGATTTTTGGACAATCAATCCATACCTACGATGATGTCAAAGCTTCCGATTTTGACGGATATTAGATCTATGGGGAAAAGTTCGTTTGCTAGGTTTAGAGTGCAATTAGGTATCACACTATCAGCCTCAATTAGTTTGCCGTTTGCTAACTCTACAATGTACTTAGCATCTAAAGCAATGGGTGTGATGTTGAGTAACGAGCTAAACTCATCAGATATGAAACTCTTATCGGCACCAGTATCGAATAAGACTGAAGCAGTTAAGTAGTTGAGAAGAAACGTACCCGTAACAACGTTAGGGTCCTGGCGAGCTTCTCCAGAGTTCAATACGAAAGCTCTACCTCGCGAGTTGTTGTTGTTGTTGTTGTTGTTGTTGTTGTTGTTGTTGTTGTTGTTGTTGTTGTTGTTGTTTTTGTTGTTGTTGTTGTTCTTCAGTTTGGGACAATCATTCCTGAAATGTCTAGTGTTTCCACACTCAAAATAGGCCTTCATCCTACAATCCTTTGCTTGGTGACCATATCGTTTACACTTGTTGCATGGAGTACCACAAGGTCTGTCATGGTGGCGGTTACACTTGGAGCAGAAGGGCTTGGTTCCAGTATACCCCTTCTTGTCTCCAGATCCAGAGGTATAGGCCTTAACAGTCTAAGGCATTTTGGTTGGTTGTTGGCTTTGGTTGGGGTTTCCTTCCCACTTTCTCTTGTTCTCCCCAGCTCGGGCTCCTGTATCATTTCCTGCAGGCGTCCCACGTCGGACAACCTGCGCCATCAAATTGTTTGCTATCCAAACGGCACTCTGAATCGTTCCCGGTTTGGATGAGGTTACCATCCCTTGAATCTTTTCTGGGAGTCCCCAGATGTACCTCTCAATTCGTTTATACTTAGGATCCACCATGGATGGGCAGAGAAGTGCCAGTTGATGAAATCTGGTGGTGTAACCGGTGATGTCGTTACCCTTGACTGTGAGGTTCCAAAATTCCACCTCAAGCTACTGTAGTTCTTCCCTATGATAGTACTCGTCCGTCATCATCTTTTTGAGTTCATCCCATGGGAGTTAATAGGCAGTATCAATCCCCACAGTCTGAGCATGGGTGTTCCACCAGGTGAGTGCACCATCCATGAGGGTGCATGTGGAGTATTCAACCTTGCACTCTTCGGTGCAGTTGCAGATACGGAAGACAGATTCCATCTTCTCAATCCATCGCAGTAAGCCGATGGCACCTTCAGTGCCCTTGAAGTTTAGGGGTTTGTAGCTCAAGAATTCCCTTGTAGGTTGTAAGTCTCGTGTATTATGGATCGATAACAAGGTTATCTTTAGGTATTAAGGCACGGAATTCCTCAATACTTGGTTCACAAATTGTGAACGAATTGTTTCGCAAGATAATAGCGAATTGATTAACGTTTTGCTTTGTATTGATTATAACGAATGTTAATCTATCAATACCTAGCCTAACAATGCTTAGAATTACGAATTAATGCTCTGGAAATTGAATGGCAAAAGTCTCTTTTGTTTAAACCCTAAATTTGTATACATAAGAAATCTGTCGACTCGACTCGCAGCCCGATGGGCTCTGCGAGTCGACTGACTTCGCAGCCCAAAACCAAGCCCATGCTGGTCTCGGTTCATTGCCACCTCTACGAGCCCAGATCTCAACTCGCAGAACTCAATCCTGTGACTTGAGATCTCATCTCGCAGACAGACTTTAGTTTGCATTTTCATTCTCGATATTCGTTTAACACTTTATCTTACTAATATATTTAACGAATATTAACAACAAACTAATATCATATCAATTATTACAATTCAAAATCAATTGTACTCACTTGATTACAATAATAACTAGTACTATTACAAGCTAGATCTGTTGTCACAAATACATGTCCCAACAGACTCCCCCTTGACAATAGCTCTAATATCTATGTTACTATGTCTTCAAGTTGTCTTTGATTTTCACTTGTAAATTTTACTTCCAGCATAAATTTTCAATTTTATACAAGTCTTAACCATCATTTGATAATCACGTGCTAAATCACCCCATGCTATTCAACTTTATCAAATCTTTCTTCGACATATTCATTAGGTGTCGATGGTCATAATGTAACACCCCCAAATTTACTGTTTAGCGGAAGCATACTTTGGGTGTTACTAATCAATAATCAAAGCACAAAGATATATAGTAAACGACTCTATATGCGTCGTTTTAGCAAAATATATTAACATAAGTAATGTTTACAATATTTGAAGCTGTACATAGCTCGTGTTCGATTAAATGAGATTTCAGTACATACGTACTTGTACAAAATATACTAATGCAAGAAAATCTCTACTGTCTGCATGCTGACTCGAGCTATAGTAATCCTGCTAGCAGCCAAAACCTACTGCTGGGTACCTATGATACATGCTAAAATGGGTCAGCTAAAGCTGGTGAGCTCACAGGTTTGAAATCAGTTAATATAGTATGAACCGCAAGATTTAAATAATTGAATTACATCAAGCAATTGATAATGTATATGTATACTGCCATGAGCACATAGTTGAGCTTAACTCATGGGTCAGGGTCACAGCCTGAGCGTTTTTGCCTCCACGAGTGCCTAATCCACACTCGTTTTCCTAAATATTAGTACGTCCGTTTACCCGGTTAGTGCTTGCTAACCCGGACGAGGAGGGTAAATCCTATATGATACCATATACTAATATTCACGCTAAAAATGTATTAACAACTATGCTGTCGGAGGACTTGAAATGATTAGTCGTGTATAACTCATGTAGTATATGAAAAGTTGTACTTGCGTTCACATGTTAAAAATAAGCATTGTATCACACCCTGAGTAAAACAGTAAAAAGAGGGGCCATGAGACTCACCTGAGTCTTGCGAGTTTAACTTAATAAACTTGAGTTGATTAGCCGAGTAATGAAGTCCAAAGACTTGTAACCTGAGGGTGTCCACGACACGCGATAGTTATAGGCATCCCGAAAGACTACCCTTGCAGTTGTTTGTCCAAATTACCCCGATTTGGTTGATTGACTCGAATGTTTGAAAATATGTACGGACCGTTGGTGACGGATTTATAATAATAATCTCCACTATTCTTATTTTGATTTCGTGGTGTTTTACTTGAAAAATGTGTTTTGATTGTGTTTTAGAAGCCGTTACTAACTCTAAGTGACGTGGGTCCGGAGGCAGCGCCCCTGGTAGCGGGGTCCAAGGGGCAGAGCCCCTGGTTGGGGTCGAGCTGCCAAGTCAGCTTGGAAAATTTTTATTTCTACTATATTGCTTTGGTGAAAAACGCATCTGGACTTGAAATTGGGTGAAATCAAGTGATAAAATTTAACGTCTCGACACTTAGTGAAAATCTGTGTTTACTGGTTTGTGCGACGTAGCATGCGACGTAAGGTGCGACGTGGGCGTGTACGTCGCATTATGCGACCTTCGCAATTCAATGCGACGTAGAGTGTTGCGTCGCTAATGCGACGTGGGTTTGGTTTGCGACGTTAAGGTCTGCGTCGCTATGTGCGACGTTGTGAGGTATTAGCGACGTTAAGGCTGATGTCGCTATATGCGACGTCGCAATTTAATGTGACTTTGTGACTGACATCGCACCATGCGACGTCACGAGGGGTTTTGCGACGTTGAAGATGACGTCGCATAAATCTGGGTCCAAAAGCGACGTTACGGTCTGATGGCCGAAAAATGTGTCGAAAATGAGTTTTCTGGTTTCCGTTCGGTCCAAATCTTTTACCCAACCCATTTTTGGACATTTTAAGCATATATAAACCATAAAAACGTAAAAATGAGTAAAAACGGAGAGTTTCGGGTTTTGTCGGAAACTTACAAAGTGGCGAAATGAAATTCCAAAAAGATGAAGTTGTAGATCGCGATGAGGTGGTCGTTTTCTTCTAAATGAGTCTTGAAGTTCGGTAGCGTTTGGTGGTAGTTTTGTGTGATTTTAGGTGATGGTGTGGTGTGGTGGTGATAAAGAAAGAAAGAGAGAAAAAGAGAAAGAAAAAGGTGAAGGTGATGATGAAATGGGGAGTGGGGTGGGATCCCCTCCCTTTTTGGGCTGATTCGGTGGGGGCCCACCGGAGTGTGGGTCTCCACCTCTTGCTGTATATTTGCGCTCCGTGCGGTGTTCGTTTTATCGATTATTTAAACGTTAAATAATTATTTAAAACATCTAATTATACGTTTTAAAATGTAAATAATTACTCAATAATTTGGTTGAAGTATTTTACCAAAATACTTAATATTTGAGTTATCGGATATGACTTAACTTGTTCCGTTTTGTTTGTGTGTTTAACATTTTCGTCGCGAAGCCATGGTTCATACAATACGAATCGTATACGAAATATTATTAAAATAATATTTTGGATATAATAGCGTTATTAAATAATATCATATTATTTAATAAAATCGTTCACCAACGTCCGTAATTAATTGAATCGAAATCCATTCGATTTGAAACTTGTACGATTTAATCAAATCGCATAATACTTGTATATATTCAACAATATATATATATTGATTGATACATTAATTAGCCTAACACCAAAACTAATTACATGTATTAACAGTTGATTAGGTACTAATCACTAGTCCTAATTTGACGGGTGTCACACATAAACTTTGAAGATTTCTCTTTCACCACCTTCAACCTCATCATCAGCTTCTCTGAATCTACGTGCCATCTCTTCATATTACCCAGAATATCTTGTGGCATTGTCTTTAGTGGAATCGGCTGAACACACCTAACAGCTGGATAAACCTTCTTTCTCCTTTTCCTTCCAGTCCTTTGACTTCGTTCCTTCAATTTGATTGTCTTTCCTTTCCTTGGCTTAATCTTTTCAAACTTCTTTGTTCTAACCTCAGTTCTGATTATTCTTTCAACATACTTAGCATAATCATCATCACTCGGGTTATTCAACTCTAATCTAGCCAAATCCATAATTTCAAATCTTGGTAACGAACTAAATACTGCAAGCTTTTTCTCAAAATATTGAACTCCGTCAAATCTTTTGATAGCGAAAAGCTTCAGTTATGAGTCAAAGTACCATCTAATAATCCCTTTACGTGCTTCACGTTTTCCTGTTATATCAACTTCTGAAACTCCAATCTTTTTCTTCTGTTTTGGAAGTTTCCTAAGAAAAACAACTGGATTCTTGGTAGGAATCAAAGTTTCATCATCTTCAGAATCAGTTGAGTCATCGATTTCTTCATCTACATCGACAACTGTTGGACCTTGATCATTTTCAATGATAACTTCTGTCCTAGATGGGCTCACATGGTGTTCATCAATATTTGCATCTAAATCTACACCAATGTCTTGCACATTCTCAGGTACAACAGTCCAATCTTCAGGTAGTAAAAATTCTCCTTCTTCAAGATCAAAATCAATTTCTTCATCGATTTCATCAAGAAGCTCACTTCCAGAGTCACTCAATTCTAGCATTTCCATACCTACACAAATCAAATTAATAATATAAATTCTTTCATTGATTTCTCTGAATCAATCTAAGAATCTTTTTATTTATCTCAATTGTGTGATATAACCATATTATATAACTTATAAAATTTTATTGATTACCCTGAATCAACCAAAAATTCTTAAGTCTTATTAAAATACTTAACAAATATTAATTAAATTTAAATTCTAATGCATTGTGAATAATCACCAAGCATTTAAATTTACTATTAATTATCTTATATAATTTCTAAGATTTAATTGAAATATCAATCTAACTTTTAAATTATATATCATTTGTCTAGCAAAAAATATTACATATTTAACTTGTCAGTAGTAAAAACTCTCAAGTCTAAAATGTGTCAGTTGAAATAAATTTTGACCGCTGATTTAAAATAGAACACGCCGCACGACTACTCAATGAGTCGGAAGTCTTTCGATCACTAATTTATTTAACTTTTCAAAATCAAATAACTTAAATAATTTCTAATATATTTAACTTGTAATATTAATCTCAAGCCGAATATATTACCAAAATATTAAGTTACAATACAATTATTCAATTACAATTATAATATACAATCATAATTTGAATAAATTCTAAGTACAAATAACTACATAAGTCTAAGCTGTCTTACCAGCTTCACCTGTACCAGTACTTGTACCAACACCATCACCAGCAGACGCAGACTCCCCCTGAGTAGTAGCTCGCTCACTAGTCTTTGAAGGACCAGTCGGCTCACTCTCTCTCTCTGAGCACTGGGATCATCATCTTCATCTCTTCTCTGCTTTTTCCTAAGCTCATCTTCTCTGCAGGCCTCATGATATGCTAGAATCTCCCCCTGAGACGGCTTGTCCTTCGTCAACTCAAGCACCAATCGCTCAAGTCGATCAAGCTTTCTCCAGTTATCCTCAGCATCTCTAATCAACATCGTGTGAGCCTTCAGCAGAGCAGTATAAGCCAGACCTTGCTCAGTAAACTCCTTCGCAAGAACAACATTCTGAGCTTCAAGAGTTTGAACTCGAGACTCCAAGCTAGAAATCCTCTCAGAAGCTTTCACTGGCGGTGGCGTATGTTGTGCAGTTTGAGCAAAAGAAGATTGTCCCACTTGATGGACCATCTTATCAAACGCATCACTCAACATACCAGCTGCAATACGAGCAGCCTTGTTTGTCGTAAACCGACCAGTCATACCAGACACCTATATACAACTTAAATTAGTAATAGTAACAGAAATAACTGTCTCAATCTCTAATTAAGTTCTACTGCAATAACAATACTCATATCTCTAACCTGCTATGAGGTTTCAGATATACGAGCAGTCGGTCGTTGCATCGTAGGTTTTGACCTAGCAGGTTGTCGTTCCCTAGCAACTGTTATAGAAAAAATCTATCTCAGTCTCTAAGTCACAATTTACAACCTACTATTAATAATAAAATAAATAACCTGGCATGTTTCCAATCAAAAGCTCAGGTGTAGATGTCCTAACACGCTTACGACGTGTAGTCCTAAGAGGTTGAACCTCTTCATCATCATCCTCATCTACAAGCTTTTGCTTTCCACGCTCAGTCAGTTCTAAAACCCTCAGCGTATCATCATCTGTGGTGATGAACGCCAAAATGTACTACATTATAAGTACTAATTACCCCTTTATTCAATAGGTTTCTAATGCATTTTTTATGAATAAGATACTTATTTCGTTCATATTTGCATTTAGGAGTTAAATCGGAGCTTGGATAAAAAAGGAACGGAAAACGAGATTATTTGGAAGAAAAGTTGCAAAGACAGTGAAGATAGACAAGATTGGATTGGATCAAAGTGTAAATGAAGCTCGAATCGGAAAAAGAATGAAAGATGAGCTGAAAATGAAGAAAAGTGTAAAAGCTGAGTTTTCGGATATGCTGTTAGTATTTTGGCCATAACTTCTTCATACGAACTCCGATTGGGGTGATTCAACTTGGAGAATTTAGCTAACAAACAGGGCTACAACTTTCATTTTTTGTCCGTGGGCTAGTTTTGCAATCCATACGGAGTATGGACATCCATACGGCGTATGGATTGGTCGGCCAGAATCCCTTAAATTTTCACTTTGCCTCATTTTAACCTAACTTCCACCATAAATCCTAAGTCGACTAAGGCTGGTTCCAGAGGCTTTTTGAGGATGATTTGGAGGCACAAGAAGGTGGGTATTGATGCCAATTGATTCCCTTTCATTCGGTTCTTCGGTTTTCGGTTTGAACACATATTTACTTTTCATTTGATTATGATTGTGAGTATGATTTCATTGCTGATTTTCTGCAAGATTATGAGTGGCTAAACTTTTAGTGTGGTTGTTTGGATGATAATACTTAGATGATGGTTTGATTATTGATTTGCAAAAGATTATTGGATTTTATGAATGTTTATGTGTTTATTCGTTAATCCTTGATTGTTAATTGGTTGTTAGTGATTACCTAGCGTGGTTTGTTATTCAATTGAGATTGATTTCCTTTTGAGTAATAAATTATTGATAATTGTTGGTTGCGGTTGATAATTATCACTAGATATATTGAGTTTGATAGGCTAGGTTTAATAATCGGTGATAACTTTTAATGAACAAGATAGTTTTAATTAACTATAGACTTTGTTGATTCAAGTTATAAGGATAAATCATATAAACGGCGTAGGTTTAATATAGAACACAATTTGGTGGGCAATGTTAGTTGAACAATTAGCGTGTTGCAAACGACCTTGTGTCTTTCTTAATTGTGTTAGATTAACTTACCTTGGAAGGGGGGTTATCTTATTAGTTATATCGCAATAAAATCCATAATCTAGCAAATCAATAAAGTGATAACCGGATTCTAGGGAAGGTAGTCCAAACGAGCACATTTTCTCCATCAATTGAATTAAATTACATTATTTGATTCTCTGTTTTATTAATTGTCTTACTTAAGTTAATTGTTAGTTTTAAATTCATAATTGTTTGTCAAATTGTTCGTTCGGAACTCAAACGTCCCCCGTCTTATTTCTATTTTTAGTAACTTTTATTTCCAGTTTATTAGAATTGACATCCGTTCCTCGTGTTCGACTCGGACTTGCCATACTATACTATTGTACGACCAGGTATTCTTGTCTGCGTTGTGTAATAGCCAGTAAGGTAATTTCCATTTTAAAACTACAACCCCGTTTACACGACATCAAGTTTTTGGCGCCGCTGCCGGGGAACGGTTTGATTCAATTGGATAAATTGGAATTTGTTTTCTGTAAATTATCAGTTTTAATTTAATCTTTATTTACCTGTTTATTTGTATTATCTGTGTATAGGATTAGTTTATAATTTGTGTTATATTAAGAGTCTTGTTCTACCCTTCGTATTTGGAGGATGATTTCGGAGAATATTTACGAGCTCTCTTTGAACCACCCATCGATCAATCGGAACCTGATTTAGAAATGGCAGACGACATTGCCAATATGACTCTCGAGGAATATTCGAGCAGAAGGCGTAGCGACCTTGGCCCAGGAGTTGTGAGGCCCGCAATTGCAGAAAACGTCGAGTTCGAGATAAAGGGACAATTCCTAAAAGAGCTTAAGGAAAACCCGTTTCGAGGAGAGGAGAGAGAAGATGCTAACGAGCACGTGGAAAAGATTGAGGAGATTGCCGATATGTTCAGCATCCCTAACATTACAAGCGATCAAGTCATGCTCCGCGTGTTCCCAAGAACACTCAAGGGAGCCGCAAAAAGATGGATTACTAATGAACCAGCTGGATCCATCACCACGTGGGAAGATCTCCGCATAAAGTTTCTAAAGATGTACTGCCTGCCATCCAAAACGTCGAAGATGATCGACGAGATTAGGAATTTCAAGCAAGAAGTTGATGAGTCGCTACACCAAGCGTGGGAAAGGTACCAGGACTTGATGCATAAATGTCCACAGCACGACCTAAACGACCAGCAAATTATAATGGTATTCTACAGAGGAGTGGATCGTGCTACAAGACAGCAATTAGATGCTCAAGGACATATCCCGAAGAAGATTCCTAGGGACGCCTTAGCAGCTATTCGTGACCAAGCAAAGCATTCTCGGTTATGGGATAATGGTTCCTCTAGGAGAAAGAGGTCAATTAGCAATGACGATGGGCTCGCCGTCATAACTGCCAAGCTGGACAGCATGGGAAGAGACATAAAAAAAGTGACTGAGACTGTCCATGCAATCCAAGTAGGGTGTGACAACTGTGGAGGAACGCATTTAGTCAAGGATTGTCCCGAAATGAATTCTGGAGGAGTGAGAGAGGAAGTTAAATGTGTGGAAACTCACGGAACCTACTGCCAAGACAGAGAGGAATTTTTCCTAAGACTATACCAGGATGGAGGTCGCCAGTTCAGCCAGGCTCAACCAGAGTTTTTCACTAGGGAACAACCCTCGGCAACCTTCCCTGACAAGAAACCCAATTTGGAAGAAATGATGGGGAAGTTTTTGATCGCTAACGAGAATTTTATTGCTAAGTCTGGACAGCGGATGGACGCCATTGAAACATTAGTTCGGAATCAAGGAGCGGCGATCAAGCAAATTGAGGGAACCATTTCCAGCATAGCTAAAGTTCTCCAAAAGAGATCCCCGGGAACTTTACCAGGATGCACTGAAACCAACCCACGAGATCATGCAAAGGTAGTGACTACCATAAGTGGAAAGGTTCATGAAAACCTTAAGTTTCAAAAGAATCATGTGTCGAAGCTTTTGCCTAAAAAGGAGAAGGAAGCCGAGGTTGCCAAAAATTCAAGGGTGGACACAAAAGCTGATCAAATTGCTAAGGATAAACAATATGCGAAGGATCATGCACCAGCCCCCACCTTACCTAGCAGCTTTGAGGAGAGGAAAATATGAAGCTCATTATCATCAATTTCTAGAGAATCTGAAGCAGCTTCATATCAACATTCCGTTTGTGGAAGCCATTTCCCAAATGCCTAAGTATGTGAAATACTTGAAGGAGCTCTTGACTAATAAGAGCAAGTTGGCAGAAGCAACCACAGTAATGATGAATGAGCGATGCTCAGCCGTGATGCAAAACAAGTTGCCACCAAAATGAAGGATCCAGGGAGTATCACTATACCCTGTCAAATTGGTAATTTGGACATTGCGAATGCACTAGCAGATCTTGGGGCTAGCATATCTATTATGCCTTATACTATGTATGCTAGACTTGGGCTAGGAGAACCTAAATCCATCCGAATGTGCATCGAGTTGGCAGATCACTCTGTTCAATACCCCAGAGGGATAGTTGAGAACGTTTTAGTCAAGGTTGATAAGTTTGTGTTTCCATGTGACTTTGTGATTCTCGACATGGTAGAAGATCCTAAGGTGCCGATTATTCTAGGTAGACCCTTCCTAGCCACTTCCAGAGCTTTGATCGATGTTTTTGATAGGAAAATAACCATGAGATTAGGGGATGAGAAGGTTGTATTCAATGTGAATAAATCTATGCAATATCCGGAATCAGTGGATGAGACTTGTTACTTTGCTAGCATGAGAGAATTATCTAAGGTTGACGAGAGTTTGCAAAGTTTGAAGGATGACGTCGATTTAGACCCAATGATTCTTGAAGGATGGACGAGAAGCCTCGAGGAAATCCGTGAAATCGAAGAATTCGATAAATTGATCGAGGAGATAGAGACAACTTGCGATGAGGAGTTGGAGAATGAGGGCGTCAAGCTAAAGGAGAGTAAAGAGTCAATCTTGACAATTGGAATCTCGATCAAAACGGAGACGCGAATTCTAAGTCATTGTCACAATGGTCCTACTAGAGGGCATAATGGACCTAATTAAACATCACAAAAGATGTTGAAGGCGAAGGCATTACCTATAAAAGATGCACGGGATGTGGTGAAGTTCCGTAAGCGATTGTTTTCACGATTTGGAACGACGAAGGTTTTGATCAGTGATAGTGAAACGCATTTTACGAATGCACAATTGGAAAAAGTGTTAGGGATGAATGCTTATGTTAACGCTCGACTATATATGGAGCGCACCAAGAAATGGCATGATTCACGCTTTAAATCACATTGTTTATTTGAAAAAGGTGATTAGGTTCCCCTATACAGTTCTCGTATGCATTTGCTTCCTGGTCATTCTGGAAAAACTTTCAAGGTTAATGGAAGTCGTTTGAAGAGATACTATGGTGATGCAAGGGGCTCCAAGCATGATTTTGAGATGAATTTGAGTTAAGTTGTGAAGCAAGATGTCGAGCTTACAGACGTGTTAAACAAAAGCGCTTTCGGGAGACAACCCGTTATTTTGTCATTTTGTTATTTTGTTTTGTCGTTTTTGTTTGCAGGTTTGAACTTTGTGGGTATGTTCCCTGGAAACCCTCACGAGACTACAACTCGTCCACTCAGGATACTGAGGGGTTTAAAGGCTTGTTGCATACGCTAAATGCAACCGTGATGCCTACGGAAGTGTGCCGTTGTATTTTATTTCAGAACCAGTTCATTCATGAATTTTTCTTCTTAATCAGGGGAGTTTCTGTTCACTTCTTTTCTATTCCCTTTATTTTTGTTTTCTTTTGCAATGAGGACATTGCATATTTCTACGTGGGGGATGCGGGAAAAGAAGTCTGTTTGTCCTTAATTTATGAATGGTAGCTATTGAAAAATATTTAGGTTAAGAGGCATTCTACATGTTAGTCATTTTCCAGCCCAAATTTTTGTTTTAAAATTGTATTCTATGTAAAGTTTAGCAATCTTGTAACATGTTTTGGGAATGCAAGGAATGAAATAATCATAAATTTTAATATATTAGATAATTCATCTTGTGATGTATCGATAGGCAATCTATATGGAAGTTATTGAGCTAGTAAGAAATGTAATGAATAAAGTAGGAGTTATCCTTTGAGGATCATTTAGCAAGGTATGATAATCTTAATTCTCATATGATAGCGTGTTATAATCCATAATTTTGGGATCCTAAGTATCATCATTTGGGAATATACTGGGTGTTGTCTCCTCTGTTGTACGAAAGTACATACCTGGTTTCCGTCAGTATATTTAAGAAATAAAAATAAAAAGAGTACAAAGGACTCATAAATTGAAAAACCAAAGCCAAGTTATGTCGCTCTGTTGTACTGAGGTACAGACCTGTCACCAATGTCTTGGTTTGAAAAATGATTGATTTATTTGGATGTTCATTATTTGGAGAATTGTGACACGTTATTTGTATGAGAGTATTTTGCTATTGCGAATCAAGAGTAAGGCCTGCTAGAACAATAATAAGTTGAGCTCAATTTCTGAAATTTAGATTGTTTAAGTGGACAACAATATTGGTAATCTGAGTGAATTATCGTTTATGCCTAATAATAATGTATTAGAAGTTGTTTCCAATAGAGAATTTCTTGATTGTGAAGCTTTAAGGTAGAATCTATTTTAAGGCAAGAATTTGGTTTGTAGAATGCTGTGTAGTATGTAAGTCCTTTTGCACTTTTGTTTGCCGTTCATATTTAAAGTGTTGAAGTTTTTGAATCGATAGTCTACATGAGGACAAGTAGGATTTAAGTGGGGGATGTTTGATGAACGCCAAAATGTACTACATTATAAGTACTAATTACCCCTTTATTCAATAGGTTTCTAATGCATTTTTTATGAATAAGATACTTATTTCGTTCATATTTGCATTTAGGAGTTAAATCGGAGCTTGGATCAAAAAGGAACGGAAAACGAGATTATTTGGAAGAAAAGTTGCAAAGAAAGTGAAGATAGACAAGATTGGATTGGATCAAAGTGTAAATGAAGCTCGAATCGGAAAGAGAATGAAAGATGAGCTGAAAATGAAGAAAAGTGTAAAAGCTGAGTTTTCGGATATGCTGTTAGTATTTTGGCCATAACTTCTTCATACAAACTCCGATTGGGGTGATTCAACTTGGAGAATTTAGCTAACAAACAGGGCTACAACTTTCATTTTTTGTCCGTGGGCTAGTTTTGCAATCCATACGGCGTATGGATTGGTCGGCCAGAATCCCTTAAATTTTCACTTTGCCTCATTTTAACCTAACTTCCACCATAAACCCTAAGTCGACTAAGGCTGGTTCCAGAGGCTTTTTGAGGATGATTTGGAGGCACAATAAGGTGGGTATTGATGCCAATTGATTCCCTTTCATTCGGTTCTTCGGTTTTCGGTTTGAACACATATTTACTTTTCATTTGATTATGATTGTGAGTATGATTTCATTGCTGATTTTCTGCAAGATTATGAGTGGCTAAACTTTTAGTGTGGTTGTTTGGATGATAATACTTATATGATGGTTTGATTATTGATTTGCGAAAGATTATTGGATTTTATGAATGTTTATGTGTTTATTTGTTAATCCTTGATTGTTAATTGGTTGTTAGTGATTACCTAGCGTGGTTTGTTATTCAATTGAGATTGATTTCCTTTTGAGTAATAAATTATTGATAATTGTTGGCTGCGGTTGATAATTATCACTAGATATATTGAGTTTGATAGGCTAGGTTTAATAATCAGTGATAACTTTTAATGAACAAGATAGTTTTAATTAACTATAGACTTTGTTGATTCAAGTTATAAGGATAAATCATATTAACGGCGTAGGTTTAATATAGAACACAATTTGGTGGGCAACGTTAGTTGAACAATTAGTGTGTTGCAAACGACCTTGTGTTTTTCTTAATTGTGTTAGATTAACTTACCTTGGAAGGGGGGTTATCTTATTAGTTATATCGCAATAAAATCCATAATCTAGCAAATCAATAAAGTGATAACCGGATTCTAGGGAAGGTAGTCCAAACGAGCACATTTTCTCCATCAATTGAATTAAATTACATTATTTGATTCTCTGTTTTATTAATTGTCTTACTTAAGTTAATTGTTAGTTTTAAATTCATAATTGTTTGTCAAATTGTTCGTTCGGAACTCAAACGTCCCCCGTCTTATTTCTATTTTTAGTAACTTTTATTTCCAGTTTATTAGAATTGACATCCGTTCCTCGTGTTCGACTCGGACTTGCCATACTATACTATTGTACGACCAGGTATTCTTGTCTGCGTTGTGTAATAGCCAGTAAGTTAATTTCCATTTTAAAACTACAACCCCGTTTACACGACATCATGTGGTATCATCAGAATCTGAATCAGATGCTGTATCACCATCTTTCCTAAAAGGAACAGATGGACCAGCACCTCTCTGACCTTGTGAACCCCCAGGTTGAATAACCTCTAGGTCAACAACTTTAGTATCCTATTCATGAGTAAGCACATATGATGATAAGAAAGATAAAAAATTTTAACAATTGAATTATTATATATAACAAACATTACCTTAAACTGTTCAATTGCAACCAACACTGGATCATGAGCGTCATCGTTCTTTACTAAGACGTCATGTAAAACCTCAGCAGCTAGCTCAGGTATAATCTGCTCCCCTTGTTGTGCAGCCTGATGTATCACATCCTCAATGAGCTCTTGTTGCTCAGCTGCTTCTGGAACTGGAGCTGGAGGTTGTTGTTGAGCTTGCTGTTGCTGTTGAGCTTGAGCTTGAGGTTGAGCTCCTGCATCCATCCAACCATTGTTTGGTGGAGCAACATAATCAGCATCTAAAAGATGCCCAAAAAGATCAGCAGCCTCCGGTTTGATGTCATCTTTACGCTTGGATAAGAGAAAACAAGCGTTGTAACCTCTCAAACCAATTGTCTCCGCATGAAAATCAGCTTGATAAGCAGGTAGGTTCGGAACTTGATTGCGAATCAGAAGCATGCAGAATCGGGGATAAAGAATAAACTGCATTCGCACAGCTCCTGTAATCTGTCCGATGAAAGAATTGAAGATGTAAGAAGAGAAACTGTATGGATTATTGTAAACCAGTGACAGTACAACAGACATAAGCTCTGGGCTGAGCTCATCTAATCCTGATTTCTTGTTCCCAAAAATAGAAACAATAATCGTAAACAGGAATCTCCACTGTCCTAGAACAAACGCCTTGACAAACTGGCGTCCTCTCTTGGGTCCAGAATATCCAGTAATACCCAAAGCACCCTCATTGAAATCGGCAGAATAAGGATGAATACCCGCGTCTTGTTCTACTGTTCCTAAACGTAAAAGCTGTCGTAGATCAGCAGCAGTAAAAGAGATAGGATGCTGATTCACCGTGGTACGAATCGTTGGAGGATTCGCAGCAGCATCATACACAATATGTAACACCCGCCAAATTAGGACTGGTATTTAGTGCCTAATCATATGTTAATACATGTAATTAGTTCTGTGTTAGGCTAATTAATGTATCGAATTATATATATTGTTGAATATATACGAAAATGCGATTTGATTAAATCGTACGCAAGTTAAATCGAATGTAATTCGGTTCAATTAAATACTGACGTTGGTGACCAATTTTATTAAGTAACACTAATATGTTAAAAATATTATTTTAGTAATGTTCAACTTTCAATTCGTGTTGTACAATTTAAAACTTACCCAATTAACAACAAAATACGCAAACTATCTAAATCACATTTTAAATCTTTAAATTAGTAGATAATTATTAAACAATTTAATTAATTTATTAAAACAAAAATTCGTATTTTAAACTGGATAATTAACGCACAAAATATTTATAAAAACGTTAAACGACGGAGAAAACGAACACCGTGCGGAGCACATTTCGTGGACTGAAAATGGTGGGGCTTCCACCATTTCCACCTCCCTCTTTCCTCTTTCTTCATTTCATCTTTTCTTTCCTCTCTCTCTCTCTCTTATTTTCTCTCTAAAAAGAAAAACATCACCAATCCATTAAAATCGCAAAATAACATAATCAAACGCACTCGTATCATCAATATTTTTAGAGATTCACAACCACCTCACGACGATCTACATTTCTATCTTTCCGGATTTCCATTTCGGCAATTTGTAAGTTTCCGACAAAATCCCGAAATCTCTCGATTCTTAGTATTTTTCACTTGTAGTTGTTATTATAACTTGTATATGTCCCTTACTAAGTATAGAACACGATTTCATAGCTTAAAAACGGGTTTGAAATGGGTTTTTGGCCGGAAAATTCTTGACAGCCGGACTTTCTGGGCTGATGTTCTTCCATGCGACACAAGCCTTGTGTCGCATGTTGTGTCGTATTTTACCCCTTGTGTCGTACAAAATAATTAGTGTCGCAATCCTTGCGACACAACCACTATGTCGCAAACTCCATACGACACAATCATTATGTCGCTGTTGAATCAGCATCTCGCATCTATGCGACACAACCATTGTGTCGCATAGACATTGTGTCGCATTTCTATGCGACACAACCCTTGTGTCGCATGACAAACTTTTGTGTCGCATATTGTGTCGCAAAACACAGAAAACTCAGATTTTTACTAAGTGTCGAGACTCGAAATTCATCACTCGATTTTAACCGAATTCAGATCCCAGATGCGTTTTTCAACAAAGCAATATAGTAGAAATAAAAATTTTTCGAGCTGACCTGGCATCTCGACCCCAGCCAGGGGCCAGCCCCTTGGACCCCGCCAGGGGCGCTGCCCCCGGACCCCCGTACTTAGATTCCGTAAGCACATTTCTCACCAAGTGTCAAACTTGTATGACGTCAAAACGCTTATATGATACAACTTTTCAAACATAATGGAATATACTTTTCAAGTATAACACTTCGAAGTCAATGTGATAACATCAGGACTATTATTACAATTAATCACCAACGGGTCGTACACGTTTTCAAACACTTAACAAATCAACCAAATCGTAGTAATTTGGACATATATAGTTGTGTAACAACTACAAGGGTGATCTTTTGAGATACCCAATCATGTTTATAACCATCGCGTGTCGTGGACACCCTCAGGTTACAAGTCTTTGGACTTCATTACTCGGCTAATCAACTCAAGTTTATTAAGTTAAACTCACAAGACTCAGGTGAGTCTCATAGCCCCTCTTTTTACTATTTTACTCATGGGTGTGATATATTGCTCATTTTTAACATGTGAACGCAAGTACAAACATTTCATATACTACATGAGTTTTTCACAACTAATCATTTAAAGTCCTCCGTCAGCATAGTTGTTAATACGTTGTAGCGTGAATATTAGTATATGGTACCATATAGGATTGACCCTCCTCGTTCGGGTTAGCAAGCACTAACCGGGTAAACGGACGTACTAATATTTGGGAAGACGAATGTTGATTAGGCATTCGTGGAGGCACCTCGCCCGGAATTCTCTATAGGGGACCCGGCCCTCGAGTTAGGCTCAACTATGTGCTCATGGCTGTATACATATACATTATCAATTGCTGGATGCAATTCAATTATTTAAATCTTGCGGTTCATACTACATTACTTGATTTCAAACCTGTGAGCTCACCAGCTTTAGCTGACCCATTTAGCATGTATCGCAGGTACCAAGCAGTAGATTGCTTCGGCTTCAGGACCTTTAGCTCGAGTCAGCATACAGACGATTGAGATTTTCTTGCATTAGTATATTTTGTACAAGTACTTATGTACTGAAATCTCCTTTTATTTAAACTCGAGCTATGTAAAGCTATAAATGTTGTAAACATTCCAATATTAATATATTTTGTTAAAACGACGCTTATAGAGTCGTTTACTATGTATCTTTGTGCTATGTTATTGATTAGTAACACCCAAATCGTGCTTCCGCAAATCATAAAATTTGGGGGTGTTACACAATATTTCTCCAAAACTGTGTAAGTAGATCTCTGTTCAACGGCGGTGACTCGGTAATAGCAAATCGAATTCTCGATCGTGCTAGATAAGTCAGAATCTGCTCAAAGCGCTCAGCACCGTGCTCGTTCGGATCTAGGTTCACTAGTATGTTGTGACCCTTCTCGAAAGATCTGTTCGCCATATCTGTAATACAAAATTACCCAAATAGCAAAAAGATTAACGAAACTAACATTAATCAATTTAAACTTTTACGTATCATGATCAAAAGATCATCAAACGTCTAAGGCTACTATTAACTAATAACTTAATTCATTGAATCTTAATTGAACCATTAAAAATTATGAACTTTTCAATTATATTCAATAAATTATATAAAGTTTGTTAGTTAAAACACAATTTAAGTTATCATACCGCCGACAAATATCGGAACACGCTACTCGACTACATTATGAGTCGAAAGACTTTCGATATGTAATAACTGAAATTGTTAAATGTTAATACAATTTTAACTTATAAACACAAGTTCGTAAGTCTAAAAGTGTAAAAACAAGTAACTTGTTAATTATTTGTAATCAAATGATTCGCAAATCGAAAACAAGTTATTAGATAAAACTTATAAAATTTACTTAATTTTACAAAGTCAACTGAAGTCAACAGTGTTAATTCAGTTCTTAAAGTCAAACAAAGTGAATTAAATTAATCTTTCAACTCGGTTCGTAGAATTTCCACGAGTTGAATTCGAGTCGCTCAGGTCAAACGAAGTCAAACGAATCGAGTTCGTTTCGTTTCAGTCAACTGAAGTCAACCAAAAAGTCGGTTCGGTTCGTTAAACTGAAATCAAACGAAATCACCCGACTCGGTTCGTTGGAGCGGGCTACGAAGCGAGTTTAGATCTCGATTCATAGGATGAACTGTGTAACGAGATCAACGCTTAAATCCTCGATTAGATGTGTTTCGAAGCAATTAAACACTTAAAACATGTTCCATTAGCATCGATTAATCATTATAAACGTTTTTCAGTTTTCATAACTCACTAATTTTTGCAAAATCCGTGAAAAATTAAACCGAAACATTCGAAATCATAAACCGATCGATATCTCACAAATTAGACGGTGAAATCGTATGAAACTTACGTCAAAAGATGCGTAATAACAAGATGAATAAGTTCCACGGATCGAAAATTCCCTCCTCGTTCTAAAAAATCGAAAATCAACCGAAAATCAAAGTCGGTTCGTTTCGCCTAGGCTCGAGTCGCAGAGTTGTGTGAGATCGGTTCGTGAAAAGTGTGGGTCGGTGCGTTGACTTGTCCCCTTTTATACCCTAAGTTCAATTTCGCACAGGTTCACTCACTTTGCAGATTTGACAAGTCAAACTTGCAATCTTAATTTAAAATGCAAAATAAAAACTAAGTATAAAATAAAACTCATTTATTTTTACAAGTCTAAAATAAAAATATTTTTCACTTGTAATTGTAATATTTGTTCAATAATAAATAGAGACAATTATTCAGCATTACTTAATTCCAAAGGGTAATATTAAAAAAAATAAAAATAAAATAAAATAAAATAAAATAAAATATAAAAACGAACAGTGGTATCAAGTACCATTTTATTAATCACTTCAATAAAATAAAATACATAACACAACTGAATAAGAATTTAACTGCCTAGGGATCATATTAGAAAGAACAAGCTATTTAAAATTTATTAAAAAGTTTAAGTAGATTGTTAGTATAAATACCTCATGAAATTCAAATAAATTACCATAAAATTACAACTAAGTTTATCATTTATACATTTATATTTATAAAATTATATCTTAGGTACCTTTATCCACATAGCACAATTAATAAATGCATTACTCACTTAAAGTGAATAGTTTTATTATAGACAGTTCAAGACGATTACCAGTATTATGAACCACATAAACAAGTTATACTTGACTTTCTAAGCAAACCCTTTATTGTCAGTATGAATATTATCAAGTGCTTCCTATTATATGACATACTGAAGAATTTCAAGTAAAACTCATAACACTGCATCGTTGAATTTCAAGGTAGTGGTTACTAAATGATGTATCTTTTCGAAACATATAACATACACTTGAATTTTAAGGTTAGACAAATATCAGACATACCATGAATATGCTATGTTATCCAAGTCTGTACTTAGTACAACAGAGGATCCCTTCTAGCATTATTCAAAATATATTTGAGAATATTAATTTAATTAAAGGCTTCAGATCTGTACCCAGTAAACAAAGTTACCAGTAATTAAGTTAATACCCATATTGCTACTATTTGTCAATTAAAATGAATGATAACAGTGTATGGCAATACCATTATTCAACATCATAGAATAGTAACACACGAAAATAAACAAGTAATTAATTAACTTCTTAAGGCTTAGAAAATTTCATATAATTTGCCTACCAATACATCATATGATGAAGCCATCTAAAGTTTTCACTAAAAATAGACAAATTATAACTTGTGGATATAGGTGTATAATCAAATAAATATAAACACATACCTGATAGAACCGTTGTAGTTCTAAAGTAACTTTATTTGAACCTACTAACATATCATCCTTAGGACTTTAAGCTTATTATTGTTAAGCTTATTCTCCTAATGTACTATCATTTCCCTTAGTTTTTGCAGATAAAAACTTAAACATTTTAAAGAATATTATATTTATATCCTTTAATGTTGGCAATTCCCCTTAGGTAACAAGCAAATGAATGCCATACGCCTTTTTTTTTTTAACACACAAAAATACTAACTATTATAAAAATACCCTTGGAAGACTAATCACTCTGGATTTCTCATTCCGTTTAGTTGAACCAACGTCTCAAATCTTGCTCTGTTGAACGCCTTGGTGTAGAGGTCTGCTAAGTTATCCGCAGTCGGAACCTTAACTAACCTTATCATTTTCTTTTCAGCACAATCTCTAATAAAATGATGTCGAATATCAATATGCTTAGTTTTACTGTGCTTCACCGGATTATTGGTGATCGACATAGTTGATTCATTATCAATCATCATAGGAGTATTGGTTATATTTAACCCGTAATCCCGCAGTTGCTGTTGAATCCAAAGCACTTGAGAGCAACAGCTGCCAGCTGCAACATACTCAGCTTCACATGTAGAAATGGCTACCGAGGTTTGCTTCTTGCACTGGCAGGATACTAATCTACCTCCTAGGAATTGACATCCTCCGATCGTAGATTTCCTATTCTGATTGCATCCTCCATAATCCGAATCAGTATAAGCTACGAGATCTAAGTCGCCATCAATCGGATACCAAAGACCCAGCTTAGGTTTCCCTTTTAGGTAACGAAAGATTCGTTTAACAGCTTGCATATGTGACTCTTTCGGATTAGCCTGATATCTTGTGCATAAACAAACAGCAAACATTATGTCAGGCCTAGAGGCTGTTAGATACATTAGTGATCTTATCATGGCTCTATAAAGAGTTGGATCAACATCGCTATCACTCGATGTATCTGGACCTAATCCATGATTGACTGGAATTGGAGTATTGTAGACCTTACATTCATCCATCTTAAAGCGTTTTAATAACTCATATGTATATTTAGATTGATGAATAAAGAATCCATCCTTCTTTTGATCAACTTGTAATCCTAAGAAGAAATTCAACTCTCCCATTGCAGACATTTCAAACCTTTTTCTCATGACTTTCTCGAATTCTTGACACATCTTTTCATCAGATGATCCAAAGATAATGTCATCAACATAAACTTGCACGAGAAGAAAGTCTTTCTTCTTCCATTTCACAAACAGTGTACTATCAATTGATCCTCTTGTAAATCCATTCTCAAGTAGATACGTTGATAGTGTTCCATACCACATCCTTAGTGCTTGATGTAATCCATATAGAGCCTTATTCAAACGATATACTCTATCTGGATACTCAGGATCAGCAAACCCTGGTGGTTGTGAAACATACACCAATTCTTCCACTTTGCCATACAAAAAGGCACTCTTAACATCCAACTGATAAACCTTTATACTATAATATGATGCGAATGCTAAGAACACTCTAATTGCTTCTAGCCTAGCAACTGGTGCAAACACTTCATTGTAATCTATACCTTCTTGTTGATTAAAACCTTGAACCACTAGACGAACTTTATTGCGAGTAACGATTCCCTTATCATCTCTCTTGCACTTAAATACCCATCTAGTTCCAATTGGATATTCTCCCTTTGGTAGGTCAACCAACTCCCATACTTGTAATTTGGTGAACTGAGATAGTTCCTCTTGCATTGCTTCTACCCACGAGCTTTCTTTTAAAGCCATTTGAATATTTTTCGGCTCAACTTGTGAGATAAAGCATGAATGTAGACATTGATTAGGAATCCTGTCTCTTTCAATGCAGTATACAAGCTTTGGTATTCTAAGTTTTCAGACGTACTAGCTTTTGATTGAGTCCTTGTTTGAACCGGAGTATTAATAGCACCGATGATGTTTTCAACGGGATGATTCTTACTCGTTCTAGTTGAAGCAACAGGCTCAACTGGAATCTCATTTCCTAAGTTAGTACCGATTTCTTCAAGAACACTATGTTGTTCAGGAATGTCTTCCAAATCTGGTACACCCTCTCTAGATAACTGTGAGTTATCAATACCCATAGATATTCTTAACTCTCTCAGTGGTGTGAGAATTTCATCCAATAATTTATCAGTCAGCTCTTCTTCATTTAGAGGTGTATCTACTTTGGATTTTTGAGATTCACTAGTAGATGGTTGATTTGGATCAATATTTGTCTTGATTCCAGAATTCGGAACACTCGATGTTGAAGTATGGCTAGTATCCACATCTTCAGACACTAAATGTTCAGCTATCTCTGAATCACTGACATAGTCACTAATAGGAACCTTAAATGATGCAAAGAGATCTGAATAATCAAATTGCCAATCAACTCCCTTATGCACATCAGGTGAGTAGCTCGTAACCTCAATATTATAAACCACTTCCAAACGTCCAGTGACTTTATTAAAGACCCTTTTATTTGGAGAATTGGGCATATAACCTAGGAAAAATCCTTCGTCAGCCTTCTCACCAAATTTAGCTTGATGTCCAGTCTTTAATATAGTGCATGAAACTCCAAAGGGTTTAAACCCTTTTAAATTAGGTTTCTTATTGTTTAAAAGCTCATAACAAGTCTTGTTATGTCTTTTAACCGTAAGAACTCTATTGAGAACATAACATGCTGTATTCATTGCTTCTGCCCAAAAGATAACCGGAAGCTTTGAATCAGCAAGCATAGTTCTAGCAGCTTCAATCAACGTTCTATTCTTCCTTTCAGCAACACCATTCTGTTGAGGTTCATAAGGTGCACTAAATTGATGTAATATCCCTTTGCTTAAGCAATAGATATTCAACGTTGAATTCTTAAACTCTGTTCCATTGTCACTACGAATACGCTTCACTCTCTTTTTATAGACATTCTCTACCAGATCAAAGAACTCAATTAGAATTCCAGGAGTTTCATCCTTAGATCCCAAAAAGAATACCCATGAGAATCTAGAATAGACATCTGTGACAACCAAACAGTACCATTTGCCACATAGACTTCTCTTGCTTATAGGGCCGAAGAGGTCCATGTGTAGCAATTCAAATGGTGAGGAGATAGAGTTTTCAGTCTTAGATCTGTGTGGTTTCTTGTGCTGCTTTCCTTTCATGCAAGGAACACACTTATCTTCAGACTCGAAACGTTTTTGTGGTACACCTAGAACCAACCCATTTCTGGTTATGTAGTTCATTTTTCTCCAGTTCAGGTGTGCCATTCTCCTATGCCATAATAATGCGTCTGTTTCGGAAGCCTTGGATAATAAACATGTAGACACCATTGAAGAATTAGGAACACCCATGTTGATTGCATAGATGTCCTTCTTCCTTGGTGCCCTCATTAATATCCATTCTTCAGGAATTGTGAATCCTGGCTGCAGGACTAAGGCTTCCTTTTCATTAAAATGAACTGGATGACCTTTATCACAGACTTGGGAAAAACTCACTAGGTTGTGTGTTAGTTCTTCAACATAGTTCACATCCTCAAGAGTCAAAGTTCCATTTGAAACTTTTCCTTTTCCCGTAATCACTCCTCCTTTATCTCCTGCAAAATTGACTTTTTGCTTGAGACCTTCCTTGAAGTCTGTCAATAGACTTCGTTCTCCTGTCATGTGTCTTGAGCATCCACTATCTACATACCACCAGCTATCCTTGTTCACAGCATGCTCCTGCACATAACACAAAACACGATCAGTTGTCAAGAGGGACCCAAGCCATTACGGTCTTGGTTTGTCCCTTATCATCAACAAACTTAAGCTCTTTAAAATAACCATCCTTCCCATCAGGAGCTTTGGTTACTTTTGAAGATACTTGAGCTTGTGGACAATCAACCTTAAGAGGTGAATTTGAGGAAAACCTCCTATGCACTGAATTCTGAGCTCTATTATGATAATTATAATTAAGCCCATGTGATCGCGAAGTAGAACCATTCTCAAAATAACTATGGCTTCTACCTTGAGTTCTAAACCTTGACGGTGTCATATCCCTAGGTTTATTGAAAGAATTATCACTTAGAGGATATGGTCGCTTAGGCTTAGGTGGGGAGACACTATGTTTACCTTCTCTTTTAAGAATGTTAACAGGTTTATTACCTAACTTAGGTTTGGTATCTAACCTATCTACAGTCGTACTAGAGTCAGTCGGTGTCTTTTCATCAATCACTAACTTATGTGATGCTTCCGGCTTCTTGTTCGGACAACACGAAGCAACATGTCCCTTTTGGCGACATTTAAAGCAAGACATCTGTTTTCGTGATTTACTAACTTTTGCTTTCTCATCCGGAGTGTTAGGCACTAAAGGTTTAGATATTTGTTCCTTATCAACCTTATCATCAGTCTTAATATCATTAATCACTCCACCCGATACAAACTGTATTTTGGTGAAATGAGAAACCTTACTATTATCTGGTGATAGGTTCTTAACAACATCCTTCTGTGCCTCTAAGTTTTCAGGGTCATTCGTTACTAAAATCTCAGGATTAGCATCTGTCATTTCAGAATCTATAGAGTTACTAGTGTAATTGGCATTAAAAGGATGAGGCACATCATTGTATCATATCCCAGTCTTGTCCTTTACACTACGTTGAGCTTCTAACATTTTGTCCATTTCTAAAGTTCTGTAGTTTTCAATCTTACGATCTTGCTCTACTAACTTCTGTTTAAGCTCAGCCAACTCTCTATCCTTATTAGCTATTGTTCGATTTAAGTCATTGATGTTTATGTAGAGTCCATCTATGATTATAGCATTTTTTTTAATGGTATCTCTAAGTGCAATCTTATCAGAAACATCAGACTTAATCTTATTCTTAAGATCTACCTTATCTGTACTTAACCTTAGGACATCACATTTAGCTTGTTCAAATTCAGATATCATAGACCTATTAGAATCAGTTAAAGCACTAACTTGGGATAGCAGATTTTGATTTGAAACAGATGAAACACTTAATTGAGATTGCAAATCAGTAACTAAATAACAAACATCAGCAAGAGTAAGAATATCCAAACATACCATTTTCTTGTCAGTTTGTACTTCAGCCATGTGTGCCACAAAATCTTCTGGACTCATCTCAGCATTTGAATCCATGTACAGCACATCCTTATCACTTGTCTTCACTTCAGACTCAGGCACCTCTACTCCTTGTTCTACATCAGTGGGCATGTAGGACATTGATCCAGCAGTTGTCTCTTGATCTTCAATCTCAGCCATCAAAGCTTCTTCTTCTGACTGTGCTTTCCAATCATAAGAACCATCCAACTGCTTTACCACTAAGGCTTTGGAAGCAAGAGTACTTCCCGAACCTTGTTTTCCTTTAGCTTCTACTTTAGGTCTTTGGCATTCACGAGCGAAATGACCAATACCTTGACAATTAAAGCATCTTACCTTGGTTTTATCAAAGCCTGATCTATTGCCCACCACCTTTCTACCAGTTCTCTTGAGGAAATTCTTAACTTTTCTGGATACCAATGCTAGTAATTCCTGAAGTTCTAATTCCTTAATATAGTCCGAATCGATCTGTTCATAATCCTCGTCAAACAGGACAGGATCATTGATCTTTCCCTCAACATAGTTCACATAAGATGCAACAAAGGAAGCAAGAACAGACAGTTGCTGTTCGGCAGATTTTACACTCATGGGCATCTTCTAATGCTCTTGAGATGACTTCTCACAACTCTTTCCTTTAGATTCATCATTAGAAGAGGAAATAAAACATAGATCTTCAGATATCATTTCACCATTTTCTCCAGTATCACCAACTAACAAAGCAGTGGTCGAACTAGAAGACGAAGTCAAAAGATTTGTTTTTCCATGATATAACCTAGGGTTCTGAACCTGATCTGAATCGGTATCTCTTGACTTTTTGGTGAAATCATAACCTCTGAGCTTGTCAATGACCTGCTCTAAGGTAATGGTAGCATATCTGGTTTCGTTATCCTTGATCATAACACCATACATTTCCCACTTAGAAGGTAAACCCTCAATAAATTTGTTGGTTTTATCAACTTCTTCTACAGTGATCTCATGGTATTCTAACTCACTTAGCAAATGGTAAAAACGAGTAACATAACCATCAAGATCTTCTCCTTTCAAAGCTTTAAACATAGTAAACTGCTTCTTGAGAAGATTCTTCTTGCCAGCTCTCACTTGTGGACTACCCTCACCTCTTTTCTCAAGAGCTTCCCAGAGCGTTCTTGCAGTATGAAAAGACTTCAGCTGATGAGCGATTTCCTTTGGAAGACACATCTTAATACAAGAATGAGCTCGATTTTCATACTTGTATTCTTCCTTCTGTTGGTCACTCATGTTCTGATAAGTAAGTACCACAATGGCATTTTGAACAGTTTAAGTAGGTGCCGTGTATCCATTCTTGATACACATCCAGATTGACAAATCATTGAATCTACAGTAAGATTCAAATCTGTCATTCCAGTTATAATAATCTTCGATCTTCAACAACTTAGGTGGAACGTTTGATTTTCCCACCTCGTGTTCCATCTCGATCATTTTACTAAGATCAGACATCTTATTGTTTCAAAAATTAACAATCACAAAGAAAAATCAGAAAGTTCAGTTCGTAGAAACTCGACTCGCAAAACAGAAACTCAGTTCGCAGAACGGAACTCGGTTCGTAGGGTCGAACTCAGTTCGTGAAACTGAACTCAATTCGTGAAACTGAACTCGGTTCGTAGGATTGAACTCGGTTCGTAGGATTGAACTCGGTTTGTGAAACTGAACTCGGTTCGTAGGATCGGCTGAAAACCCCAAAAACAAAAATTTTAGGTTTTTGATCGACTAAACCCTAAGATTTCGGTCGAATTCGAACCAAAACACTTCCACATACTGATTTTGATCATTTTTACGTACTATTGCACGTACCAACAACCCTAAATCAACCGTTATTATCCAAAAACCTTGAACTTAATCGTATTTAGCCCGAAAGCTCTGATACCAATTGTAAGTCCCGTGTATTATGGATCGATAACAAGGTTATCTTTAGGTATTAAGGCGCGGAATTCCTCAATACTTGGTTCACAAATTGTGAATGAATTGTTTCGCAAGATAATAGCGAATTGATTAATGTTTTGCTTTGTATTGATTATAACGAATGTTAATCTATCAATACCTAGCCTAACAATGCTTAGAATTACGAATTAATGCTCTGGAAATTGAATGGCAAAAGTCTCTTTTGTTTAAACCCTAAATTTGTATATATAAAAAATCTGTCGACTCGACTCGCAGCCCGATGGGCTCTGCGAGTCGACTGACTTCGCAGCCCAAAACCAAACCCATGCTGGTCTCGGTTCGTTGCCACCTCTACGAGCCCAGATCTCAACTCGTAGAACTCAATCCTGCGACTTGAGATCTCATCTCGCAGACAGACTTTAGTTTGCATTTTCATTCTCGATATTCGTTTAACACTTTATCTTACTAATATATTTAACGAATATTTACAACAAACTAATATCATATCAATTATTACAATTCAAAATCAATTGTACTCACTTGATTACAATAATAACTAGTACTATTACAAGCTAGATCTGTTGTCACAAATACATGTCCCAACATAGGTACACGGTCTAGTAACAACTTCGGGTGTTGTTCTGACACCACTACCTCTTCCTTGGTCATTAGACTCATTGTTCCTATTAGCTTCTTGAGCAGCTGAACGTCGGCTACTCCTTGGGCAATGAGTTGCGCAATTTCATCCTGACTGTAAGTCTGTCTCCGTGGCGGCATGTTTCTTTAATATGAGAGGATAAAAGATATATGAGATTTTGTACAAGGATTATGATTATCACAGATATATATATATATGAGGTAATATACAACAACACAATGTGACAATCAACAATGTAAGATAATAAGATTAATAATCATTCAAGATCGTGAGTTCAAAAGATTATAGGATTCGATGGTTACAAAAGGTGCCGGGAATTATTACATCCGGACGAATTACAAGAGTTTCACAAAACTAATTAGTTGGTTACATATAGAATACGAAATTTAATTTCGACATTGATTCAGTTGTGGTAGAAGTGCGACAATTCGATCCATAGTCTCTACCAGTCTGCTAGCTTGTCGGCATTTTCTTCAGCTAACGTCAACCGTTGTTCCAACATACGAGAGTATTGTTCAGCTTCCTGTGAGCGTAGCTCACATTGTTCCAGTCTAAGTCGCAAAGTAGCGACTTCATCCCTAGTCTCCACAACTTGGTCGTGAGTTGTATCCATGGTTTCAGCAAGATCTTCCTGATCCTGGTATATTTGTGCAATCCGGCCCTGAGCCAGACGCATCCAGCCTAAACGAGTTTCATGTTGTTCTCCTTCCATAGCCTCAAGTCTTTCTTCATGGCGATGCATCATAGCAGCCAGTACCGGGATAGTGAAGTGAGTGGGTTCCTGTGTATACGGGGAGAGGTCCATGGCAGAAGACTCTCCGATCTCAGTAGGAATTTGTATTCCTTCCTCAATTCTCTAAGTAGAGAGATAAGTGGGTAACCAGCTCCATCGGCTGGCACCTGCCCGACGGCGGGCTCTAGTAGAGGTGTTACCAGTGGTAGAAGGATTGGGATAGGGGTTAGCTCGGTGTGAGCTACCAGTTCATCTAGCCACACGTGGTAATCATTGCATAAGGTTATATTGAACGACTCTACATGAGACGTTTTGAAAATCCATCAAAATAGTACATTGATATCAAAGGAATTTACATTGAACGACTCTACATGAGACGTTTTGAAAATCCATCAAAATAGTACATTGATATCAAATGAGTTTACATAAGTTGGCGAGTTCGCAAATAATCATATAGATTCTAATATATAACTAATGTACAGAATAGTAATGCATGAAAATCTCCAATGTTTGTAAACCGTGCGACCCGATCTATGTTCCTGATGGGAAAGCCTACTGTTGCTGTGTACCTGAGAATACATGCTTAAAATGTCAACACAAAGGTTAGTGAGTTCATTGGTTTAGCAATTAAATGATAGTTATGGAACACAAGATTTCCGATGTTTTGCAACCAAGCAAAAATTAAGTAATAAATACTTCCGATTGCCATGAGCTCACAGTTCGAAGCCTGACCCGTTTGGTGCCTCCCGGAAGTGTCTAATCCAAAACACTTATATGACAAATACTAAAGCGCCCGTTTGACATGGTTAGAGCGACTAACCCGGACGGGGGAGTCAATCCCAAATAGATCTATTCTCTAGCACTCGCGCTATCGTAATTAACGAACCGTGATATGATGAGGACTTTTAGCGGATTATGAAATCACTCATGCAATTATGTAAAGATATTTCAAAAACTTGTGTTTATGAAAACAGTAGCAATGTATCTCACCCCATAGTAGAAAAATGGTAAAAGTGGGGCTATGAGACTCACCTGAGTCTTGAAAGCAAGAGTTTATAGCAATAAACGTGTATCCGAAATGTAACATTCTAGCGCCCTAAACGCATAAGGTTATGTGTAAGTGAATGTCTCAAAAGATCATTCATGCTAGTTGTCCACTCAACTAGTTATGTCCAAGTGTTTATCATTTGTTTTGAAATCGTATGCGGCCCGTTGGTGACATTTTGTAATAATAATTCTCAAAGACATTATTATTATGTTTGTTCCTTTGTATACTTATAAAAGTATATGTTAACCGTTCTCATGTTGGTTTCGTATGTAGTTTGTTTGTCGTTACATGAAATCGATATTCGGTGGAAATATGTGTTTTCAATCAGACTGTTAAAGGCGACACTAGTAACGACACTCGAAACTGATGGCGACACTGAGGTCAGTGCCGCTAAGTATGATTTTCTGCTAAGTGGCGACACTGGGGAGAGTGTCGCTAAAGGCGACACTTGAGTATGTAGCTGCACTCGTGTAAGTGCCGCTATTTATGATTTGTAATAATGGCGACACTCGATGATAGTGTCGTTTGCGACACTTGAATATGTAGCGGCACTTGGGTAAGTGTCGCTAAATTTGCTAAATCGAACCGGTAGCGGCATTTAAGTTAGTGTCGCTAGTGTGGATGGCGACACTCGATCGAGTGTCGCTAATCGGGCCTGAGTTGTGTTTCGTTTTTGTGGACCTGGTCAAACGTGCTCGGTTTGACCCGAAACTTTGACACAAGTCCTAAAATGGTTTTCTAACCCATAAAAAGTAGTTTTCATGTTTCGTGAAAATCCCGAAAGTGTCATTTTATTAACGATACAAAAATAGTCCACGCGGTAAGTTATACAAAAAATATACATTTTTACGCGCTCGTTTTAACAACCCTAACCTTCGAGATAAAATCCGAGAAATATATATGTTATTCCCCTATGTCTTAGCTATTTAAAATAATTTTTCCATAATTTTTAGTCAAGTACAAGTTGTTTAAAATATTAAAATTCATAACTATGTCCAGCAGCACATTTTTCAGTATATATGTTCGAAGAAAAATTCGTAACTCGAATTTTACAAAACCTCAGAAAATGTGCGAGTACAACTTTGAAAGCTAACACATTTTGTGAACTTTTCCAGGTGGTTTCAACTGATTTGAGTGTGTGTACACGCAGATACATAGTTCCAAAGTTTGACTAAATTTCCTAACCAGAGTGATAGTCTGCATAGGTACTTTTATAATTTCGTTTTAAAATAGTAAACAAGCTTAGAAAATTACAAGGCCTAGTGGATTCGAAGGTAGACATCTTAAATTTGATTTTAGAGCCACGAAACGTCCAATTTGGTTGAGAAACGAGTTAGTTATCACGGATCCAAGTCGATCTAAAGTTTTGTCCAGGGGATAAAGGTATTATCCAACGATTTTTCGTATTATCCTTTGATTTTCGGTTTAAATTGAAACGCCCCAATTTTTTTTACATACTTGACACTATTACAATTGTCTCTTTCAAAACACATATATATTTAAATTCTTTATATTATAGAAATGAATGAAGTTTAACATAAACATAAATATTATCAAAATGGGCCGGGTACCAGCCGGGTAAGCTGGGTACTCGCCGGGTCAAGCATTTATACGCGATCCCATTGAATAAGCCGGATCGCGTACTTCTTCTTGAAAACCTTTTGTGAACAAAATATACTAAGTTACGTGATCCACCAAAAATTTTAGGATCGCGTATTGACCATTTACCCGCCGGTTAGAAGGGTTACCCGCTGGGTACCCTTCTTGCCCAGCGGTCCCTGATCCTGCAAAAACTCTGCATAATTTCATACCAAATTACGAACTTCCAGACTACATAAATTTTTACTCGTTAGACATTTGACCATGAAACTTTGCATGTACATTTCATACATGATTATAAAGACTTCCCAATTTACACTTTTTCCAAATTCGCGTTTTATCAAAATTTGGGTCGTAATCCTTTTTGTGGTCATTTTTGACACTTTTTCACATAAGTCAAGTTTCAACACATTCATATTCTGACTTCCAGACTTTATCAACTATTTTGACTTCCAAAAACAACTTTAGTTTAACATAAAAACACATCTGTTGTGCGGCGGAGTAATCACAGGTCGTCAACTGCAACCCTTCAACACAACGGTGAGGTTTTAAATTTATAAGAGCTGGGGCTCATACTATAAGTACTACCTACTTTTGGGGAGTAAGAAGTAAGTATAACTCGAATGTCATTCTAAAATCAGAGCGAATGGAACCAAAAGTGACTACTGTAAATGGGCTTCCCGTCAGGATGAGTTTTATAAAAGTAGGTAGGTTTTGGTTGATTATCTAAGCTAATACTGAAAATAAAACAGGAAAATAAACAGAGAGTAGGCAACAGGTAGAGCTTGATTGCTGAAACTTTGATAATTAGGGTTTCTGGATGATATTCATTATAAAGATGATTGGAGACTTCCTTGGGCAAATCATGAGACGGACAATCGGTGTAAACACTAGAACCCTACGTTTTAGTCTAAAAGCCTAAAAGCATATGTCACTGAATCCTAGGTTATCGTGATTCTGATCAGAAACAGGTTGTTTAAACCCCCCTCACTTGTCCAATGAGAACTAAGCGACCTCTACGGATGATATATCATGGGTGTAGACATAAGGTAACAAACTGCAATTATATATATCTGACCTTTCTTAACACCTAAATCTATCTGAGTTTATCTAGGTATGTACTAATTGTATGCGATATATGTTGAGCTATAGGTTATGTTGAGTTAAGTGTTTTAAGCATCTTGTATTACAGCCGAATACTTGCTTTCTTTTCAGAACTCATTTATACCAGGTTTAAGCACAATTAACTCCGTCACGAATTAGACCCTCCTTTGCTATCAGGCGTTCATCCCTAGGAATACTCACGGTGTACAGTGCATTTGGCATATCCATAGTGTTCCAGACTTAAGGTATACTCACGGTGTACAGTGCATTTGGCATATCCACAGTGTTCAAGATTCAAGGTATACTTACGTTGTACTGTACATGGAAGTAGTTCCACAGTTGTATTTTAACCTTAGTGTACTAACGGTGTACGGTGCAGCGAGCATTTCCACAGCTGTATTTTAACCTTGGTGTACTAACGGTGTATGGTGCAGCGAGCATTTCGACAGCTTTATTGTTCCTAGACCCATATTCTAAAAGGGTGACTTCTAGGTATTCCACGATGAGATAGACCTACGGTAGTTCCTTAGCTTCCACGTGTTTGTACTCCACACGAGGTGTTTCCAACGCTATACGAAGTACTGTGCCGCTTTACGGAATATTCATAGCTTCATACTGTAATATGATATAACTATGTCTACATGGTATTAGGGTTGATCAAGTCCTATCATAAGGCAATAGTTACGTGAAAGATTGGAAATGGTGGAAACTTGATTAAGTCTATATTCATGTAAAACTCAACCAGATACACAGCAATACAATCACCAATCATAGCATGTTAAATATGAATAAAATATCATCCATAATCCTAATATCTACATTTCAACAATCACAGTATCAAACTACATAAATAGCATGGTAGTATTCGCAACACAAACAAAGATATCATGAAAACATAACATAATAACTGTAAGTAAAGGAATAAGTAAGAACCAGTATTTAAGCAGCGTAATACTGAGTAATACAATCCAGTGTCTTGAAAACTTTATTACAATAAAATTCCCAAGCTACAGCTATCTTCCCCACTCGAACCGTGCCTACATCTCTCTAGTTCTCTAGAGAGAGAAACTACATAGAGAACTAACCTAAACTAATCTAGAGAGAGAGTGAGAAAGTGAGAAATGAAATGTGAGGTGTGAAGGTGGTGTAATTGTGTGAAAAATGAGGTGAATGAGGCTCTCTATTTATAGGCAAGCCAAGGAATCAAGAGTACAAGTCCACAAGCACCAAATACAAGCAAACGAAGCAAGAAGGAGAGCACATGGGGGGGGGGGGGTGCCAGGCCATACACGGCCTCAACCAGGACGTGCACGGCTAGTTGAGGGCCGTACATGGCCATGTCTATGCCGTACACGGCTGTAGGGTGGCCGTGTGCTGCCCCGTGTGCTGTTTTCGACTTTTCGCGTTGCTTCGGAAGGCCGTATCTCCTTCATTTCTCGTCCGTTTGACTTGATTCTTTCGCCTAAGGTCTCGTAATTCTGTTACACTTCTAGTGATGCCAATATTGTAGGAATTGGAGGTGTGGAGCCCAGGTGTGTCCAGAATACGTATCGTAATCTTCGGTTGTGCTGTTTGTTGCTTATCTCTCTCATCCTTGAACCAATCTGAGCAATCCTTATATTCATGTTCTTGTAATATACATGGCTACAAAATAGGATTGTTGTGAGGCCCTGATATGGAGCTTATAATGGAGTTAGGGTTTGGCTCAGTTTGGTGCCTATTTAGGTCAGTTTTCCGACCGTTTTTGCATGATTTTTAAAGGACCGACAAGATTATACCTTTCTAACAAAAGTTGGTAAATAATGATGATTTTAAGATGTATTTGTTATAAAAGAGCTAAATATGGGACAAATAATGTATGTAAAAACGTGACTTTTTGCGATACATCAAATATCCCACACTTAAGCTTTTGCTTGTCCTCAAGCAAACCTCATTTGGAAAATAATTTTTGAAAAATTGTTTTAGATGCTTAGAGTATTCTCCTGCAGAAAGTCATTTTCTTCAAATTAGATAAATGTTTTCAAAAAGTAAGCATCATCAAAAATTAACTATACTTAAACATAAAACTAATCAACCCTTTTTTGCATACTTTGCAACTCTCAAAACGTAGATGTACATGACTGGGCGATTCTCACAAGTGGGTCACTCAATTCACTCAAAATGTATCGGGATACCTAAGATCTAATAGAAATGAAATCGCTCAATGCCAGTCAAGCAGCGCTTATCGTCATAAGCTTGGTCGAGAATCGAATCTCCACCACTCCTTTGAGAACGGTGCTAATTATCCCAAGGCATTTTGATCAGGTTGTGTGAATGAAGATAAAGTGGGTAAGGATAAAAGTAGGTTGGTCAATGGTTTTAGGGTTTTGGAACTTCAGACTCGGAATTTCAAGGAGTAAGGAAAGTTTCACTAAGATAACTTTTAGAGTAGACTCATCTCCTAGAGGAATAATCTCTATTAAATATTATGTTTCTTTGAGATCTAACGGATTTTTTCTTCTTCGGAGAATTGTCTTCTTATTTGAGGTCTTCTAGGAGCTCTCCAAGGTCTTCTTTTTGTTTTCTTTTTCTTTTTCTTTTTCTTCTTTTCTTTTTATGACCTTAGAGATCCTTCATGTAGTGAGACATCTTTGACTTCTCTTTTTGACAAGTACCAATTTTTCGTGCTGTCTTTTGCGGATAATATCTTCATGATGGTACTAACTTCGCTTTCTGTACCATATCTTCTTTTTTTGATTTTTCTTTTACGCTCTTGAAAGGTACGGAGAGATGTTTGAAGATGAGACACCAATAGAAAGATATCTTGCAATCTTTTACTGATAACCAATGAAGTTCACGAGCTGGAATGGTGTTTGTGGGAAAGTGTTGGTGTTGTGGGGAAGTTTTAGGGTTTTGAGGTTTTAGAAATGAATTTGGCTAAGGCGCAAAGGGTTTTCTAATTGGATCATCAACAATCTTTAAAAGAAAGTTGGAAGGGTTGGCTTGAAAAGATATGAAAGAAAGGGGTTAATCCTAATACATGCCAAGATCCTCTAATTGCACCTATACCGCGTACGGCACTCATTGGTATGGTCTCGAAATGCATTACAGGAGCAAGTTCTAATTCAAAGACACATGCATCGGCGCACACTCCGAAATGAAAGTGAAGCATTAAAATGAATGCTTATAATGGGCTCAAGTACCTCACAACAAAAGGGGTTATATGCACCAAGTCATGCGATGCCTAGAGGATTTCTCATTTTTAGTTTAAGATACGTTCTTATTTTTGCCTTATCTTACTTTCCAAAGCAATTTATTTATTTTGACAGAAAGTTCATTTCTTTGAAAGAATCTTCTGAGTTTAAAATCTTTTGAAAATTATTCAAAATCAACCGAATGGATGTCGGACACCATCGAGGTTGGGTTTTCGAATGTTTTGGTGATTAAAAATCTCAACCTTTTAGGTTGGTTTTGCGAAAAAATTTTGAAAAAGTTTGAATGAAAACGGAGGTATTACTTTGGACGGGCAAATATAAACTTGCGGTATTTATATACCATGTATCCCACACTTAAAACAACATTGTCCTCAATGTTCATTGCTAAGACATAGGATTTTCTTCGGGAAAAATCCCACATTTAGGGTTTGAAACAGTGATACAATTTTAAGTGCTTTTAGGAAAAATGGTGGGATGGAATCCCACACTTCGAATTTAGGCATATTAGGATGTATGGTAATGGAGAAAATCATAACAGAAAAGAAAGGAACTTCCCTACGATAGAGATGGGGAAATGGGTTTAAAGAAAGAAGCAGCAATCTGCAGGTGATTGAAGTTCCTTGGTCGATTCCATGTGCAAAGCGGTTTCTTCGTGAACGATCGGCATCTCCTTTTCTCAATTCTTATTCGCACAATCACAATTTCACTTATTCTAGCTAAAGAAACAGAAGTTAAACATAATAAGTAAACTAAATAACTACTAACTAATAGATCATAAAGAGACCAATCAGACTATGTCTGGTTAGCTCATGTCCCAAAAATATAACAAAATAAACTCCATAACCACAAAATAAGTCAAAAGTATGAATATGAGGAAATAGAAAGTATGTAAATATGGGTGCACGGATCTAGGGTGCTGGTGAGCACTGATCGAAGTCCTGAACAGATGGCTGAACTGGTGGAGGAACTGAGGAAGGTCCGGCAACTGACTGCTGACCACTGGAGACTCTCCGCTCTTCTGACCTCACATGTCTGTACTGCTGTAATACATCTCTAAGGGCATAGGCAGGGAGCTTCATCGGATCCTCTAAAGCTAACTGTCGAAAATCCTCAAAAGTCACCCCCTCGTGCTCCATCATGGCTCTGTATATCTGTCTGACCATCTCCTCTGTAGGAACCTCGTTAGATGGTATAGGGTTCAATGCCAACGACCTTGCAAACTTTGATAATGTGAAAGGATCAGTGCCCAGGTGAATAACATCTAGTCGGTAAGAACCAGCAGCCTGTCGTCCTACGGACTGCTGAGAAGAACGGGCTCTACGGGCTGATGTAGCGGGACGTGGTAATGCAGCATCAACCGATAAACAGTGCTCAACCGACCGTGTGGGTGAAATGAAGGTAGTAGTAGGTGGTATATGGGTAGTGGTAGGTGGTATGGTAGTAGATGGTGGAATGGTAGTGGATGGTGGTATGGTAGTGGATGGTGGAAATGGTGGTAGTGGCACACACTCGTATAGAAGTGACTCGGGAGCTGGAATACCTAAAGCCCTAGCTATAAGTGCCTGATGCGCGTTGTTGACAGCCAACCCTTGCAAAGTGAAGTACTAGGTCATGGGAGTGACTGGATCTGTATAATGTATCTGAGCTCGGGGACCTGATGTCCCAACTCCAGCATCCCTGACTAGCGTCCTGGTACTCCTAGGCACTACCGAAACTCTATCCACTGTATCATCAACTGGATTCTCTGCGTCCTCCTCTCTGACCCTCTTCCTGGTCATAAAGCATCCGGGAATAAGCTCCTTAGTGTCCTTCCAGTAACACTGCCTCTCAGCATCCTCAGTAATCAGGTGGATCTGTTTGCAATAATCCAAATTGCAAGGTAATGAAGTGGAAGAAATCCTATACTCAGCCACATGACTCTTTTTCAAGAGTCGCATCCCTCTCAACAATCTAGTAATGTAAGCTCCCATAAAAACATGCTTCGTCATGTCAAGACTCTTCTCCTTCTTCATCCTCTCAGCAACAACACAAGCCACATTGATATTCTGGTGGCTAAGGATAACATCAATGATATACAACTCATCACCATTCACCGGACTAGTCTCCTTCTTTGCCATAATAGAACTCACAATCAACTTGTGAAGGAGACGGTACTGAGGTAGAATCAAAGCTGAAGACTTGGCACCACAAGTGTAGTTGGTGCTAGTCAACTCACTCCATATGACCCTATGATTCCTTTTGGGATGATGAGGAATCATGTGATGACTATGTAGAAACCAATCTGTCCCAATCTGCTCCGCTGAATACAATCTAAGATGCATCGCTAAGTCTGAAATAGATAAACTCTGGCTCTTCCCTCGGTATCTAAATCTTATCTTCTTATCATCACTAATCTCCAACTCCGGGTCAAGCTCAAAGGTCATCAAGGACTCAGTGACCACCTCAGGATAAATGGGCTCCTGTATACTGAAAAGTTGAATCCAGGCACCGAACTCTTGGCCCTGTACCTCATAACCAATCAATCTCTTCAACCTATCTCCAATCCTCAGCTTTTCCATGTCATCCCAAACAATGTACCTATTTCCCCCAAAAGTCCGCTTTAACCACTTTCGGATCAGAGTCTTGCCCGGTGTAGTCGTGGCTAAGTAAGTAAGTGTGGGTGGAATCGGATCCATCTGTTTAAGAAAAACAAGGAAACAAGTCATATCAAAACAATTGGATTAGCTAATAGTTATCCCGAATTCTTAGAAAAAATTCAAAATGTAGGCTTTAGATTTTGCAATTATCCCATTATTTTTCTATGATTTCTCCTATACCGCAATCAACAATCCGCAATCCAACCAAATAAACAAAACCACAACTTTCCTATTTTCTAAGCTTACTTAGAGATTAATATTTCTAAACATGCTAAGTAATCAAGTAATCAAGTAATCAAGTAAGCATTATGATCACAAATCATGTAATTACCTTACTTTGATTTAAATAAGTAAGCAAAACGATTTTATTTACTATCCACTATTTTGGTAAAGCATAAGACTTTGATTAGAGGATGATTAATTTGAAACCTCACTAACTTTATTAATTAAAGTAGTGCTACTTCAAACTTTAATTGCATTTTCATGAAGCAAATTACACCAAGCTTAAATAAATACCATTTAAATGATAATGATTTTAATAAAAGTAATGATTTTTAAATAACCTTGCATAAAAAGTCTTACTTTATTTCATAAACATGCAGTTAATCAACCTTCTAAAACCTTATCAATCAATTACTTATGTAAAATAATCATTTTAAGCGCAAACAAATCACCGAAAAGTCAATCATAAGCAAATAATCATCAAAAGGTCAAATATTGCTAAAACCCTAGCTTGCAAAAAGTCAACACTCAAAATCAAAACATCAAAATAATCCATTGAATCATCAAATCACTTTCACAAACATGTTATTAATCAAGAATACAACACTTTTCAAGCAAAAAGCATGAAACTTGATGATCAAAATCAAAGATTCAAGCATAAACCCTAACTTTATGAAAATATTCAAAATAATGATTTTAGGTTAGAATCATACCTCAATCTTGATGTAAAGATGATCTAGATGCAAAAGAGATAAAGAAATGGAAGATTTGAAGCTCAATTTCAAGAAAAATGGTGGAAAAATGGAGGTTGGTTATGGTGATGATGAGGCCGACGGTTTGGAGGAGGAAGGAGGAAGAAAAAGTGATTTTTTTTTTATGTATTTTGTTTGGTAGTGGAAGCCTCTTGTCCTTTTATGCATTCTTTAAATGCATATTTAATTTAAACGCGAACGAAACAAAACGTATACTTGGGTTTTTAAAGTTAAAATATTTTTATGAAAATTGTCCAAGATACGTACGAGACTTTCTAATTTAAATTCGTATATTAAAAACGTAACATTAATTCGCGTACGAAAACATTTGCGTTTTTTAAATACTTTTTATTAATCGTGTAAAATCTTTTTGTGTTCTTTAAAATTCAAGACCAATCCAAATAAAATTTTCCAAAATTTAAAATAAAACTTTGTCAAATTTCTGAAAAGTTTGGACTGCTCGTGAAAATTCGTTTAAAAACTTACGCGTTTAAACTTTAAAGAACGTTTTCTTTGTTTTTGTAAAAATAAATTAAAAAGAAAATCTACTAAAAATTATTTTTGTCCTAATTAACAAAAATTCAAACCTATTTACACCAGACCATCACCATTTATCTGTTAGTGCTTGTGACAGCACTTACAGATATGCCTGAAACATGCGAGAAAGTGTGGCGAGGAACGAACGTACCTTGAAGCGCTTTGATGATACTATGAATTAGGTCAGCGGGATTTATATAATAACGCTCAAATTCTCGTAAGAATTCTTTTTCTTCTTGACCTAATGCTAGTAACGCATCAATGAATTGGTTAAATGCTCATCTTACCTTCCTCGGATTTGAAATACCATCCCTGAATCTTGTATCTAGATAACATAGATCAAAGAGCAATTCTCCAATGACATGCTGAAATTCCTTTTCTTCTTCAGAATCAGGGTTTCCAGTAGTAGAATGAACTACTTGTGAAATCTCTCTGATGTAGATCCTTTGTTGCTCAGTAAAAGGAAATTTAGATGTTAGTAACAACTGAGTAAGCTTAATATGGATTTCTTTTCTCTTTTTAAAGAAAGCAGAATCCATAGCATCCTCAGTAGAATCAGGAAAAATTGATCTCAATTCATTAATAAGATAAGCAGCATGATTAACAAAGAAGAGTTTAACGCCTGGAATCAAAATATATGTGATAGGGGCTCTTTCAGTCCAAAATTCGAGCTCGTCAATCAGGGCAGCAACATAATGATTAATCCTAATATGTGAAACAGATGGATACTCGGTGTAGCTATTAGATCCATTAGTAGGTCTAACTCTGATTTCAGTGATAACTCGTCTTTTTGATCATAATTAGCACGTAGACATGTTATTTTCCTATCAATTTCTACAAAGGTCTTTCTCTGCTCAGTTGAAAAGGGAAAATCAGATATCTTAAGGTTTCTAAGAAAATCAGCACAAATATCTATTCTCCTACTGGGCTTATGAAAGTTTCCTAAGTGGTGTTCATTACTTGATTCTGATGGGTTATTACTTGATTCAGTGTTAAGTAGGGTTGGTGTTTCTAGTTCAGGATCTTTTGGATACTAGAGACGCTCATCCACTTCTACACTTTGGATAAGAGTAGTGGGGTAGGCTGGCAATATATCCAGAAGATCATACCAAAAGTATTCATCTAAGCAATGAAGTCGCTAATTCAAATCCATCCAAGGCATAGGTGGATAGAAGAATACTTCGATGCCGAAAGGAATATCTTCTGGTAGGGTGGCAGGTCTAACATAATGAGGGTACTTAGATAAGATTGATAAATTTCAGGGTCAAGTGTGGGTTTACCACTCAATTCAATTGTGACAGAAGGTGGAATCTTCTGCTGAGATGTATCAAAACCTAGGTCTAAGGATGAATATTTGTTATTCTCAACTTCTTGGTTAACACAGACCTCTTTGTTGGAGGAAACAAAGAATTCTGCATCGTCCACTATCGTTATCTCATCCATGGGAGAAATAAGATTGGAAGAAGAATTAGGGTTTTCAATTTTTGTAAAATTTTTTATTTTTTTTATTTTCTAAGTTTAATAACTAAATTAACTAACTATTAGAGAAATTAACTTCCTATAAGTAATGAAAATCATAAGGAAGGGTCTCCTAAAAGTCAACTATCTACAGTAACATAAAGTTCACTACGCTCAACCGATCCCCGACAGCGGCGCCAAAAACCTATTGTGCGACGGAGGAATCACAGGTCGTCAACTGCAACCCTGCAACACAACGGTGAGGTTTTAAATTTATAAGAGCTGGGGATCAAACTATAAGTACTACCTACTTTTGGGGAGTAAGCGGTAAGTATAACTCGAGTATCATTCTAAAATCGGAGCGAATGGAACCAAAAGCGACTACCGTAAATGAGCTTCCCGTTAGGTTGAGTTTTATAAAAGTAGGTAGGTTTTGGTTGATTATCTAAGCTAATACTGAAAATAAAACAGGAAAATAAACAGAGAGTAGGCAACAGGTAGAGCGTGATTGCTGAAACTTTGATAATTAGGGTTTCTGGATGATATTCATTATAAAGATGATTGGAGACTATCTTGGGCAAATCATCAGACGGACAGTCGGTGTAAACACTAGGACCCTACGTTTTAGTCTAAAAGCCTAAAAGCATATGTCACTGAATCCCAGGTTATCGTGATTCTGATCAGAAACAGGTTGCTTAATTAAACCCCCTCACCTGTCCTATGAGAACTAAGCGACCTCTAAAGATGATATATCCTGGGTGTAGGCATAAGGTAACAAACTGCAATTGTATATCTAACCTTTCTTAACACCTAAATCTATCTGAGTTTATTTAGGTATAAACTAATTGTATGCTATATATGTTGAGCTGTCAGTTATGTTGAGTTAAGCGTTTTAAGCATCTTGTATTATAGCCGAATGATGTCGTGTAAACGGGGTTTAATTTTAAAATGGAAAATACCTAACTTACTATACACAACACAGGCAAGAATACCTGATCATATATAGTATAGCTCAGTAAGTCCGAGTCGAACACAGGGAACGGATATCAATATCAACAAATTGGAAATTGCTACAATTAATTAAAGCAGTAAAAGTGGGAACGTTTTAGTTCCGGTCGAACAAATGAGTAACAATTATAAAAGAAATGATTTATTGAATAAAACTAAATTATTAAAATAAGGAAATAATAAAATAACTTAATTAAAAGATTTAATTCAAATAATAAAAGAAGTACAATTGCTTAGACTAGTTTCCTCAGAATCCGATTATCACTTTATTGAATTGCAGATATGTGGATCTTATTGTGACATGACGAATATACCAATTATCCTTACAAGATTAATTGATTAAACACAATCAAGAAAGATATGAAGTTGTTTTCAACCCGCTAACAGTTCAATTTAACGTTATCCACCGAATTGTGTTATGGATTAAAAACTACACCGTTTATATGATTTACCCTTATAACTTGAATCAACAAAGTTTATAACTATTACTAGTTATCACATTCATTACCAATTCTCGATGATAATCGATCCTAGCCTATCAAACTCAATCTATTTAGTGATAATTATCAATTAAAACTAACAATCATCAATAATAACCAATCAATAAAGAACTCAATCATAAATCAATAGATTATCACGCTAGGTTATCATCGAGATTTAACAATTAAATATGGATCTTCGAATAAACATATAAACATTCATAAAAACCAAAATAATCCGCAATTCAATAATCAAATCATCATCTGAGTATATTCATCTAAACAATTGTAAATAAAACTTAGCCAATCATAATTTCAGAAACAATCAGATTCAATATCATATCCATAATCATAATCAAATGAAAGATATAAACGAAATCGAACCGAAAATGTCGAATAACAATTAAAAGAACAAAAGCCCTTGATTCCTTTAGCTTTAATCCCTCCAAATGCCTCTGGAAAATGGGGTTTTTGTTGAGAGAATCGTCTGGAAAAGATGTGGTAAAGTGTGTGTAAAATGAGGGCAAAATGAAGTTTTTAGGGTTTCTGCCGAGGCGATCCATACGCCGTATGGATTGCAAAGCCCATGGATCTGACCCGCGTCTTCTGGCGGCCCGGCTCACTTCATCCATACGCCGTATGGAATCCATACGCCGTATGGATCAGAATTTCCAACTTTTTCACCAGCGACCACCATCTTCAAACTTTCTTATTTTTAACTCCTTTTCTTCAATTCTCGCACGTTTTCAGTTTCTTTTCCGATTCACGCTCCAGAAAATTCCTAAATGCAAATATGAACGAAATGAGTATCGAATTCAAATCAAATGCATAAGAAATTAATCAAACCAAGGGGTAATTAGTACTATAAAATAGCACATTTTGGCGTTCATCACCAAATACTTGCTTTCTTTTCAGAACTCGTTTATATTAGGTTTAAGCACAATTAACTCCGTCACAAATTAGACCCTCCTTTGCTATCAAGAGTTCATCCCTAGGAATACTCACGGTGTACAATGCATTTGGCATATCCATTGTGTTCCAGACTCAAGGTATACTCACGGTGTACAGTGCATTTGGCATATCCACAGTGTTCCAGACTCAAGGTATACTCACGGTGTACAGTGCATTTGGCATATCCACAGTGTTCCAGACTCTAGGTATACTTACGGTGTACTGTACATGGAAGTAGTTCCACAGTTGTTTTTTAACCTTGGTGTACTAACGGGGTACGGTGCGGCGAGCATTTCCACAGCTGTATTTTAACCTTGGTGTACTAACGGTGTATGGTGCAGCGAGCATTTCCACAGCTTTATTGTTCCTAGATCCATATTCTAAAAGGGTGACTTCTAGGTATTCCACGATGAGATAGAACTACGGCAGTTCCTTAGCTTCCACGTGTTTGTACTCCACACGAGGTGTTTCCAAAGCTATACGAAGTACTGTGCCGCTTTACAGAATATTCATAGCTTCATACTGTAATATGAGATAACTATGTCTACTTAGTATTAGGGTTGATCAAAACCTATCCTAAGGCAATAGTCACGTGAAAGACTGGAAAGGGTGGAAACTTGATTAAGTCTATATTCATGTAAAACTCAACCAGATACACAGCAATACAATCACCAATCATAGCATGTTAAATATGACTTAAATATCATCCATAATCCTAATATCTACATTTCAACAATCACAGTATTAAACTACATAAATAGCATGGTAGTATTCGCAGCACAAACAAAGATATCATGCAAACAAAACATAATAACTGTAAGTAAAGGAATAAGTAAGACCAGTATTTAAGCAGCGTAATAATGAGTAATACAAGCCAGAGTTTGAAAACTTCGTTATAATAAAATTCCAAAGCTACGGCTATCTTCCCCACTCGAACCGTGCCTACATCTCTCTAGTTCTCTAGAGAGAGAAACTAGAGAGAGAACTAACCTAAACTAATCTAGAGAGAGAGTGAGAAAGTGAGAAATGAAATGTGAGGTGTGAAGGTGGTGTAATTTTGTGCAAAATGAGGTGAATGAGGCTCTCTATTTATAGGCAAGCCAAGGAATCAAGAGTACAAGTCCACAAGCACCAAATATAATCAAACGAAGCAAGAAGGAGAGCACATGGGGGGTGCCAGTGTTGGGACATGTATTTGTGACAACAGATCTAGCTTGTAATAGTACTAGTGATTATGGTAATCAAGTGTGTACAATTGATTTTGAATTGTAATAATTGATATGATATTAGTTTGTTGTTAATATTCGTTAAATATATTAGTAAGATAAAGTGTTAGACAAATATCGAGAATAAAAATGCAAACTAAAGTCTGTCTGCGAGATGAGATCTCAAGTCGCAGGATTGAGTTCTGCGAATCGAGATCTGGGCTCGCAGAGGTGGCAACGAACCGAGATCATAATGGGCTTGATTTTGGGCTGCGAAGTCAGTCGACTCGCAGAGCCCATCGGGCTGCGAGTCGAGTCGGCTGAATTCATATATATACAAAATCTAGGGTTTAAACATAAGGACTTTTGCAATTTCGATTTCCAGAGCATTATTTCGTGATTCTAAGCATTGTTAGGCTAGGTATTGATAGATTAACATTCGTTATAATCAATACAAAGCAAAACATTAATCAATTCGCTATTATCTTGCGAAACAATTCGTTCACAATCCGTGAACCAAGTATTAAGGAATTCCGCGCCTTAATACCTAAAGATAACCTCGTTATCGATCCTAAGAACTAGGGACTTACAATTGGTATCAGAGCTTTCGGGCTAAATACGATTAAGTTTGAGGTTTTTGGATAATAACGGTTGATTTAGGGTTGTTGGTACGTGCAATAATGCGTAAAAACGATCAAAATCAGTCTCTGCAAGTGTTTAGGTTCGAATTCTACCGAAATCTTAGGGTTTAGTCGATCAAAAACCTAAAATTTTCGTTTTTGGGGTTTTCAGCCGATCCTACGAACCGAGTTCAAATCCTACGAACCGAGTTCAAATCCTACGACTGAGTTCAATCCTACGAACCGAGTTCGGTTTCACGAATTGAGTTTAGTTTCACGAACCGAGTTTGACCCTACGAATCGAGTTCCGTTCTGCGAACTGAGTTTCTGTTTTGCGAGTCGAGTTCCTACGAACTGAACTTACTGATTTTCGTGAGATTGTTAATTTTTGAAACAATAAGATGTCTGATCTTAGTAGAATGATCGAGATGGAACATGAGGTGGGAAAATCAAATGTTCCACCTAAGTTGTTGAAGATTGAAGATTACTATAACTGGAAGGACATATCTGAATCTTACTGTAGATTCCATGATTTGTCGATCTGGATGTGTATCAAGAATGGATACACTGCACCTACTCAAACGGTTAATAATGCAACTGTTACTCTTGCTTATAACAGGATGAGCGATCAACAAATGAAGGATTATGAATTGGAGAATAAATCCCATTCTGCAATTAAGATGAGTTTACCAAAAGAGATAAACCATCAACTCAAGTCTTTTCAAACTGCTAAAACGCTCTGGCAAGCTTTAGAGAAAAGATGTGAGGGAAGTCCTCAAGTGAAGGCAAGCAGGAAGAATCTTCTTAAGAAACAGTTTACTGTTATAAAAGCTTTAAAGGGAGAAGATCTTGATGCTTATATCACTAGATTCTACCACTTGTTAAGTGAGCTTGATAACCATGATATTGTTACTACTGAGACTGAAAGAACCGACAAGTTTATTGAGGGTTTGCCATCTAAGTGGGAAATGTATGGTGTAATGCTCAAAGATAACGATGAAAGGTATGCAACCATGACCTTAGAGCAGGTCATTGACAAGCTAAAAGGTTATGATTTCACTAAGAAATCGAGAGAAACTGATTCTGATCAGGTTCAGAATCCTGGGCTGTATCATGGGAAAACAAATCTCTCAACTTCTTCATCTAGTTCGACCACTACACTTTTAGTTGGTAATACTGATGAAAATGGTGAAATGATAACGGATGACGTGTGCCTTCTTACCTCATCAGGTAATGAAACTAAAGGTACACCTGCTGAGAAGTCAACTCAAGGACATCAAAAGATGCCAATGAGTGTGAAATCTGCTGAGCAACAGTTATCTGTTCTTGCATCCTTTGTTGCTTCTTATGAAAACTACATTCAGGGTAAAATCAATGATCCGATTATGTTTGATGAAGACTATGATCAGATAGACCCTGATTATCTTGAGGAAATAGATCTCCAGGATCAACTTGCAATGTTATCAAGGAGAGTCAAAAATTTCTTGAAGAAAACTGGTAGAAAAGTGGTAGGAAATCGATCAGGGTTTGATAAAACCAAGATCAAGTGTTTCAACTATCAAGGTTATGGACACTTTGCTCGTGAGTGTCAAAGACCTAAGGTTGAAACTGGCAATAGCAAACAAGGTTCGGGAAGTACCTTAGCTTCCAAAGCCTTAGTTGTGAAACAGTTGGACGGATCTTATGATTGGCAAGCTCAGTCTGAGGAAGCTCTCATGGCTGAGATTGAAGATCAAGAGATAGCTGCTGAGTCCAATAGCTATATGCCTATTGATGTTGAAATAAAGGTGCCGGAGATTCATGAGAAAGAAAGTGATGATGACGTGCTATATATGGATTCAACTTCTGATATGAGTCCAGATGACTTTGTGGCACGCATGGCTGAAGTACAAACTGACAAGAAAAGGGTATGTTTGGATATTCTTACTCTTGCTGATGTTTGTTATTTAGTTACTGATTTACAATCTCAATTAAGTGTCTTAACTGTGTCGAATCAGAATTTGTCATCCCAAGTTAGCACTTTTAATGATTCTAATAAGACTATAATATCTGAACTTGAACAAGCTAAAAGTGATGTCCTTAGGTTAAGTACAGATAAGGTAGATCTTAAGAATAAGATTAAGTCTGATAGTTCTGATAAGGTTGCATTGAGAGATACCATAAATGAAAAGGAAATAATCATAGATGGTCTCTATATGATCATTGATGACTTAAATCAAACAATAGCTGATAGGGATAGAGAGTTAGCTGAGCTTAAGCATAAGTTAGTATAACAAAATCGTAAGATTGAGTCCTACAGAACTTTAGAAATGGATCAAATGCTAGATGCTCAACGTAGTGTAAAGGACAAGACTGGGATAGGATACAATGATGTACCTCATCCTTTTAATGCCAATTACACTAGTAACTCGATAGATTCTGAAATGACAGATGCTAATCCTGAGACTTTGGTAACTAATGACCCTGAAAAGTTAGAGGCACAGAAGGATGTTGTTAAGAACCTATCACCAGATAATAGTAAGGTTGCTCATTTCACCAAAATACAATTTGTATCGGGTGGAGTGATTAATGATACTAAGACTGATGATAAGGTTAATAAGGAACAAAAATCTAAACCTTTAGTGCCTAACACTCCGGATGAGAAAGCAAAAGTTAGTAAATCACGAAAACAGATGTCTTGCTTTAAATGTCGCCAAAAGGGGCATGTTGCTTCGTGTTGTCCAAACAAGAAGCCGGAAGCATCACATAAGTTAGTGATTGATGAAAAGACACCGACTAACTCTAGTACGACTGTAGATAGGTTAGATACCAAACCTAAGTTAGGTAACAAACCTGTTAACATTCTTAAAAGAGAAGGTAATCATAGTGTCTCCCCACCTAAGCCTAAGCGACCATATCCTCTAAGCGATAATTCTTTTAATAAACCTAGGGATATGACACTGTCAAGGTTTAGAACTCAAGGTAGAAGCCATAGTCATTTTGAGAATGGTTCTACTTCGCGATCAAATGGGCTTAATTATAATTATCATAATAGAGCTCAGAATTCAGCACCTAGGAGGTTTTCCTCAAATTCACCTCTTAAGGTTGATCTTCCACAAACTCAAGCTACTTCGAAAGTAACCAAAGCTCCTGATGGGAAGGATGGTTATTTTAAAGAGCTTAAGTTTGTTGATGATAAGGGACAAACCAAGACCGTAATGGCTTGGGTCCCTCTTGATAACTGATCGTGTTTTGTGTTATGTGCAGGAGCATGCTGTGAACAAGGATAGCTGGTGGTATGTAGACAATAGATGCTCAAGACACATGACAAGAGAACGAAGTCTACTGAAGGACTTCAAAAAGAGTCTCAAGCAAAAAGTAAATTTTGCAGGAGATAAAGGAGGAGTAATTTTGGGAAAAGGAAAAGTTTCAAATGGAACTTTGACTCTTGAGGATGTGAACTATGTTGAAGAACTAACTCACAACCTAGTGAGTGTTTCCCAAGTCTGTGATAAAGGTCATCCAGTTTATTTTAATGAAAAGGAGGCCTTAGTCCTGAAGCCAGGTTTCAAAATTCCTGATGAATGGATATTGATGAAAGCGCCAAGGAAAAAGGACATCTATGCTATCAACATGGGTGTTCCTAACTCTTCAATGGTGTCTACTTGTTTACTATCCAAGGCTTCGGAAGCAGACGCTTTGTTATGGCATATGAGAATGGCACACCTGAATTGGAGAAAATGAACTATATAACCAGAAATGAGTTGGTTCTAGGTGTACCACAAAAACGTTTCGAGTCTGAAGATAAGTGTGTTTCTTGCATGAAAGGAAAGCAGCACAAGAAATCACACAGATCTAAGACTGAAAACTCTATCTCCTTACCATTTGAGTTGCTACACATGGACCTCTTCGACCCTATAAGCAAGAGAAGTCTAGGTGGCAAATGGTATTGTTTGGTTGTCACAGATGATTATTCTAGATTCTTGTGGGTATTCTTTTTGGGATCTAAGGATGAAACTCCAGGAATTCTAATTGAATTCTTTGATCTAGTAGAGAATGTCTATAAAAAGAGAGTGAAGCGTATTCGTAGTGACAATGGAACAGAATTTAAGAATTCAACGTTGAATATCTATTGCTTAAGCAAAGGGATATTACATCAATTCAGTGCACCTTATGAACCTCAACAGAATGGTGTAGTTGAAAGGAAAAATAGGACGTTGATTGAAGCTGCAAGAACAATGCTTGCTGATTCAAAGCTTCCAGTCATCTTTTGGGCAGAAGCAGTGAATACAGCATGTTATGTTCTCAATAGAGTTCTTACGGATAAAAGACATTACAAGACTTGTTATGAGCTTTTAAACAATAAGAAACCAAACTTAAAAGGGTTTGAACCCTTTGGAGTTTCATGCACCATATTAAAGACTGGACATCAAGCTAAATTTGGTGAGAAGGCTGATGAATGATTTTTCCTAGGTTATATGCCCAATTCGCCAAACAAGAGAGTCTTTAATAAAGTCACAGGACGTTTGGAAGTAGTTTATAACATTAAAGTTACGAGCTATTCACCGGATGTTCATAAGGGATTAGATTGGCAATTTGATTATTCTGATCTTTTTGCATCATTTAAAGTTCCTATTAGTGACTATGTCAGTGATTCAGAGATTGCTGAACATTTAGTGTCTGAAGATGTGGATACTGGCCATACTTCAACATCGAGTGTTCCGAATTCTGGAATCAAGACAAATGTTGATCCAAATCAACCATCTACTAGTGGATCTCAAAAATCCAAAGTAAATACACCTCTAAATGAAGAAGAGCTAACTGACAAATTAGTGGATGAAATTCTCACACCACTGAGAGAGTTAAGAATATCTATGGGTATTGATAACTCACAGCTATCTAGAGAGGGTGTACCAGATTTGGAAGACATTCCTGAACAACACAGTGTTCTTGAAGAAATCGGTACTAACTTAGAAGATGAGATTCCAGTTGAGCCTGTTGCTTCAACTAGAACGAGTAAGAATCATCCCGTTGAAAACATCATCGGTGATATTAATACTCCAGTTCAAACAAGGACTCAATTAAAAGCTAGTACGTCTAAAGATTTAGAATACCAAAGCTTGTATACTGCATTGAAAGAGACAGGGATTCCTAATCAATGTCTATATTCATGCTTTATCTCACAAGTCGAGCCTAAAAATGTTCAAATGGCTTTAAAAGAAAGCTCGTGGGTAGAAGCAATGCAAGAGGAACTATCACAGTTCACAAAATTACAAGTATGGGAGTTGGTTGACCTACCAAAGGGAGAATATCCAATTGGAACTAGATGGGTATTTAAGTGCAAAAGAGATGATAAGGGAATCGTTACTCGCAATAAAGCTCGTCTAGTGGTTCAAGGTTTTAATCAACAAGAAGGTATAGATTACAATGAAGTGTTTGCACCAGTTGCTAGGCTAGAAGCAATTAGAGTGTTCTTAGCATTCGCATCATATTATGGTATAAAAGTGTATCAGTTGGATGTTAATAGTGCCTTTTTGTATGGCAAAGTGGAAGAATTTGTGTATGTTTCACAACCGCCAGGGTTTGCTGATCCTGAGTATCCAGATAAAGTATATCGTTTGAATAAAGCTTTGTATGGATTACATCAAGCACCTAGGGCATGGTATGGAACACTATCAACGTATCTACTTGAGAATGGATTTACAAGAGGATCGATTGATAGTACACTGTTTGTGAAGTGGAAGAAGAAAGATTTTCTTCTCGTGCAAGTTTATGTTGATGACATTATCTCTGGATCGTCTGATGAAAAGATGTGTCAAGAATTCGAACAAGTCATGAGAAAACGGTTTGAAATGTCTGCAATGGGAGAGTTGAAATTCTTCTTAGGATTACAAGTTGATCAAAAGAAGGATGGATTCTTTATTCATCAATCTAAATATACATATGAGCTATTAGAACGCTTTAAGATGGATGAAAGTAAGGTCTACAATACTCCAATTCCAGTCAATCATGGACTAGGTCCAGATACATCGAGTGATAGCGATGTGGATCCAACTCTTTATAGAGCCATGATCGGATCACTAATGTATCTAACTGCCTCTAGGCCTAACATAATGTTTGCTGTTTGTATATGCGCAAGATATCAGGCTAATCCGAAAGAGTCACACATGCAAGCTGTTAAACGAATCTTTCGTTACCTCAAAGGGAAACCTAAGCTGGGTCTTTGGTATCCGATTGATGGAGACTTAGATCTCGTAGCTTATACTGATTCGGATTATGGAGGATGTAATCAGAATAGGAAATCTACGACCGGAGGATGTCAATTCCTTGGAGGTAGATTAGTATCCTGGCAGTGCAAGAAGCAAACTTCGGTAGCCATTTCTACATGTGAAGCTGAGTATGTTGCAGCTGGCAGCTGTTGTTCTCAAGTGCTTTGAATTCAACAGCAACTGCGGGATTACGGGTTAAATATAACCAATACTCCTATGATGATTGATAACGAATCTACTATGTCGATCACCAATAATCCGGTGAAGCACAGTAAAACTAAGCATATTGATATTCGACATCATTTTATTGGAGATTGTGCTGAAAAGAAAATGATAAGGTTAGTTAAGGTTCCGACTGCGGATAACTTAGCAGACCTCTACACAAAGGCATTCGACAGAGCAAAATTTGAGACGTTGGTTCAACTAAACGGAATGATAAATCCAGAGTGATTAGTCTTCCAAGGGTATTTTTGTAATAGTTAGTATTTCTATGTGTAAAAAAAAAAAAAAAAAGGCGTATGACATTCATTTGCTTGTTACCTAAGGGGAATCGCCTTTATTAACGCTTAAAACTTTTTAAGTTTTTATCTGCAAAAACAAGGGAAATGATAGTACATTAGGAGAATAAGCTTCAGAATAATGAGCTTGAGTCCTAAGTATGATATGGTAGTAGGTTTAAATAAAGTTGCTTTAGAACTACAGCGGTTCTATCAGGTATGTGTTTATATTTATTTGATTATACACCTATATCCACAAGTTATAATTTGTCTATTTTTAGTAAAAACTTTAGATGGCTTCATTATATGATGTATTGGTAGGCAAATTATATGACATTTTCTAAGCCTTAAGAAGTTAATTAACTAATTGTTTATTATCTTGTGTTACTATTCTATGATGTATGACATTAGTCTTAATTGTTGAATGATGGTATTGCCATACATTGTTATCATTCATTTTAATTTTAATTGACAAATAGTAGTAATATGGGTATTAACTTAATTACTGGTAACTTTGTTGTACTGAGTACAGATCTGAAACCTTTAATTAATTTAATATTCTCAAATGTATTTTGAACTATGCTAGAAGGGATCCTCTGTTGTACTAAGTACAGACATGGATAACATAGCATATTTAAAGTATGTCTGATATTTGTCTAATCTTAAAATTCAAGTGTATGTTATATGTTTCGAAAAGATACATCATTTAGTAACCGCTACCTTGAAATTTAATGATGCAGTGTTATAAGTTTTACTTGAAGTTCTTCAGTATGTCATATAATAGGAAGCACTTGATAATATTAATACTAACAATAAAGTGTTTGTTTAGAAAATTGAATATAATTTGTTTATGTGGATCATAATACCGGTAATCGTTTTGAACTGTCTATAATTAAAATATTCACTTTATGTGAGTAATATATTTATTAATTATGCTATGTGGATAAAGGTACCTAAGATATAGTTTTATAAATATAAATATATAAATGATAAATTTAGTTGTAATTTTATAGTAATTTATTTGAATTTCATGAGGTATGCATACTACCAATCTGCTTAGACTTTTTAAATATATAATTAATAGCTTATTTTTACTAATATGATCTCTTAGCAGTTAAATTCTTATTCATTTTGTTTATGTATTTTATTTTTCTCAAGTGATTAATAAAATGGTACTTGATACCACTGTTAGTTTTTATGTTTCGTATTCTATTTTATTTTTATCTTTTTAAAGATTACCCTTTGGAATTAAATTATGCTGAATAATTGTCTCTATTTATTGTTGAACAAACGTTACAATTACAAGTGAAAAAAATAATTTTATTTTAGACTTGTAAAAATAAATGAGTTTTATTTTATACTTAGTTTTTATTTCGCATTTTTAAATTTAGATTGCAAGTTTGACCAGTCAAATTTGTGAAGTGAGTTTACATGTGCGAAATTAAAAAAGGGTATATAAGGAGACAAATCAACGAACCGAACTCACATTTCCTTATTCACTCTAAGAACCGAACCTAGATCCTCTGCGACTCGACTGCGGGCGAAACGAACCGAACGATATTTTCGGTTGATTTTCGATTTTTTAGAACGAGGAGGGAATTTTCGATCTGTGGAACTTATTCATCTTTGTATTACGCATCTTTTGACGTAAGTTTCAAACAATTTCACCATGTAATTAGTGAGATATCAATCGGTTTAAGTTTTCGAATGTTTCAGTTTAGTTTTTCACGGATTTCATACAAATTAGTGATTTAGAAAACCTAAACAATGTTTCTAATGATTAATCGATGATAATGGAACATGTATTCAGTGTTTATTTGCTTCGAAACATGTTTAATTGTCGTTTTAAAGATTGATCTCGTTAAACCGTTCGTCCTACGACCCGAGATCTAATCTCGCTTCGTAGCCCGCTCCAACGAACCGAGTCGAGTGGTTTCAGTTTAACGAACCGAACCGACTTGTTGGTTGACTTTAGTTGACTGAAACGAAACGAATTTGACTTCGTTTGACTTGAGCGACTCGAATTCAACTCGTGGAACTTCTGCGAACCGAGTTGAACGAATTATTTAATTTACTTTGTTTGACTTTGAGAACTGAATAAACGCTATTGACTTCAGTTGAATAAAACATGTATATATATATATATATATATATATATATATATATATATATATATATATATATATACACACACTAAGTTGAGTTGAATAAAACATTTAAAATACATCATCTTGAGTTATCAAAATATTCGTCGGGTTTCGTTCGGGTGTCGGGTTTGATTCGCACATTTTCTCGCGTACGTTACGTTTTATACCAAACGTAATAGTTTTTCGTTTATATTATTACAAAATAATAATACTAGGTAAATAACGACTATTTTAGCATAAAAATAGATTTACATTACTTATGAAAATGTTCACCAACGGCCGGGCAAGTCGGATATCCATCCGATAAATCAGCGTAATTAAAATCAATTACGTACGCGTATATATACAATATACGAAATGTTACAAGTAATTAGTCTTATTCCATACTAAATATAAGTAATAGCAATCAAGCTTAAGGTAAATTAATACACTTAAGTACGGGTTGTCACAAAATCTGATAGCGAGTCTGTTGGATCAGATTGAAGAATGTATCAGATTGCAAAATCTTCTAAGTGTTTACTACTGCTGGACTTACAAAGTTAATACTGCTGGTATTAGTTTCTACCGCTCTTCAAAGTTTCTACTGCCGAAGAAGTTAATGCTGCCAGTACATTTAGAGTTAGTACTGCCAGGCCAAAGCTTCAAAGTTAATGCTGCTGCAAGGATTACTACTGCTCAACATGGTTTCTACTGCTAGTTTTAATTTTGCAGTTAGTACTGCTCAGGTTATATTCGCAGTTAATACCGTTAGTGTTAATTCCAGTATTAATACTGCTTAGTGGTTGAAGACCACGTTTAGATAGATTTGTTTGCAGACCATGCTCATGGTCAAATGTACAGTGTCTGCAGACCATGCTTATGGTTGAAGACCATGTTTAGATAGATTTGTTTCCATTCTTTGATTACATACACGTGTAAAGGACAACTCTACATTTTATAATAGAGTTGCCTATCTTAGAGGTATGGTGGACATGTATCATGTATGGCGTGCATGCTATATATGTTTGTATCTAAGTGTGTCTTAATATATCTCAGTTTTACCAAGTGTCTAATTGTTAGCTTCAAGGTCTTTGTAACCCTGATACAATTCAGTGTATCTGTATTATTTTCTATAATAATATAGAAGCTTTTGGTTATCAATCTTACTTGTTATTATTTATTCTTTACAAGTAATTCATCTTCCTAAATTACCAAGTGTTATTCCGCAACTTCTTGTTGATTATTCAAAGCTTGTGTGTGTTGTAAATCTTGACTGTGATCAAGTCGATCCTGACAAAGTCTGCTATAGCGTATACCAAAGACCCCAAGTTCCATTGTAAGACTAAGCACATAGATATCAAGTACAATTTTGTGAAAGACATGGTTGCAAGAAAAAAAGTAAATATTGAGTACATATCTACAGATGAGATGGTGGCAGATCCTATGACGAAACCCATACCTAGAGATGCTTTCATGAGACATGTGAAATCTCAAGGGTTGCGTAGATGTTAAGATGTACTTTTTTTCGTTATTTTGTTTTCCCAAACATATTTACAGTTATGTTTTAATATCCAAGACAATGTGTTTGTTAAATCCTTTATACATGCGTATGATGTGTTCTATGTTTCAGTAAAATATGTCGGACAGATTAGAGGTCAGCCCACTCACATGGGTGATCGGCTCCATTGTTTTAGCAAATAGCGGAGAAGTAGCATTTTTAAGCATATTGTCTAGGCGACAATTGAGAGCATAAACATACTTAAAAACTAAGATGCTACAATTATAATATTTACAATAATTGGTGAATTAGTTTTACTTAATCTGTCTTCATTAACCATATTCGAGTTCTTGTAAGACAAATGTGTCTTTTGCGTAGATGAGCGAACTCAAATTCGAACATTGAATATATTTGAATCATCATCTGTGCAACATTGATTATAAGACATACCTTCATGGGAAAAGAGAAATGTTGCATCATGTGTTACATACCATATGTGTCAAAGACGATCAATAAGGGAAATAGATGAAATGATCTCTGCTTCTATGCTATGTGAGTCCCTCGAGGTTTGAGCAACCTTAATTTGATATCATTATTACATTTTCTTGTCTCTTGAGGATTAGCTTAATGTTTGCTATCTTAAGTTGTTGCTAAAGGGTTATGAATGATTCGACCTGGCAAGGCACTCTTAGAAAAGCGAGTTGAGTTAAGTCTGAAAGACTCTAAGAAGGGGGAAGATCGTTTGAAGTTCACATTGAGTTGTATTCACCGGCTAGCCAATTATCTCGTCTTAGCGACATATCTTAGAGACAAAAGATAATTGTGAATACAAGAGTTTTATAAGTAATATTGAGATCAAGAGAATTTCTAATGTGATTAATGATCTAGGATATTGCATACTAAATCTACTCTTATTGCTTATTGAGCTGCTATATACTCCTAACAGATGTATGACAATTGAGCTCTTATAGTATGCCAGTCGCACAACCTATTTTTCTTGTATGAACCATTTGCAAGATACATGGGTACTCTCGTGAAATATAAATGAGTAAAATAAATGAGTTGTGTGAGAGTGGGAGATATTGGATCATGGATTCGGGTCAAACCGAATCCAATTCGCCCACAACTTAATTGGTTAGTCAACAAGTAATAAACACCTTTATTATTATTGGTGATAAATAGATTGTAGGTTATGACCTTTGTGATCAATACCTGATGCTTAGAATTCCTATAATCATTGAGGTGATTAATGGAAGTAACTCCATTGCCTCTTGAGGTCACCACTTGGGTGGCTATACAAGGAGGCCTATGTACTTGTTGAAGGTCACCACACCAAAAATACACACACAAGAGAGTTAGTGAGAGGCAAACGTGATTGAGGAAATCTAGGCTGGGAATTGTGGAAGCCTTCCGTTCGTGATCGCTTCCCAGTCCGGTGATCTAAGCATCGATCCTTCACTTGATCCGCTTCTAGTATTCGGGTACGCTCCGAATGTCCATATTCTTACAGATCATCACATTTGTTGCAGATTCAATTTGATAATTCACCAACATTTTAGAACATTGATCCTCATCCAAATGGTATCTTCGTAGTTGTAGAAATGTACATACATTCTAAAGATGGTCATTTGTGCATATGGTGTTCCCTCTATCGATGTCAGGCAATTGCATAGGCGCACTATGAACATATGACATATAATGTATAGACTGTGTCTTATAGTACAGGTTAGAACATACTAACCTGACTATAAATATATGGCGTCAACTTTGATGTCAAGTGTGAATCATATTTTGAACTTGAGAGCATAGTATTAACAATAAATATTCATGTGTAACCAACTCAAATGGGAATATGAGTTAGAGAGTGTTAATATGTATGATGTAGTTTGTGATTCCGGTACACTAACTTGTAATTCTTTAATTCAAATCAATAAAAAATTAAGTTGAAAATTAATATCCATGTTCTTACATCCTACATTTTAAAATTTTTAAAGCTTATATAATCAAAAAGATTCACCATGTTTCTACAAACGTACTCTTGTTAGTTTAGGATAAGCATGCTATATATGTCTACTTACATAGACTTAAACCAGACATAATTTTCCTATTGGTGTTGAATTTTCTCTCTCTTTTAATTACTTTAATTAAAAAAATGCCTCAGATACTAGTTTTAGGCTATCACGTTTAAACTTACATATCATTTTCTTTAACGTCGACTTTAACCTTGATTGGAAGTAAGTTTCTTAAACGTTGAATGCTTTCACTTCCCATAGCCTGCTCCCGAGTTATTTTTGTGAAATAAGAGAAAATAAGAAGAAAGATTAACAAATCTTGTTGTGTTCCAGAGTTCTGTATACGGAGAGAAGAGAAGAGAAGTGAGAGGAGGATCCAGGCTTCTTTTCTCTCCAAACTTTCTCTCCAAAAATGGGAAGATTTGGAAGGATGGAAGATCAAACAAGTTATAAAATGTCACTTCCTTTCATTTCTCTCCAACTTAGAAACACAAATCCTTATAAATATCATTTCTCTTCTTTTCAACTCGGGAACGAATAAATATTTTTCCTCTTCTTTTCTTTTCTATCGGTTTATATCCTTTTCTATTCTCTTCTTTCACTCAAAATCTCGGGAGCAGGGCCTATGATTTACTATGATTACGATTTTGATAGTGTTTCTGACTGAGAATGGGAATCTGAAGCTAAACCCTTCACTTTTTATAAGTTTAGTAAACAATCATTTTGTTGGGTTTTATATATACATTTAGTATTCATAGCACTAACCAAACACTACTTACCAGTTACCACTTTATTAGTCATATCCTCGGCCAAATACACCCTAACTGAAACGCCCTTAAATTTTTTTTTTACACCATAACATTCTTGACAATGTCCCATTATACGTTTCTAATTAGTTTAGTTCAACGCGTAACATACATGACTCAAATACAAGTTAAAACAAAAATCTGCCAAAACTGCTGGGTACCCGCCGGGTAACTCTAAAACCTTCCAACACTGACTTCTGCTGTAAACATTTACACATGCTTTATCCGTTTAAAACTTTATATCCGCCGGGTAACCCAACCGGATAGGACAGTACCCGCATGGTACATGTCTTACCCGCCAGGTAAGACCCTGACACGGCTGCAACTCAGATTTTAAATACGAACTTTGGACACGCATAACTTTTTACTCGTTAAGAGTTAGGACCTGAAATTTTGCATGCACCTCCACTATACCAAATTAAAATTTTCACTTTTTACACTTTTTCAAAATTCGCGTTAACGAAGAATTTGGACGTGTGACTAGTTTATGGTCATTTAGACCACTTTTTAGAGACAAGTCAAAACACAAACCATACACTTTCTGACTTACACATTTTACCAACATATTCTACCATACATTTCACTCCTAATTCAATAATAAAATGCAACATACCTCCACCATGACTTGTTTTGACATGAACACACTTTCATGACCCATTTGGGCACTTTTTGACCAATTTTCCAATACAACAACACTTTGACTTAATCACTTACAACTTCCACATATACTTGACCAATTCAAGGTAGTTGACCATATGTCAACACCCAATTCAACCAAAAGCCTTATTTCAACACTTGACCATTTTTCACCACTTTACAAAAATTTACATACCATCTTTCCACTAACCATTGATTTCTACTATTTACCTTGACTTTACCAAGTCAAAGGTATACATCATTACCCACTAACAACTTTACACCTTAACCATTTCATATCATCAAAATGTGTTTTTAGGCGTTCTACACAAATAGCCATTCATAATGATAATTCAAAAGAATGAGAAGCTTGTCTAATCATAAAGTTAGCTCCATTCCACGCTAACTTCTTGCAACCATAATCTACTCGTTCTAGCCAATTGGTTCAACCGAACCAAGCACCTACAACATGAAACACTTAAAGGGGTAAGCATAAAGCTTAGTGAGCATACGAGCAATTAAATGAATAATACATTAACAATAATCCAACAACCATAATCTTTACTAACAACATTTCATATAAATCTTTACGTTCATTAAACTAGTGCATATTGTATCAGTAGCACTACATGGCTAAATACTTTACATCAACCTTATTACCTCATCAAGTGAGTACACATTCTCTTTACTTCTGCCACGATGTTGATTTATAAAATCAACACATCTACCAAGCTAATGTCATGATCATTACTTGGAAACCGTCAAGCTAATGGTGATTAGCCATTACTTGACTCCACAAATATCCATCTACTTACTACCATAATTGGTTAGGAAGTAATGGAAACAACTTATCATAACATCTTCCACAAGTTAAGGATCCTCAACAATTTCCACATGTTAAATTCATAAGAATCAACATTCATATCAAGCTAATACCAATGATCATTACTTGGCCAAACATCAAGCTAATGTCAATTGGTCATTACTTGAAGCAATATTATCCACATACTTACAACATAGCCATGTTAGTTCATCAACATAACAATATGCTAACTTAGTTAGCAATTCTAATCAAGGACAAATCTTTACCTTTCCTTATTTCCACATATCACAAATTCTATCAACACTTATGCTATAGCATGTATTCATATCACATGCCATAGCAACCACATAAATAATCAACGATATGAAACATAAACAATACTTCACCCGGTTATATGAACTTATTGCTCGGAAGCAATCCAGAACATATAACCGTCACCCATTTAACCCCTATATCACTCACCTTTGCTCTTTAGGCGATTATGCAATCTAACACTTGCTTAGAGACATCACATCTTATGATCACCTATCATATCACATGTCCAAGTAACATCAAATTTAGCATCAACCGGTGATCAAATTCACTAATCATCATTACCAAATCTTTACTCTCACAAATTGATCTTTAAATTAACTAACATAACTTTACCTTACTTTACATAATCATAAACAATTACCATATTTAATTACTCAATTCATTACTTTAATACTTGTCACATAACAAACTCTTTTAACTAACAATTATGGTAAATTAAGCATAAATAACACCATCTCATCTTCTTAATACTCTAATCATCATTCATGATCATAATTCACTCTAGGGCTTAATCCATTTGAACTACCACTTTAATAATGATTAACAACCCCATTCTAACCTTCATAATTAATAACTAGAGTGAATTAATATTTATTATCAAACATTTAGACATAACCCACTTTAATCATTAATAAACACAATTCGAATCATTAAGTTTTGGATTGAATTAATGTTAACCATCATGAATACTACTGTTTTACATCATAATTCAATCACAATATTTCTTAATTTCGTCTTAGAACTCATCAATTTCTTAAAGCTCCATTAAACCCATTTTAATTCATAAGAAATCGAACTTACTTGTAGTTAGGGATGATGAATTGAAATCTTGTAAGCTTTAATCAAAGAATTGGAGTTGAATCATGAAGCTTGGAAATTGATTTTTGATTACTTCTCTAGCTTCTTCACGTTTTCTGCTTTCTTTCTAATCTTCTGGAACTTTAGAGAATAAAAATGATATGTACGTACATAATATGGATATGTATGTGTTTATTTTACACCCCGTAATTATCATTGTCTGGAACTTTAAAATCGACGACAATTATTATTATTTTATTCCACCTAAAATAATAATAACTTCAAATAATAATTCTTACAATACTTTAAATTTTATGGTGTTACACTAACTTATATCAAAACCCATACCCATCACTTTCCTTCGGATTACACATAAAATGTTTAATGGTAACAGTGACGGTTTACTAATAATAATAATTATAATAATAAATTGTCAACATCCAAAATTGAAAAATTGACAATACGACACATTTGTCAATGTTTCTCATTCTAAAATACTAGGAAAAATAAATATAAGAGTTTTGATAACATAAGTCCTCAGGGCTGTCGTTAACATTTTTAGACATGCATTAAAGCTTGTACTATAACCATAACTAACTCTATGTCTACCTTTGAATTTATTTTGACCCTTTGATTTTTGGCAAAAGTACAAATCTTTTATGCATGTTTCAATGTTTTAACAAAAGTCGTAAGAGCTTTCATTAGCAAACCCTAAAAATAAAAACAAGATAAAACTCTTCATTATTCTTTCGTATTTTATTTAGGATTATCTCGTATTTATTGAGGAAAATGATAACGAGAGTCCTTAGAGCTTTCATTAAAACTTTCAAATATGCATCAATAATAGTACAAAGATCATAACAAACTCCATGTTTCCTCCATGTCTTTCCCTGAATTTATATTGACCTCCTCATTTCATATTGAATGTACAATTATTTATGCATGTTCAAGTTACTTCCGTTAACAAAACTCTATTATATTTATTATTTCCCCGTGAGAGTAACAACAACCGGAAAGTTTCAAAAGAGAGCGCAGTGGGCCCTACTCCCGCCTTTTACGGTTCATAGATACGGAGTTATATTCACATGTGACACAGGTTCACCGAATGGTGCGTGTTCCCTACTTTAACTCCCTCACAGGCTCACACTACTAGACACATAAATTCTCATATTCGTCTTCTTCAATCCATAACAAACTCTTCTGACACACATTCATTTTCACAAATTTTTATTACTAGTAGAAACTAAAATAATAATAATAATAATAATGAATATACTAACCCTAACTCAAACCCTAGCTGCCGTTGCCGGAGCTTCGCGTAGTTCAATTGTTACGGATTTAAATGATATTGAGTTCGGAAACCCTATGTGGTTCGTTTACGCCGGAATTTCGTGCTGTTTAGTTTTATTCGCCGGAATTATGTCCGGTTTAACGCTAGGGTTGATGTCACTCAGTGTTGTTGATCTCGAGATTCTTCATAGAAGTGGTACGGTCAAAGAGAAGAAACAAGCAGGTAGCATTTCGTCATTCTAGTCTTTAATTTTGATTGAATTACATAAAATCTCATGATTGAATCTTACATAATTATCATTATGTATATAGGTATGTATCTTATTTTAGTATCTATATGGTACGGAGTATAACTTAAGATAATCTACCTAACACACGGTTAGGTAGAACTTAAATTTTTAAATTATTATGTTGTTAATAAATTATTTTAAAAAATCTTAGAGAGTAGCTTTCAAATTGGTATATAATTAGATATACAAAACTTATTTACTTGAATCTCATGCAGAAAGTGTTTGATAATTAATCATTGGATATCAAATTTGCTACTTATATGATTAGTATACTACGTAGTATTATTTTTAGTAACGATGTTTTTTAAAAACAAAATTATCTGGATCAAGTACCTTACTTAAGCAACTCGAGTGTGTTCATGTCGAGTATTTATCAAGTTTGAACATAAAACCGAGCTTTAAGAATAATGAAACGAGCTCAAGGATGCATACTTGAGACTTTTATTGTTAGACTTGTCTACAAATGTGTTTGGCTATGGTTAGTTTGACAATAGGTTATTAGCAGCCCTACTTATGTGACTAAGGAATGTAATTTAAATAATTGTCTCTGTTGCAGCTGCTATTCTACCGGTTGTTCAGAAGCAGCATCAGCTTCTTGTAACATTGCTCCTGTGTAATGCTGCAGCCATGGAGGTGGGTTCAAAACTAGATTTCATTCTGTTTGTTGTTGTAAACTTGATTTGAATCGATTTATATGGTAGCATAGATACTTTCTGCTGGCCATAGGACAGATCAGTGTCTACGTATCAAATATTAGTAATTTTACTAATGCTTCTCCATATGCATCTTATTGCGTTTGATATTGCACTTTCTGAGGAGTGAATGAATATAGCCGGTCTTGTGATAAAAATATGGAATAGCTTCGATCTTGTTGTTTTTTGGTATTTTTTAAGTTTTCTATAACATGGAGTTGATTGAAATTTGACCATTGTGACTGACTACAGTAAAGGAAGAATGTTAGAAGAATCGTGTCATGACTCTATATTATTGTATTTGACGATTTGATTTGCATAGTAAGCTCTATCTATTGCGATAAATGTATTTGTTCTGTGAGCATAAATTTGAAAATAATTCATAAGCATGTAGCTTTGTATGTGTACCTGCTAGTACAAGTTTGTCCCTGCCTCCTTAGTATATACGTATCTCTGCATCAAATTAGAGTCATGGTGGAAGTTGTAGTGGCCCATAACTTAGACTTATAAAGGTGCAAACTCTTCATAACTTAGCTTGTATATTTACCTTCTAGTACAGCTTTCATGCTTTGGTGATAATTCTCTGTTGAAAGAGTACAACATCTTTGCTCAAGTTTCTAATAAATATAATGATTGTATCTTTATTCCAGTGCGTAAATGGTTATGTGACTTATAGCGCTCCAAAAATGTATTGCATAACATGATAATTCATCAGCAAAACTAAGTATATGTAAAGATAATCATACGGCCTGATACCTATATCATCTGTTGATTATAAATACATTAGCCAGTCCCAGATATTTAAAGAAAAAATCATTATCAGAAGAAACAGTATATAAGAAGGGCCTACTTAAAGGGTACTTAGAAAAAATATAATACGACTTTTTTTCCTATTATGCTGCAGGTTTGGTATAATCGGTATCTAAACTGTGAACTTTGTAATGTTAATACCTGTTTATTTATATTCACTAAGTTACTATTCTAATTCCCTACAGGCTCTTCCTATTTATCTGGATAAGATTTTTCATCCAGCTGTTGCAGTCATTTTGTCTGTGACCTTTGTGCTGATTTTTGGAGAGGTATTATCGGTATTGTATGACAGTCCTATGATATTTACATGATTCAATACTAAAAGTATTATACCATATCAGGTAATTCCACAAGCGATATCAGCAAGATATGGGCTTGCTGTGGGTGCTAACTTTGTGGGGCTTGTCCGGGTTTTGATGGTCATTTGCTTTCCTATTGCCTATCCCGTTGGAAAGGTAATTTTATGCAAGTTTTCTTTATTAGCTACTATGTCTTTTGCACTTTACCTTTACTTCTAGAATGTTCCATCACCTACTTGATCTTGATAACTTTTGAGTTGCAATACCGTTAACATTCAAACTTTTGATGAGTTAGGCCCTGTTTGTTTCACATATTGTGAAGGAATTTGGATGGAATTGGAATTAGATTCCATCAGAAATTGTGTTTGGTTGCTAAAATTGAAGGAATTTAATTCCTTTGGAATGTAAACTTTCCTTCATTCATGGAATCCTCATTCCATCAGAGAAGTGATGGATTTCAATTCCATATCACTCTTGAATCTACAAAAGACGACAGTGCCCTCACAAAACATTTTCATCTTCTTTTTCACTTCCATAAAAAATCACCACCATTCACAAATTCTTCCACCATAGTCTGTCAGATCTGACCACCCATCACCGTCGAAATAGTCACCGGCCACCACCACCGTCGGAATAGTCACTGGCGACCAACACCATTGGAATAGTCTCTGGCCGCCATAGACGGCGGGCTATTTACCGGCCACCGTCAGCCCTGACCATCGGACTAGTGACTGCCACGACTATCGAACCAATCATCAACGCCGTTGGACTACACAGTCACACAACAGACCCTTGGTTCTTTGTTGTTGTTCTTCTTTCTTTTTTATTCAATTTTTCTTTTTATTTAATCTTGTAGTGGTCAAAGTGAATGTACCAGGGAGCGTTGCTTTAATTTTGAAGAACATATCATGGTAGTATACTCATCGTGGTGGTGGGTGGTTGAAGAACAGACCCAAATTTTTTTTCCTAGTAATTAATAATTAATACGTAGTAATAAATTTAAGTTTAACACAACAGATAATTATTCCCCAAAAATAAAATAAAAACTGTAGTGTATTCATATAATCGAGTTTTTAAAAAAAAGGGTAACTATGTCATTTATCATTATTTACATTCCAATTCCTTTGATAGATTCCTTTGTATTTTACCAACCAAACACGTTACAGATTACAATTCCTTTGTATTCCAATTCCTTTAAATTCCATTCATTTGATAGATTCCATTCTGTCTAAAAACATTATTTGAACCAAACGCGCCCTTAGCTTGCCCTGTCTAAGATTCTGTTAGCTGAAAATTAACATGAACACGACCACACTCATGCCAGTTTGAGCATTTCAAAACTAGGCAACTAGATTATGCCATCTGTAATTTTGTAAAGTTTGGTTGACCATATATGTGATTAAATCTCCATATGAAAAAGTTTCTATCTTAATTGTCACATAGCTGTATGTTATCCAAATAATTCGTTTCACGTAGTTACCTCTTGAATTGTCTACAAGTACTAGAGAAGGTTTACAGCATCTAATAGCAGCGCTGACAACTGTGCAGGTTTTAGATGTTTTAATCGGGCATAATGATACCCTGTTTCGGCGTGCCCAGTTGAAAGCCCTTGTTTCCATTCATAGCCAAGAGGTAAGTCTTCCCGAGTGTTTGTATTATGGTGCAAATTAAAAATAAGACATATGCTTATGTCTGCACACAACTAAGAAATGGGAGATGATATTTCCACCACTAATTTTGATAGATCCACCATGAATATGCATACAGGGTTGTACTGTACAAATAAATAATGCATGTTGATGGTGGATCTATCAAAAATGGATGTGGATTTATCATCACCCGTTGCAGCTCATTTAAATCTAACTATTTTAGTTTTATAGGCTGGTAAAGGGGGTGAACTTACACATGATGAGGCTACAATTATAAGTGGAGCACTTGATCTAACGGAAAAGGTAAGTAAACATCTCTACAGAAGTTTCTTATTATAAAAATATATGTGAAATCAAGAGTAAATTCCATAAATGGACCCTGTGGTTTACATTGATTTACGAAAACAGTCCCTGTACTCTTTTTTCAACGTTTTCAGTCCAATAACTTTGGATTTGCTTTCAAATGGTCCCCTAACTTTGGATTTGCTCGCAAATGGTCCCTCCGTCTAATGCGGAAAGAAACTAACGAAATTAAATGGAGGGACCATTTGCGAGCAAATCCAAAGTTATTGGACAGAAAACGTTGAAAAAAAAGTACAGGGACTATTTTCGTAAATCAATGTAAACCACAGGGACCATTTATGGAATTTATTCGTGAAATCAATCTTTTGAGCAATTGGGTTCTAGACTTACAGATATGATTCCTGTTAGCCAAATGTCTCCATCTTTTTCTTTGTTTTGGTTAAGATCCTTGAATTCAAAAGGCCCGACGCCTGAGCTCATTTGTCTGGCTCGCTTGCAAGTCTACTTGATTAACTTTAGATAGACTTGATTCATGCATCAACTCAGCGAGTCACACAAGTTGAGCTCAGACTTAGTGGCTCAGGCGAGTCATAGTATTGTTTGCTTTTATCTGTGTACTACGTTTTTGATAGAGGGTGATCGCATTAATATGACATATGGAATCTTTGCAGACTGCAGAGGAGGCCATGACTCCTATTGAATCAACATTCTCGTTAGATGTCAATTCAAAATTGGATTGGTGAGTTATATGCTTATTGTTCTTCAGATTTTAATTTTTATGTTACTCTGCAATATTATACAACTATGAGCATGTTAAAATGTTTGCCCTCTATCAGTTTACATGCACCTGATATTGTGCAGGGAAGCATTCGGAAGAATCCTAGCTAAAGGCCATAGCCGTGTTCCTGTCTATTCAGGGAACCGAAAAAACATCATCGGACTCCTACTGGTATGCTTGGAAGACCTACATAGTAGAGGTGGCAATTTCAATCTAATATCTTATGAATGTGTTCATTGGGGTTATACTCATCTTAAGCGGGTCAAACGAAAAATAAAAGGAGAACACGGTGATTGTCGTCTAAAGTATTTTATTTTGAACGTCCAATTATACAATTATTCAATGAAACACAAACTGGTTGCAGTGCAACCTCACTTGCAAACCTTATTCTCACTGGTACAGTGGTACTTTGCACACACTCAAATTCACTAGAACAATGTAATTGAGATCCAGCTCTCTGACTCAAAACGTCATGTTACACCTTCTGTGCTCAAAAACTTGACTCACATCTTCATAGCATATACTTTTTTTATCAGCTCATAGCTTATAGTGTTTCTTAAACAAATCCAAATTAATATTGTAATAATATTACTTATATAATCATATTTGTTATATTATTTATTTTTAAATTTCCTTCGCAAAATGGGCAAACAGTGATTGTGGGTTAACACATGTTAACCTGACCTATTTCAACCCACGTCAAGAATTACATGTTTTAACCCAAAATGGTATTGACCTGTTACCCGCCCCACCCATGTTGCCACTTCTGGATAGTGTCCCAACTTTTCTAATTTTTCAACTTATTAATTTAGCATCGTTCTCTTTTAAATTTGGTTTTCTTCGTATTTTTACCAAGTAGGTGAAAAGCCTTCTTACAGTTAGGGCAGAAACAGAGACTCCAGTTAGTGATGTTTCCATCAGAAAAATCCCCAGGCAAGTTTCTATTTCTACATAGGTGTCTTTTAGGCTTTTCAAATGTTTCATAAACATGAAAGTTCACTCTTTTTTTCTTTTTTTTTTCTTTGTTTTTTGTTTTTCTGTTTCAGGGTTCCAGCGCATATGCCATTGTATGACATCCTTAACGAGTTTCAAAAGGGTGGCAGTCATATGGCGGCTGTAGTTAAAGTCAAAAGCAAGGATCATCCACCTGCTGATGTTGGTGATCGAAAGCCTGCTGATATTGGTGATCGAAAAGTAGTTGGAAATAAGGAAAAAGGATATTCAGAATTAACCAAACCTTTGGTACCCAAGCTTGAAGAAGAATCAGATTTTGTGATCAATATTGGCAAGACTTCAAAGTCAACTGTGCAACATACAGGGGCCACAACGAAAAGTATAAGACCTGTTACTGATGATGTTGAAGATGGAGAAGTCATTGGCATCATCACCCTGGAAGACGTTTTTGAAGAGCTTTTACAGGTAACTTGCTTCTTTTTAATTTTAAGTCAAAGTAGGATCTGTTTTGGTTTAAATTTCGTCACAGTTTGGTTCATGTTTACATACACACCTGAACACATACCATGCTAAATAGTTTCTCACCTTTGCAGGAGGAAATTGTTGATGAAACTGATGTGTACATAGACGTACATAAAAGGTTTGTTTGTGTGTGTGAGCATATTAGTTCAGTTGTTGCTCTGAATTATTAAATTCAGCATTCTCTCACTTCATTTAAGATTATTTTTATGAAATATTGCAGAATACGGGTAGTTGCTGCTGCCGCTGCTTCTTTTGTTGCCCGAGCACCTTCAACCAGAAGGCTCATTGCTCAAAGACCCACCGTACGTCAAATAATTTGGGCATTATCTTAATTAATTTTTGTTATTTCTTTAATAAATTGCTATATAGAAGTAGTTATTGCCCATTTGATCTTGTTAACATTTCATACTATGCATATTTCATCGCTACGAAGTACTTTACTAGTCAATGCTAAGAAACTTCTGACTGATGAAAATTTACCAGGGTAACTCCCTTTAAACCCCCCCCCCCCCCCCCCCCCCCCCCAAAAAAAAAAAAAAAAAACCTTCTGACTGATGATCCATCATACTGTAAACAGAAGACTCAGTTGCATTGAAGCACCTGTGCCGCAGGATTTACAATCACAAACACACAATTAAAGGGGAATTTCAACCCAATACTAACCTTATCTGTTACCGATACCGTTTGCCACCTATAATACTAACCTGTTTTTATTTTCATACCTCTTTTTCTGAACACAGAGGTCGCTGTTGAAGTGCTGTCTATAATATGTATATATCACAGGTGACTTGTCATATTAATTTGATTATGAAATTTGTCAGGGGGTCAAAGAAGACAAGGAGAAACCGCCTGGGTTGTAATTATCGAATTTGAGCAGGCAAAATTGGAGCTTGGTCAACAGATGAACTGTGACGGTAGCCTAATTAGATGATTAATGACTAGAACAGTCTATTTTCCCTTCACCGTATAGAAATTTTAGGGCTGTGCAATTACATGACGGGAAATAAAGCAAAATAGGTATAAACTTTAAAGCAGTATTTTTCATTTTTGTATTTTACTAATTAGATTTTGCAGGACGATATTACTTGTATTATCGAGTTTGCTAATTAGAGTTTACTAGGTAACGCTTTCCTTTACACTGTTTATGTATTTAGATAAGTGTAAATATAAATGATCTATGTCCTACGATTTAATATTTTTGACATATAGTTTTGAAGGGGTGAAATAGGGCACTGTGTGCTGTATTGTTTTGTTTGTTTTGATATATAATTATCTTCTACAGTGAGTACTTACGTGTGTCTTTTTTTATAATCAATAAACTCATCTATTGAATTTACAAATGCGTTAAACTTACTTAACATGAAGTCTAACAGAAGTATTCATCTTGATACCAAAACCAGAAGCTTCGTATCTCATATGACAATGAGCTAAAGCTCTGAAACGCCTCATTTTATAAAGCTGCATATGGTTTTCTAATTTGAACTCTATCATATCACTTGGTTTTTTATTCAGGCTCTTCTAATGCTTTCTGGATGTCAGCCTGCATCAGAAAAAACACCACATCAAACCAAGCAAATATTGTCAGAATTCCTATTTGAATAAAATACAAAATCTTGCAAACCGACAACCCGAAATTTTGGTAATCATGTTGATAGCCAAAATGTGTCGTGTGTCAGTTAGGTCGGCGTGTATCAGTTAGGTCGGCCTAGTAACGATTTTGTTGTTTTGTTTATTTTATTTTACCTAACAAGAAATCTCTATAATGACGATCAATCGTTTTAAAAAGGTGTTTTCGCAACTTGTGTACATTTGAATATACTTTATACGCCTTTCAACCCATTTGACCAACTTACCTTCTACCTAAATGGAGTTGAAATGGAAACCTTTATATAAATAAACATATAACATACTTTTATTAACATACCTCAATGCTTGATGGTTCTGTCCTTGGCCCCATTCGACCTATTACTTTTCCTTTCTTGCTAATTAGAAATTTTGTGAAGTTCCATTTAATGGTAGTCCCCATAAATCCACCTGAATTTGCTTTCAAGTACTTGTACAATGGTGCTGAATTACTGCCATTTACTTTTACCTGGTTCATTAAACCAGCAAACATATGTAAACAGAACTTACGACCCATATGATGACGATGGAAATTAAAATGGACAAATGGGTGATTGTTTACTTTTCCAAAAATCGGGTATTCAGCGTTGAACCTCTCACATACATATTGAACTGTCTCTTCTATTGGCCCTGGTTCTTGCTGCAAGAACTGATTGCATGGGAATGCCAATATCTCAAAACCTGATTCAAATGTTTAGGATTAAATTAAAATATGGTTATACTTTATAGGTTTTATATCAATTCTACTTTTTACTCTCGTGCATTACAACTTCCTAGATAACGTCTTGGTTGTTAGATGTGTGTTTTCAAAGTGATTATTATTTATGCCTTCAAAAACAATATTTATATCAGGTAATCTGATCATTCTCCAAGTTTAGCTTTCCTTCCCATAAAATGATTTTGGCCATAAAAACCAGGCTTATACATAATGAAAACTTGTACAAAATCCCAAACTCCCCCTAATATACTCATGTAATGTGTTAACACAAACCCGAACCAAAAATATATAGAACTTGAGCGTACCCATCTTGATAAATAGCGTTACAATGTACGAGTTTTTATACAAATATATGATACTCTAATAGTATTAAAATGTACGATTTCGTTTCAGATATTCGATGCTCATTATAGAAATTGTGTTGTTGAATGTAAATGTAGGGAAATATGTGCATAATATTCATTGGTACCTTTATCCTTGTATTTCCTGTAAAGCTCGGTAAGTTGTGTGTAATTCGAATTTGTTAATCCACTGTTGCATTATAACCAATTATTATTATTAATCCAAAAGATATCCAAAAAAAAGCTCATCATGTAACAATATCGAAAGGAAAAACAAACAACCATTTGGAAGCAACATTGACGATCAACAAGACTTTGCCTTTGTATATGCTAAGACTCACATCTTCTCCTTTTTTATCCTGCATTAAAAACATTCAAAATCGCATGAATTTGGATCGACACATTGTAAATTTGACGATGATGATGATATAACCTTGACTGTGAAATCATAAACCGATGAATTGTCAAGGATAGATGAAGATGAAGTAGCACCCATATTTTGGATTTTGGATGTTATATGAGCAAGAAACGAATGATATTATTCATCATTTTTTAGAATGAGAATTCTTAAGTTTTTAGATTTGGTTTAGAAAGATGAGCCTCAATTCTCCCGCGAAAGGAATTTTACCTCATTTTGTTCCTAACTAACCCAACTATAACTACTTTTGGGAATGAATGGTTGAAAAACCTCTATCAACTTTACCAAGTTATCATGACATTCTAATAAAGTTAACTTTACCAATTTATCATGACATTTTAATAAAGTTATCATGAGATAATTATTACATACAGTAATATTTATCGTGATATATTAAGGTTAGCTACTCTTTTCACTTTAGCTATAAGTGGGATTTAGATTGCCATTTTCTAGCGAAAAACTAAAGAATTTTTCAAGGTGTGTCGATGTTTTGGTTATGATTAGGAATTGATTTAACGACCAATTTGTGACTATGAGACAGACTTTTTATTGAATTTATTTATACTTTGCAGCATAACTTTTTAATTTTATACTTACTAGATTATATCCCGCAAAATTTACGGGTTACTTCATGATTTTAAAACAAATGTTTATATCTACATATTAATAATAACGATAGATTGTTAGTTAACTGGCTACATAATAAAACAACGCATTGTAGTGTAATTTTGTAGGTGTGTTGGATACATTTAAATGATGTTGACATGAAATACATTTACATTTAAATTTAAATCAGAGCATAAGTTACATTGTAAACTATATATCGTGAAACATCTAAACAATTGTATTTCATCAGCGGGATGTAGTAACACAAATACGATTAGCCTCTATGGTGAACCTTAACTAATGAATATACTTATATTAGGAATGGCAACGTATAAGGTTTACCGGTTAATATGTACGTTATCTTCTTATATATATAAAGTTTATATATACTATAAAAACTTAGATAAAAATAACCATAATACGAGATGGATACGGGTGGATGATCGGGCGAATTTCCAAAACCCATCACCGTACCCATTAAAATCGGATTATCTGAAAATGTTCTAGTCCATATATTTAGTCGATAAATGAGAAAAGGTATTTATTTAAAGATGAATACATGTAATATTTTTCAAATAATTTTTTGTAGCGTTTTTTAAGGAAGCATTCCAAATTTAAATGTGACTATTGTATTCAATTTATTTTGATTAAATGTGCAACATTTTTTTTAAATACATGGGGTAGAAAAGTCTTTTAGGCAAGTCATGATCATTATTTAGGTAAACACAAATTAGTTTTGAGATCAATGGTTGAAATTCAAAATGCTTAATCATTTAATGGTCTAGATTAAATTATTTGAACCTAATCTTAACATAATTACCTTATTATATCTTTCTTATAATATATAACAGAAATAGTTATTTTGTTAACCTATATATGTCATGTATTTGAGTGATCCAAAATTGGTTATAATAACTCAAAAGAAAAAAGTTAAAGATTTGATTGGGGATTATAGGGGAAGTGATCATATAAGGAGAAGGATGAGAAGTTTTATTTGTGGCCATTGGATGATCTTTTGGGTTGGATCAAAAGTTAAAAAGGGTGGCAATTTTGTAATTACTTTCAAAAATAAGGGTATTAGTTAACAAAAAAAATATAACATTAATTTTCACTCCACACCCCTTCCACTATTTAGACTTTTACATTTTAACCATTCCACTTTATTTTCTTCCCCGTCCTACCTTCTTCCTCCAACCTCACCTACCACTACCCCACCACTTGCTGCCACCACCTTAGCCGCCGTCGGATTTCGGCCGCCGGAAAAAAAAATTTCAAATTTTTTTTTTAATTTCAAATTTTTTTTTTCAAAAAAAAAAAAATTTCAAAATTTTTTTTTTCAAAATTTTTTTTTTCAAAATTTTTTTTTCAAAATTTTTTCCCATAAATCTTTTATTAGATATAGTATTCCTTTTCCTACTGTATTTAAAACTATACGTTTTTTTCACTGCATTTTGTATATTATTGTTAATTAACTAAAATTTTTATATATTTTACTGCATCTTCTATACCCGACGTCAACAAAATACCGTACAAATGGATTATATATATAATCTAAAATGCAGTAAAAAGAGAACAATATGTCCTAAATGATGTATATGCAAAATGCAATAAAAACAACAATATGTATTATACTTTAATACAAAATGCAATACAAATAGATAATATGTAAAATACAAAATGCAGTACAAATCGATAATATGTAAAATACAAAATGCAGTGAATAACAAACAATATATAATGAATGAAATATATGAAAAATGCAGCAAAAATAACAAAATGCAGTGAAAATAACAAAATGCAGTACAAATAGATTATGTATAATATAAAATGCAGTGAAAATAACAAAATACAGTAAAAAAATAAAACGCAGTACAAATAGATTATATATAATATAAAATGCAGTAAAATGAACAATGTGTACTAATTAAATATATGCAAAATACAGTAAAAACAGTAGTATGTATTATACTTTCATACAAAATGCAGTAAAAATGGATCATATGTATAATATAAAATGCAGTAAAAAATAAACAATATGTAATATATGAAATATATGCAAAATGCAGTGAATAATAATAAAATGCAGTGTAATTTTAACAAAATGCAGTAAAAAATATATTATGCATAACTTAAAATGCAGTAAAAAACAAACAATTTATATAAGATTGAGGTGTATAAATAAAAAGCAGTAAACAAATCAAAAGAATTATGTGTAAAATACAAAAATGCAGTAAAAACGAATAATATCTACTAAATATGTATACAAAATGCAATAAAACTAATAAAATGCAGTACAAAGTGATAATATGTAAAAAAAAATTGGAAAAAAAAATTATGAAATTTTTTTTTTTTAAAAATTAAAAAAAAAAAAAAAAAAAATTTTCCGACGACTGGTGGCGGCGGCGGCGGGTGGCAGCAGCTAGTGGTGGGTGGTGGAGGGGAGGGGTGGGTAGGAAGAAAGTATGAGGGAGTAGTGTACACTATTAAAAAGGTGGAGGAGGTAAAAATGAAAATTTGAAAATTCTTCTCCTCCTTCTCCTCAAATAATACCTTCTCCTCTGAACCTCATCCTAAAGATTTTGTGACAAGATTTTAGATTTCAAAGGATGCAAAATGTTGACTTCAACTCACCTCTACCGTCTATTATGAGATAAAATATTTTTCAATATATTGTTACATCAACTTTTATATAGGGATGGGTTATGTGAAAATAAGGAGATAAAAACCCCTCGGTGAAAACATATATTAGCCCTTTATTTGATCTAACTTGACAAAGTATCTTAAATTATATATAGGAAATACCATTATGATGTCATCAATTTGAAAATTTCAATTAATCAATTTAATCCCTTAATTTTACTTAATTTTTAAACAACACCCCTTAAATTTCTCCCTATATTTTACTTAATTTAAAAAGGTATCCGAACTTCAAACATTTTAAAGATAATAATATGTTGTTTAAATAATATGAATTATTTAAAGATAATATTTTAATGGGTCTGAATATTCAAATTAAAATCAACGAATACATGTACATAACTTTTGTCCTATATATTTGAAAATCTGTAATAATATCTAATTTATAAGGGTGGTGATATTTCCAACACTAAATTTGATAAATCCACCAAAATTATTTAAAATTATCAATTTTAAAGATAAATCTAACTTGACAAAGTATCTTAAATTATATATAGGAAACACCATTATGATGTCATCAATTTGAAAATTTCAATTAATCAATTTAATCCCTTAATTTTACTTAATTTTTTAACAACACCCCTTAAATTTCTCCCTATATTTTACTTAATTTAAAAAGGTATCCGAACTTCAAACATTTTAAAGATAATAATATGTTGTTTAAATAATATGAATTATTTAAAGATAATACTTTAATGGGTCTGAATATTCAAATTAAAATCAACGAATACATGTACATAACTTTTGTCTTATATATTTGAAAATCTGTAATAATATCTAATTTATAAGGGTGGTGATATTTTCAACACTAAATTTGATAAATCCACCACAATTATGCATCAAGTACTTGTACTGTACAAACAGATGATGTACAGTTGTGGTGAATTTATCAAATTCAATGATGAAAATATTATCACCCAATTTTAAGTATCTCGTGATCATCTATTAGTTCTCTTTATATAATAAACTATATATTGCTTATATTTATCATTATTATTATTAATTATCAGAATCAAAAGTTTAAAAATATTATATTATATTCACTACATGAAAAATTCTATCATATACATTATATATGCGTAATTATAAAAGTCAAATATATGCGTAATTATAAAAGTCAAATATACATTCAACGGGCCATGTGTATACACGGGTTTAAGGGCTAGTAAGTATATATATACATATTTCGTGGGTTCAAATACGAAGACTAATTTTTGTGAGAACGTAGGAAACACTTCAAAATCACTTTTTAGCTATTCAAACTACGTTATTTTAAAAAAATTTCTTCGTAGCTTCTTCTTCAAATAACTTTTAGAATCTATTTTTCAAATAAAATTTTTTTCTACGTTTTATTATTTTTTATTATTTTTTTATTCACAATAATCACATTTTATAACGTAATAATCACATGAATAATATGTGATTATTATGTCATATATTGTGATTATCTCGAACACATGATAATCACATTATATTAGAGAATAATCACATGTGATTATCATGCTAAATTTTGTAATTATCTTAAATAATCAAAACAGTAACGACTGTAAAAAAGTTCAAAAAAGGTTAATATTTTTTATTTATATTTATATCATAGCTTCCAAAAGTTATTTTAATAGTAATCATTGAAAAAGTTTTGAAGAATAATATGTATCAGATAATTAAAAAGTGATTTTGAACGATTTCTTACGTTCTCACGAAAATTAGTCTTCTTATTTTAACACACCTATATATATATATATGAAAAGGTGGAGATAAAAAAGACGGTGAAAACACTTTTTGATTTATTTTAAGTTATCAACTTTTTTTTTTTTTTGCTTCACATACATTTTTAATTGTGAACCCTTTTTATATATATATTTTTTAACTTTTCTATTTGTGAAGCTTATTCTTTTTTTTATAGAAACTTTTTAACTTTTTTTTTATCGTGAACCTTAATTTTTCTTCACATAAAATTTTTAACTTTTCTAATTGTGAAGCTTAATTTATTTTTTTTTGTTCACAAAATTGTTTTAACTTTTCTAATTATGAAGCTTAATTTTTTTGTTTGGGTTCACAAAAAGTTTGCATATTTTTATAATGTAAACCTGGATTTTTTTTGTTCATATAAAAATTTTTACTTTCTAATTGTGAATCATAATTTTTTTTGTTCACATAAAGTTTTTAACCTTTTCAATTGTGAACTTTATTTATTTTTGTTTTGGTTTACGAATTTTTACTTTATTTTTTTCTGATATATATATATATATATATATATATATATATATAGGCATGTCGATCCCAACTTGTAACGCCCTAAAATTTTGTAAGTTTAAATTATATTATATACTTCTAGTTATTTGATTATATGTATATAATATAATACTATGTGAAATAAGTTTGTATTTGTTAGAAATAGTTAGTGGGACTAGCTATGTAAAGTGAACGTGGTTAGAGGGATAGAAAGTGTTAAGTTAGCAAGGTTAAGGGGAGCAATGTGTAAAATGAATAAATAAAACCCTATAATCTTCTACTTCCTTCTGCATATCGAAAATTCAGTAGAAAATACACAGAGACAGAATTGGCGACACAGAGGAAGAACCAGGAAGAAGGAAAAGTGAAATTTTAATAGGGTTTGATTCAATTAGGGCTCTAAACCTCTAATTACTCCTCTATAAGGTAAGAATTGCTACCCAAATCACTTAACTTGATTGTTAGGGTTTAACTAGCTTAAACCCTAGGTGGTAGAATTCATGGATAAGTGGGTATTAAAGTGAATTTAAGTTTCATACATGTTATTGAGCTATGTAGTATGTTTAAATTGTGTTAATTTTATTAAAGATGCTATAATCATGTGTTAATGGGTTATTGATAATTATGTAAGTAAGTTATCACTAGGATGTTAAGTTCTTGGTGAATTTTGATGATTATGGTAAGAATTGATATCAAATACCCATTTATATGTGATTATAGGGTTAAGTGTATGAAACTTATGGTAAGGTTATAGGTGTTATGGGATTTAACACCTATGTCATGTGTAAAGTGGTAAGAGTAAGAAGTTAATTGTGTAAGTAATATGTGTTATGTGCCTATGTGATTAGGTGATCAAGTGTTGGAAGGTTCAAGTTATTGTTTGATGTAACACCCCAAAAATCTGGAATTAGTGAAAAGTAGTGGGTCTGTTCAGATAAAGATCGCGACGCGATCTGTATGAAATCGCCACGCGATTTATGAAGAATCGCAGCGCGATGTTGGGTATTGCGACGCGATTCAGTCGGTTCCAGGAACGGGTTTTAAGTTCCAAAGGTTTCCAATTTTATTTCCCAAACATAAAATAAATAGAGTAAAACCCATGAATCATCCCTGTGGTTGGCGATTTGGGCAGGAACAAAAACAAGAAGGAAAAACATCAAAACTATTGAAATTAAACACACAAGGACCTGGCCTATCATATATTGATTCTCTCTATTCATATGTAAGTATTCTTGTTTCATTTTTCTAACCTAGAAGTTTGAATATGGTGAAATTGAGGTGGGTTATGGATTTAGATATGAAATTGAGTTGGAAAGAGGATTTATTGATGTTTATTAGTTGTTATGAAGATATAGAAACACTGATTTTGATGTTTTGGTTATAAAACTCGAGCTGCTATGTTTAATCAGCAGGTATAGGGGCTGGGAACGAACCAGATCGCGACGCGATCCTTAAAGGTCGCGACGCGAAGTGTCTGGGATCGCGACGCGATCCTAAGTAGTTGCGACGTGATTGTAGTCTGGCAGAATGTGACACCCCCAAATTTAATGATTTGCGGAAGCTTGATTTGGGTGTCACTAATCAATATACAAAGCACATAAGATATAATGAACGACCACTATATGCGTCGTTTTAAACTTGTATAGATAAAGTAAATGTTTACATCAAAATATAGTTACATTAGCTCGGTTCCTGAAATTGAGAGATTACATAGCATAATTACTTTTACAAAATATAATAATGCAGTCCAATCTCTAGTTGTATGTATGCTGACTCGAGCTAATAATTCATGCTTGTGCAGCCAAACTACTGCTGGGTACCTGTGATAAATACTAAAATGGGTCAGCGAAAACGCTGGTGAGCTCACAGGTTTGCATGTCAATATATAGTTGTAAGAACCGCAAGATTTATATTGAATTTAAAATGCAATTAAGCAAGATAAAAGTTATACTGTCCATGAGCACATAGTCTGAGCTTAACTTGATTTGTCAGGCCCACTTAAGGAAACCTAACTTGAAATGCCTCCTACGAGTGTCTAATCCACACTCGTCTTCCCAAATGCTAATACATCCGTTTGACCGGTTAGTGCGTGCTAACCCGGATGAGGATTGTCAATCCCATATGATATCATATACTAACATTCACGCTATAAATACTAGAGACTATGCTTATGGAGGACTTTAAATTGATTAGCTTGAAACTCATGTAGTATTTGAAGTTTGGCACTTGCGTTCTACTTGTAAAACAAAATCGAGTAGTAATATCACACCCATAGTTGAAAAGCAGTGAAAATGGGGCTATGAAACTCACCTGAGTCTTGAAGTGTTTAATTTAATAAACTCGAAATAATTAGCGGTGAATTGATGTCCAAAGACTTGAAACCTGAATGTGTTCACGACACTTGATTGTTATTAATTGTACCGGTATCCCGAAAGACTACCTTTGTAGTTGTTATACAACTATATATATATATGTCCAAATTACTACGATTTGGTTGATTGAATTGATACAAGTTACAACGACTTGTTTGATTTAATTGATACAAGTTACAACGACTTGTTTGAGTGAATTTATACAAGTTACAACGACTTGTTTGATTCTGAAGTATGTTTTGAAAACGTGTACGGCCCGTTGGTGATTTAGTTGAAATAATAATAATTCTAAAATGTTGACTTTGCTACAGTACTGCTACAGTACTGCTACAGTAAATTTGACTTTTTTGAACAGTAACTTTGACTTCAAAATTCTGGTTTTTCTGTGTTTTGCGACACAACATGCGACACAAAGATTTGACATGCGACACAATGGTTGTGTCGCAGACGTCATGCGACACAAGGATACGACACAGGGACTGTGTCGCATCGAATACGAAATGCTAATTTAATAGCGACATAGTGGTTGTGTCGTATAGAAGTACGACATAGTTTGCGACATAGAGTGCGACACAATATTGTGTCGCATGAGTTACGACACTAAAGGATTTATACGACACAAGGTGCGACATAAAGGGCAAAATACGACACAACATGCGACACAAGGCTTGTGTCGCATGGATGAACACCAGCCCAGAAAGTCCGGCTGTTCGCGATTTTTCCGGCCAAAACTCAATTTAAACTCGTTTTTAAGCTATAAAACTGTGTTCTAATCTTTGTAATGGACATATATAAGTTGTGTAAACATCAAAACATCAAAATATTACATAAAACTAAACAAATCTAAGTTTTTAGAAATTTCCTTACAAATGCAAATCGAAGAAGATGGGGGCCGAAAACGATGGTAGAGCTTTTGTTAATCTTGTTCCTCACTTGATGGTGGTTCCGAAAATGTAAGTTTTGTTGTCGGATTTGATGATTCCGAAATTTTGTATGAATTTGGTGAGAGTGTTTTTGGTGTGTGTGTGTTTTTGGAGAATGAAAATGAAAGAAAGAATGAAGGAGAGGTGGGGTGTAGGTGAAAGCCTCACCTCGCAGTCTCCGTCCCGTGCTCCGCGTGGTGTTCGTTTTCTCAGTCATTTAACGTTAAATATTTATTTTATTCGTTTAAATTTTCCATTTTAAATTATAAATTATTATAAAATATTTTATTGTAAAATTTTACCAGTTATCTATTTATGATATTTAAAAGGGAAATTCGTTTTATTTGTTTGCGCGTTTGTATTTTTAATCTCGTATACATTAATTGTGTAATAAAACTTGGATACGAAATATTACAATAAATGAGATTCTGAATAAAATTGAGTTATTAGATAATATTTGTATTTCTTAATAAAATTATTCACCAACGTCCGTATTTATTGTATCGAAATTCATTCGATTTGAAACTCGTACGATTTAAATAAACCGCATAATTGTGTAGATATATATTCAACAATATATATGATAATTGATACATTAATTAGCCTAACACATAACTAATTACATGTATTAAAACTTGATTAGGCACTAAATTCTAGTCCTAAATTGACAGTTGTCACACAGAACCTGTTTTCTTACTTACTCAATCTGAATTGTCACTTAAATACCAATATGAAATAAAGTTAATTACAGACCTTAATAAAGGTTAAAACCAGAAGTTGTATGGGGAAATTATAAATTATCACTTGAGTTGTTGAGAATAATTAAGTCATGATCTTAATGACTAGTTAAAGAGTAAACTAGAGTAAGAATGTATTCAAGTTAATGATCATATTATGATCAGATTGTAGACATGTAAATTCATGTCTAAGTGATAGTTAAAGTAATAAAAGGTTAAAAGATAATAACAATATAAGAAGTCTAGTTATGTGATTGCGATGATTATTAGAGACTAAATATATTGCTATGATTATGTGTTATAAATAGGTGATCCAAGATTCAAGAAGTGGCACCTACAGACATTATGATTGTTTGCTTATTCGTCTAAAAAGCCAAGGTGAGTATTATGGGGGTTAAATGGGTAATGATTATGTAATCCATATTGCTTATGAGCAAGAGGCTTACATAATCTGATGAATGGTTTATTGGGTGTAATTGTGTTACAGATGGATGTATGCTTATATATATTGATTATTATAATATAGCATATAGATAATTGGTAAGTGTTTGATATAAAGAAAGTGATATGAATTTCCATTATATATATAATATAAATAGATGGATATGATGTGTTGGGCTATTATATAGCAGGTGGATAAATGATAAAACTTTGTGATTGTGGGTTGCAAGCAATGGTTGCGGCCATTGGCTTGTGTTAATTGCTAATTATATAAAAGTTAGCATGATATAATAATAAGGATCCTTAACAGTAAATGAATATGATTATGTGAATACGTGAATAGTATGGATTGGAAATTGTAGACACTTCTAATGGACTTGTGTCTGGGTTACTCCATCACTTCCGCGAGGTGGATGGAAAGTCTCAATTAATGATATTTAATACGCGGGCATTAATTGGGAAATAAACTATAAGACTAATTGTGGATAATTAGCATGAAACAAATACTTAGTATGCTATCACCTGAGAGGTGGGATACTAAGGGGCAAAGTCCAGGAAGAGTTTCTACGATTGCTCAATAATTATATGTAATTGTTATTTATAATGTAACAACCCCAAATTTAGGGTCAATTTAAATTTTCCCTAATTACGTGTTTATTACTTGTATATAATATGAAATAGGATTATATACATTATGTACTTACTATATATATATGGATGGAATATATATATACGCGTATACGATTCGTACAAATCGTATAAAACAACAATTGTGCAAACATACGGACGTTGGTAAAACAATTATTAAATAATGTGAAATTATTTAATTACTTTAACTACTACTTTATATTATGTTTATAATATAACGAAAACGTACGTTTTAATTAAAACGTCACCGAACTCTCCGAAAACTCGATCAACCGACAAAACAAAACAAAGTTATGTTTTCTAACTTGAAAACAAGTATTTTGATAAAATACTTCCACTTAATTATTGAGTAATATTTCGTATTTTAAAACGTATAATTAAACGCGTATAAAATTATTTTAACGTTTAAACGACCGGGGAAACGAACACCGCACGGAGAGCAAACACGGAGGAGCAAAAAGTGGTGAGACCACATCATGTGGCCCCACCAAAACCGGCCCAAGGTGAGGGGGCATTAAGCCCTCACCATTTCCCCCACTCCCTCACTCAATCTCACTCTCACACTCAATCTCTCTCTCTCTCTCCCTTCCAATCGGTTTCTCTCTCTCTCTCTAAACTACCATCACTAAACCACCATAAAAACACCACAAAACCACCTCGGAGGCTAGGCTCGTTTTGGAGAAAAGTGATCACGAGAACGAGGGCTACAACTTCATCTTTTCGGTTTCGCGATACGACAACTTGTAAGTTTTTCCGACGACCCGAAACTTTTCCGATTACATTTATTTTACTTCCATGTTGTTCCCCTAGCTAAATGATGTCCGAATACGTAATTAAAACTCGTTTTTGAACACGTTAACGGAAATGTCGATTTTGGTCATTTTAAAGAAAACGACACCACAAATCTTAAAAACGACTACCAATAGTTACTATGAACTCATTATAACATATTAAAACTAGTATAAAAGTTCTAGACCCAACGGAAACCGGAAAATACGTTTTCGGAAACTAAATTTCCGAACAGACCTCTTGTGTCGCATCGGACCAAAACTTCATAAGACACAACACTGTGTCGCATGTTAAGTCGCACGTTATGTCGCAATGTATGCGACACAACGCTTATGTCGCACTATATGTCGTATCATCTACGACACAAAGTTTACCTATCGCTTGATTGCGACACAACGACTATGTCGTATCATTGTGTCGTACCCTTGTCTGCGACACAACCATTGTGTCGCATAAACACTAAATCAGAAACAAATCCATACGACACAGACCTTATGTCGCATACGGTCTGCGACACAAGCCTTGTGTCGCAGAATGCCCAGATCAGAAAACAAAATATACTCTAAGTGTTAGAATCACTTTTCAACTACTAAATCAAATATGATGCTACTTATACATGAAAATACTATACTTTCGAGAGTATACAGCAACACTTGAATACGTACAAGACTATACTAAACTAACGTGAGATTTCACTCACACACGCGTACGAGATTACACTTGGAAATACTTAGGAGATTGCACTCCAACAAACATACACTTGAACAACTACACGGGATTACATCCGATACGAACTTACAAGTTCACTCACTAGTTACGTGCTGGATTACACGTTAACTGATACGAACATACACTCGAATACTTACGAGGTTTCACTCGTACCCTTTGGGGTTTAAGCCCATTGGAACTTACGCAAACGATACATGTTGTAATACAAACAAACGATTTTACGAGTATACTTTACAACTGTACAACTACTATGAATACATAATAATAATGGATGGAATTATTATTATACACTGACAACAAACAGACCGTACAACTTTTATACAAACTACGATTTACAAACGAATACAAACGTACAAACAAACTAATGGACATTAACTAGTTTGGGAACAACTAGCATGGATACTTTACAAGTATTCCATTTACTTACTAAACCTTATGCGTATTAGGACGCTAAGGGTTGCTAGTTCGGGATACTACTTGCTTACTTACTACATTGTCTGCCAGACTCAGGTGAGTCTTACAGCCCCTACTTTACTGTTTTTACTCAGGGGTGAGATGCATTACTGTTTTACATGAACACACAAAACTTACTTGCTGCCATGATTTACTTACTGTATGAGATTACGAATACGCCAACTGCATGAGTTTACGACTAATCCAATGAAATCCTCCTGAACCATAGTTGTTAGTTATGTGATAAGCGCGAGTTTTAGTATATGGATCCATATGGGACTGACAATCCCCGCCCGGGGTAGCAAGCACTACCACGAACCGTTCCTGTAGAAACGGGCGTTTCTTACTCGTTCCGTATGAATGTTTTGGATTACATTCATGAGGGGGTACCTATATTTACAGTACGTTAAGCTTCAACTATGGTGGCTCATGGCAATTGTATCAAACGGTCTGCATAACCTGCAACCACCACTTATTAAAACTTAAGTTAACGATGAGCATAACCTGTGATCGTTACTTACTGGCTGGCTATGATTTACAAATACTACTTGTGTGTTCAAACTGTTTACTTACTTACAAACCTGTGAGATTCACCAACCTTTTTGGTTGACCGTTTTAGTAATGCTTCTCAGGTACACAGCATCAGTAGGGATGCCCAGCAGGATAAGCTTACTTAGCTCGAGTCACATGCATTTACAAGCTTGGAGATTTTATTACATTACTTTTGTACTTACTGTTATGTATTAGAATCTCTAGGAATTTACTTGAACTCGAGCTTGTATTTTGAAACTACTTATGTATTAATGTAATAACTTTTCGAACGTCTCATTTAGAGTCGTTCACCGTATCCTTTGTGCTTGTGATTATTGATTAGTAACACCCAAAACATCGCTTCCGCAAACTGTTAAATTTGGGGGTGTTACAGATTGGTATCAGATCCTAAGGTTATAGTGAACTAGGTTGCATTTAGTGGGCCTAGACTATGACCGTTAGGCAGTATTCCTCATTAGGTATAACTGGTTCAGGAATTACAGCATACGAGTTTAATTTAACATAGCCTGATCAACTATGTACAATTAAATGAAGATGATGTGAATTCTGAAAGGGGTTATGTTGAACCGGAATGCATTAGCTGACTCTGACCTCGAGAGAACCGGGACTTTTACCTGATTGTGCTAAACACGAACTAGGCGGTTATGTGATATATATATATATATATACATAGGCCTCTTTCCCCGATACGATACTCTCTCTCGACTACTACGAAATCAATATTCTTCAAAACTTCATCGAACAAACGACAACTCGATTCTCGTCATTCTGTCTTTATTTAACTTTTATGAATTCACGACTACCGACTTACGTCCGAAGACTTCCACACCGTTATAACTGACAACCATAGTTACTCGAACGTCCTTCGATATAAAGATCGAGACCTTGTTTTCATTTACTACTCCTACCTAATTCGACGTGTATACCATTCTACAATGTACCCCACCGTACCATTATATGTATCCCAATAAAATCATTTTAACTCAAGTCTCCGTCAGACTTCAAATTATACAACCGATTTTTAACATCAAAATTTTATAACAAATGTATTTTTGTCAAACATGTTACAAAATTTCTTACAAAATGTTTTATAAAATTTTCAAAAAAAAAAAAAAAAAAAAAATTCGAAACTGTATAAACTTATTTATAACCCACAAACTTTGAACCAATTTCAACCGTTGACGAAATTTCTCTTAAACGTACTAAATCATCACCGCCATAATTCTTATTCAAATCCTCACATGTTCTTTATTATTGTTTCAAGGAACATGCCTCCTCGACGTCAAATCATGCTTACTGAAGCCGAAGTAGCGGGTATAATTGCCCGTAGCGTGGCTCAAGCCCTAGCTACCCGAACATCAACCCCTGGTAGCGAAGATACAGCTACTAACGGACCACAACCCAAAACCTGCACCTACAAGGATTTCCATAACTGCAAGCCGCTGAACTTTGCAGGAACTGAAGGAGCAATCGGTCTGATTCGATGGACCGAGAAAATCGAATCAGTGTTCCTCATCTGCAACTGCAAGGAAGAGGATAAAGTTAAATTCGCCGCCAGCACCTTTTCTGACACCGCCCTTACTTGGTGGAACACTTATGCGCAAACGGTGAGCATTGCCGATGCTTACAAACTACAGTGGGATGAACTAAAGAATATGCTGAGGGGCGAGTACTGCCCAAGAGATGAGCTGAAGCAACTAGAGTTGGAATTCTGGAATCACAAGATGCAGGGTGACGACATCACCGGCTACACCAACCGCTTTCACCAGCTGGCACTTTTGTGCCCATCCATGGTTGATCCTGAATACAAAAGGATCGAAAAGTACGTTGATGGACTTCCCGAGCGACTACAAGACTTAGTGACTTCATCTAAACCGGGAACTATTCAGAGTGCCATTCGTATGGCTCATGAGTTAACGGCAAATTCTGTCCGCCGTGGCTCGACTTCAACCCCGTCTGCGAGTAACAAACGTAAATGGGAAGTGAGTCCCCACTCATCCAACCCGACTTCCGACAAAAAGCCTGCAACAGTCAATGCCAATGACTCAAGGGCTTACAAGGGGAGCAAGCCTTACTGCTCCAACTGTAGTCGTCATCATAACGGCTCCTGTCCCTGCACTAAGTGCAAGAAATTCGGGCACCTGGCCCAAGACTGCCGAACCAACCCCACTGGTACGGATACTTCTGCACCCAAAACCTGCTATGAGTGCAACGGTACCGGGCACTTCAGGAAGGATTGCCCTAAGCTGAAACCCCGAACCAACAACACAAGGAGTAGAGCTTACGTAATCAATGCTAGAGAGGATGACCCAAACCCGAGACTCTGTGATTTACTCAACCCGGGTACGCTCATTCTTTGACTACCCGAATCTGTTTTCTCATAAATCTCTCGCTTAATGACTTGTGTATAACTGTATTTATTCTGTGTGTTTTCTTTGATCCTAAGTACACAATAGGATTAGGAAACGACCGACTACTTAAATCCCGACAACACAATTTGCCTTACACTTTAGATACAGTAACTTCGTTCCCAATTATCTCACACTGGTTGAGACCGGGAACTCGTATGCTATTCGTTACTTTAAACAGATAAATTAATATAACTTCACTTACTTGAGGCAAATTCTTAAATAGAACACTTATTTCGTAGGAAATGACAACTCACTCCGTCAACAACCCTACACTGCAAAATGAACTGCTCAGTGAGGAACCGAAGATGTTTCCTTACCTCCTCGAACTCGAGTGTGATACAGAACACTCCGCTGAATCAGCAATGGCACCTGCTGTCCCTGCTGCTCTAACTGCTGCAAAGGCATCAGTTGATGAAACCCTGACTACTGAATCAGTCAACCACCTTAACCAAACTATTGATTCGCTACGAAAACAACTTACTGAGGCACGGGAAGACATTGATGACCTACGACGAATTGCTTTCCAAAACGACATACGTATGCGTGAGTACGAGTTACGATTGCTAGCCTTAGAAAACCTCGCTTCAACATCAACATCACAAGGTACTCCTACTGAAGAAGATACCGATACCGACTGTACGCTACCTCCAGCAAAAAGGGTGAAGATTACTCCCTCCAACTCTTCAGGAAATTACTTGGGAAAGAAACCTTTCTGTTCCCGATGCACTCGGCATCATGAAGGACCGTGTACCATACCCACCGGTCGATGCAATCCTACCCTAAAAGTACGAATCCTCCTAAGGTGAAACTCTGCTTCAACTGTGGGAGTGCTGGCCATCTCAAGGCCCAATGCCCACTACCATCAGGCAACAAAATTTAGGGTACGTTACCACCTGACGATTACTTGATTTCAAACACTGTAGGATCTACCCTACTACCGTAGGCTGCTAGTACACATTGTAGCTACCTGACTAGTATAGAACTACCGATTACTACTTCGAACAAATTTCGGGACGAAATTTTATTAACAAGGGGAGAATGTAACAACCCCAAATTTAGGGTCAATTTAAATTTTCCCTAATTACGTGTTTATTACTTGTATATAATATGAAATAGGATTATATACATTATGTACTTACTATATATATATGGATGGAATATATATATACGCGTATACGATTCGTACAAATCGTATAAAACAACAATTGTGCAAACATACGGACGTTGGTAAAACAATTATTAAATAATGTGAAATTATTTAATTACTTTAACTACTACTTTATATTATGTTTATAATATAACGAAAACATACGTTTTAATTAAAACGTCACCGAACTCTCCGAAAACTCGATCAACCGACAAAACAAAACAAAGTTATGTTTTCTAACTTGAAAACAAGTATTTTGATAAAATACTTCCACTTAATTATTGAGTAATATTTCGTATTTTAAAACGTATAATTAAACGCGTATAAAATTATTTTAACGTTTAAACGACCGGGGAAACGAACACCGCACGGAGAGCAAACACGGAGGAGCAAAAAGTGGTGAGACCACATCATGTGGCCCCACCAAAACCGGCCCAAGGTGAGGGGGCATTAAGCCCTCACCATTTCCCCCACTCCCTCACTCAATCTCACTCTCACACTCAATCTCTCTCTCTCTCTCCCTCCCAATCGGTTTCTCTCTCTCTCTCTAAACTACCATCACTAAACCACCATAAAAACACCACAAAACCACCTCGGAGGCTAGGCTCGTTTTGGAGAAAAGTGATCACGAGAACGAGGGCTACAACTTCATCTTTTCGGTTTCGCGATACGACAACTTGTAAGTTTTTCCGACGACCCGAAACTTTTCCGATTACATTTATTTTACTTCCATGTTGTTCCCCTAGCTAAATGATGTCCGAATACGTAATTAAAACTCGTTTTTGAACACGTTAACGGAAATGTCGGTTTTGGTCATTTTAAAGAAAACGACACCACAAATCTTAAAAACGACTACCAATAGTTACTATGAACTCATTATAACATATTAAAACTAGTATAAAAGTTCTAGACCCAACGGAAACCGGAAAATACGTTTTCGGAAACTAAATTTCCGAACAGACCTCTTGTGTCGCATCGGACCAAAACTTCATACGACACAACACTGTGTCGCATGTTAAGTCGCACGTTATGTCGCAATGTATGCGACACAACGCTTATGTCGCACTATATGTCGTATCATCTACGACACAAAGTTTACCTATCGCTTGATTGCGACACAACGACTATGTCGTATCATTGTGTCGTACCCTTGTCTGCGACACAACCATTGTGTCGCATAAACACTAAATCAGAAACAAATCCATACGACACAGACCTTATGTCGCATACGGTCTGCGACACAAGCCTTGTGTCGCAGAATGCCCAGATCAGAAAACAAAATATACTCTAAGTGTTAGAATCACTTTTCAACTACTAAATCAAATATGATGCTACTTATACATGAAAATACTATACTTTCGAGAGTATACAGCAACACTTGAATACGTACAAGACTATACTAAACTAACGTGAGATTTCACTCACACACGCGTACGAGATTACACTTGGAAATACTTAGGAGATTGCACTCCAACAAACATACACTTGAACAACTACACGGGATTACATCCGATACGAACTTACAAGTTCACTCACTAGTTACGTGCTGGATTACACGTTAACTGATACGAACATACACTCGAATACTTACGAGGTTTCACTCGTACCCTTTGGGGTTTAAGCCCATTGGAACTTACGCAAACGATACATGTTGTAATACAAACAAACGATTTTACGAGTATACTTTACAACTGTACAACTACTATGAATACATAATAATAATGGATGGAATTATTATTATACACTGACAACAAACAGACCGTACAACTTTTATACAAACTATGATTTACAAACGAATACAAACGTACAAACAAACTAATGGACATTAACTAGTTTGGGAACAACTAGCATGGATACTTTACAAGTATTCCATTTACTTACTAAACCTTATGCGTATTAGGACGCTAAGGGTTGCTAGTTCGGGATACTACTTGCTTACTTACTACATTGTCTGCCAGACTCAGGTGAGTCTTACAGCCCCTACTTTACTGTTTTTACTCAGGGGTGAGATGCATTACTGTTTTACATGAACACACAAAACTTACTTGCTGCCATGATTTACTTACTGTATGAGATTACGAATACGCCAACTGCATGAGTTTACGACTAATCCAATGAAATCCTCCTGAACCATAGTTGTTAGTTATGTGATAAGCGCGAGTTTTAGTATATGGATCCATATGGGACTGACAATCCCCGCCCGGGGTAGCAAGCACTACCACGAACCGTTCCTGTAGAAACGGGCGTTTCTTACTCGTTCCGTATGAATGTTTTGGATTACATTCATGAGGGGGTACCTATATTTACAGTACGTTAAGCTTCAACTATGGTGGCTCATGGCAATTGTATCAAACGGTCTGCATAACCTGCAACCACCACTTATTAAAACTTAAGTTAACGATGAGCATAACCTGTGATCGTTACTTACTGGCTGGCTATGATTTACAAATACTACTTGTGTGTTCAAACTGTTTACTTACTTACAAACCTGTGAGATTCACCAACCTTTTTGGTTGACCGTTTTAGTAATGCTTCTCAGGTACACAGCATCAGTAGGGATGCCCAGCAGGATAAGCTTACTTAGCTCGAGTCACATGCATTTACAAGCTTGGAGATTTTATTACATTACTTTTGTACTTACTGTTATGTATTAGAATCTCTAGGAATTTACTTGAACTCGAGCTTGTATTTTGAAACTACTTATGTATTAATGTAATAACTTTTCGAACGTCTCATTTAGAGTCGTTCACCGTATCCTTTGTGCTTGTGATTATTGATTAGTAACACCCAAAACATCGCTTCCGCAAACTGTTAAATTTGGGGGTGTTACATATAATGTGGAAATAATTGAATATATAATTATGGTGTCCATGAATGGCTGCGGTCATGAGCTGGATGGTTATAGTTTGGTGCGGGTTATGGTTGCGGCCATAGGCTCGTGTAATAGTTAATAATATATTATTAGCATGTAATAGAGTTAAGGATCCTTAGCATAAAAGAAAAAGAATGAAATAATACTTGTTGAATGAATATTGTGTGATAAATTATTCATTATTATTCATTTAGCAGTTCATAGTCTCACTAAGCTTTGACTTATTCCTTTCAGTTGTTTATTTTGTAGGTTTGGTTCGGTTGAACCAATATGATTAAAGATATGATTGTGATTGTCAGAGGTTAACGTGGACAGGAGCTTGCTGTATGGTTAGACAAGCTTCCCTTCTTTTAAACTATTGTAACGATGACACTTGTATAAGTCGCCCATTTTATGTTATTAAATCAAATGTTTAGATGAAAATAATATTGTAAGTTGTAATAATAAATAGTATGTGGTTGACTTTTAAAGTAGTCAAAATGTGGTAAATATTATAATATTACAATGGGACTAGAATGAAATTTGATAAAATATGTATTAAAGTAAAGGAATAAATTTGGGGCGTTTCAAGTTGGTATCAGAGCAATGGTTTGAGAGAATTATGTGATCCACGATAGAATTGCCTAATCTTAAACCGATGTGAATAGCATAAATTATTATGCTGATTATGCGTAGTAAAGTACAGTAGATTGAACTGATATGATTCCCTGTAGTGAATATTTTGATGATTGTTACCTGTTAAATTGGTAACAGTATGTTAAGTGAGATAATAGTATCCTGACTAGTTCTAGTTAAACGTTAGTATGCCTAAAATTAAATGATAAAGAAAGTGTAAAAGTAGTAGTGTCGAATTAAATAAATTATTACAAGGCATTGTTAATATTCCTTGCTAATATTTATATAATGTGGGCATACTTGTAAAATTTCTATTTCTCATGTAATTGGGTAGATGGATATGGTATATGTGAGTAGTGATATTGACACTAGCTCGGTGCTGTTGAATAGGCTAATTTATGTTAGCCATGTGTTGAGATGTATTGATAACTGCTAATGTATATATATTGGCGGTATATATATAAAAGATTTGAATAATGAAATAGCTGGCAAATGTTAGCTACAGTGGTGTGTTGGTAAATGTTACATGTAAATAGAATTCCGATAATCAGGAATATTGACTTATGTCAGTTATTATATAAAGTATATAATGTGAAAAAGATAAAGTTGTAAAAGGCATTAATGAATGTCTTATAAAAGATGTTGACTGATTATGTGGAATTAATTGATTATGTGAAAACGATTATGTGGACAACAATTTTAAATTTTAAATTTTGATTGCTGTAGAAGTTTGTGCTATGTGATTAAATGTGTAATGATAAGTCTCAATAAATCTTAATGATATGAGGTAGCCTGAGAATGAAAGTGTGAATTACATAATCTAGTTACGTTTGGCCAACGTAATTATATTATGCTATGTCACATGAAAATTGTTGAGGCTGCTAACTACCAGATAGATTTAATGTGACTGTGTTGTTATTAAGAGTAAGATGTGTAGTGAACTCTTTATGGAGTAAAACAGAATATAAGTCTAAATACATACAGGTACGTGATTATGTGAACGTGTCTACATTAGGTTCACGTTTACAGGTAATTGGATAGAATTATGGTGTAATGCCTAAGTGGAGTTTTTGGTTCGACTCTAATATTTTAGAAAGTTTATGTGATGAAAGTAGTTCATAACCTTAACGAGTTAGTTGGTACTCTGATTGGATTACCAATGTATTGATATGTTTAAATGTTCATATTGTCGTTAGTTAATAATACAAAGTTCATGTAAGTGGTTAAGTGGTAAGTTAAGAATTGGTTCAAAAGTGTGACGAAAAGTAGTTGTTACCCTGAAATTGTTAATGTTGTATGGAAACATAAATTAGAGTGTTAAATGGTATTAATTGTTTGTGGTTTGGAGAAAATGGGTCAAAAGTGCTCTAAATGAGTTCATGTATAAGTATATTGGTGAGGACAATTGAGTTAAGAGTCAAAATGGATGTCAATTATAATAGTGATAAGTGCAGGTCGTAAGATCTATACTTTACATTATGACAAGATCACAAAGGTGATAAAAATGACCCATAATTGGTTATAGGTCCAAATTCTTCGTTAACGCGAAATTTGGAAATATGTGAAAAGTGAAAAGTTAGTGGTTAGAAGCTGATTGTGCAGGCCTGTTCAGGTAAAGATCGTGGCGCGATCTGTATAAGATCGCCACACGATTTAAGATTAATCGCGGCGTGATATTGGGTTATTGCGACGCGATTTGAGTGTGATCAGAGTTGAGATTTTAGTTTTTCCAGAAATTAGATTTCAGTTTCTGTTTAAGTTGTTGGTGAATTGTTATAGACTCAAAGGTTAAAAAGGTCAGAATGTTATTCCAGTTTCATGTAGTATCATTCATGTTTAGTTATGTCTATATATATATATATATATATATATATATATATATATATATATTAAAGCTAAGTTATACACATGTCGTGTGCAAGTTGAATATTAAATTGATGATTAATATGGTATATAAAGAACGATATAACATAAATTTGATTGGGGGATGAAACTAAAATCTTGTGAAAAGATAGTTATAATATAACTAGATATATGGGGTTACCAGACTTGGAGTCGTTTTCATTTTCTACTTGTATGAATATGAGTTATTGGTTTATGATGATAATAACTTAGTAAAGGCTTTAATAGTCTAAATAACTTGTTTTAAGAAATGATGTGTCATTGAAGATGTATGAATTATAAGTGACACTTTATGTGTTTTATGATAAGATATTTCACTACATAAGTGAAACCAGATAAGTGAATGTAGTGTGATTCCGGATTACAACGGTGTAAAAGGTTTCACATGTGATAGATATGTATATGATTTTAGTTGTTAACTAGTTGCAAAGATAAATGTGAATGTGTGATATTGTGATTCTAGCATTGATGAACGCCAAAATGTGCTATTTTATAGTGCTAATTACCCCTTTGTTTGATTAATTTCTTATGCATTTTATTTGAATTCGATACTCATTTCGTTCATATTTGCATTTAGGAATTAGATGGAGCTTGAATCGTAAAAAGAAGCTGAAAATGAGCGAGAATTGAAGAAAAGAAGTAAAAGAAAGGAAGCATGAAGAGTGGAGGTCGATGGTTAAAAAGATGGAGAATTCAATCCATACGGCGTATGGAATTCCATACGGCATATGGATGATGTGAGCCGGGCCGCCAGAATACGCGGTCTGATCCATGGGCTTTTCAATCCATACGGCGTATGGATGTCCATACGGCGTATGGATTGAGTCGACAGAAACCCTAAAAAACTCATTTTGCTCTCATTTTGCATATCACCTACCACACTTCTTCCAGCCGATTCTCTCAACCAAAAACCCTAATTCTGGAGCATTTTGAAGGAAAAAGATCAAGGTTAATCAAAGGCTTCATTCGTTCAATCGTTATTTCAATATTTCGGTTCGAATACGTTTCTTTATTTCAATTGATTATGAATATTGAATTGTTTATGAATCTGATTTTCTGTAGTAATATGATTGGCTAAGTTTTTAATACAATTGTTTAGATGATAATACTCAGATGATGATTTGATTATTGAATTGCGGATTTATATCGGTTTTTATGAATGTTTGTATGTTTACTTGATGATCCATGTTTAATTATTGATTATTGGTGATAACCTAGCGTGATCTTATGATTAATTGAGATTGAGTTCCTTTTGATTATAGAATTATTGATGGTTGTTGATTAAATTGATAATTATCACTAAATAGATTGAGTTTGATAGGCTAGGGTTACTTATGATTGATGATTGGTAATTAACATGATAACTAATCATTAGTTATAAACTTTGTTGATTCAAGTTGCAAAACTAAATCATATAGAAGGTGTAGTTTTAAACTATAACACAATTCGGTGGATAACGTTAAATTGAACTGTTAGTGGGTTGAAAACAACTTTATATCTTTCTTGATTGTGTTTAATCAGTTAATCTTGTAAGGATAACTGGTATATTTGGCGTGTCACAATAAGAACCATGTATTTGCAATTCAATAAAGTGATAATCAGAATCTGAGGAAAATAGTCTAAACAATTGTATCTCTTTCATCGGTTGAATTAAATCTTTTATTTAAGTAATTATTTTAGTATTTCTTTATTTTCTAATTAAGTTTTAATTAGTAAACCATTTATCATAATTGTTTGTCAATTGTTCGATCGGAACTAAAACGTCTCCACTTATTATTGCTTTCATTAATTGTAGTAATTTCCAATTTGTTAAGATTGACATCTGTTCCCTGTGTTCGACTCGGACTTACTGAGCTATACTATATTCTGACCAGGTATTCTTGCCTGTGTTGTGTGTAGTAAGTTAGGTATTTCCATTTTTAAAACTAAAGCCCCGTTTACACAGCATCAAGCATATTGCTAGTTTCCAAATTAAAAGTTACTTAAGTGATTATGTTTTAAGGTATTTAAGGGTTTAAATGTAACTAACCCTGGTAAATGCTTATTGATCCAAATGGATCAAGGATAGAAACAACGTATATAGGTACAAGTGAAAGAAAATAAAATGCACACTTTAAATGTGCATGTGGAAAGAATTGAAATCATATACTTAAGTCTATAAGTTGATCATGTGGTATAGTGTACGTTATATATATTAGTTATTTAAACTGAAAATCTAATTAAGATGAAATAAGCAGTTTTTGATACTGCACTTGTGCTGGATATTGCCCATAGTGCCAGTGAGAAAGTTTAAGGCATATTGATGTGTAAGTGAGTGGGGCAGAATGTATATTATGTGCCTACGTTGATAAAATTATATGTTTACCTGTCATAAGCGATTTCGGTTATATGTTATACGTGTATAAATTAATACAGTGCTATGCACATATGTGCATTAGATTATTAGTTGATAGGTGTATAGGTTGTGTATAAGCTATATAAGCTGTATATGTATCTAGATAAAAAGTTGATAAGACCAATGAGACAGGTTAATATAAAGGCAATGCACGTATTGTTATATAGAAATTGAGGTAGAAATTACAGACTCTCAGTAAATGTTGGTAATAGTATATGTTTTATGTCCATATGAACTAGTAAATTAAGTAATGAGTTTCAATATGAATAAAGGCATCTGCCTGAACAGAATTGTTAAGGTTGTTTAGGTACGAGAAACATTCGTGAGGACACGAATGAAATGATTGGGGGATAGTTGTAACACCCCAAATGTAACACCCGCATAATTAGGATACTTAGTTATGCCTAATTATTTGTAACTAGTTGTAATTAGTATGTAATAGGACTAATTACAGGCTCTATTTGTATATATATATATGGTGATTTATATATATATATATATATATGTGTGTACTTACGCGATTCGGATGAATCGTACGAATTAACCGGACAGAGTCTGACACAGTTTATTTGGACGTTGGTGACAGAAATTTAATTAAATAATGAGAACGTATTTTGTTATATAAAATACGCAACTGAACGAACATTATTTATAAATTATCGCTACGACATTTTAAATAATGCAACAAAACGTATTAAACGCGAATTAATAATTTAAATACTTCGACAAATATTTTTATTATAAATTTCAAGGCATTTTATTTAAATACTCCAGTTACATATTAAAAATGTAAAAGTTTGGTTAAATACTAAAAACAAACGATTAATCGATTAGAACACGGGGCAAATACTGAAATTTGGGAAGTGTTTACTCTTCCCCCTCTTTTGGATCAGCCACCAACCCCCCCCACCCCTCCTCATTCTTTCTTTTTCATTTTCATTTTTACAAACACACACTCTTCAAAAACTCTCTCAACCAAATCCACACCAAATTTTCGGAATACAAACCGACCCACAAAATTTACATATTCGGAATCACCATCACGAGTGGAGCAAGAATATCAAGACCGTTTTCATCATTTCATCCTCCATCTAGCTCGATTTGCAAAAGTAAGAAATTTCTAAAATCTTAGATCTATTCAATTTGATGTAATGTTTTGATGTTTTGATGTGTACACAACATAGTTATAACCTAATACATGAAGAAAACACGATTTTATAGCTCAAAAATGGGTTAGATTTGCGTTTTTGGTCGGAAAATCACGAAACCCGAAAGTTTCTGGGCTGATGTTCATACGTGCGACACAAGCCTTGTGTCGCATACTGTGTCGCATAAACCCATTTGTGTCGCACCTTGTGTCGTACCAACCTTTAGTGTCGTAATCTTTGCGACACAATATTGTGTCGCACTCTATGTCGCATACTATGTCGTATTTTATACGACACAACCGTTATGTCGCTATTGAATTAGCATCGCAAGCTTCTTGCGACACAACCACTGTGTCGCAGGACTCTTGTGTCGCATCCTTCATGCGACACAACCTTTGTGTCGCATAACAAACTTTAGTGTCGTATACTGTGTCGCAAAAAACAGCAGTTTTACAATTTAAATTCCAATCTAAGTGTTAAACATTTGGACTTCGAACGATTATACGATATGACATCTAAGGGACATTGAAACATAATTTCAAGCATAACACTCCAAGCAAATAGATAAATGTCAAGATTAACGTTTCAACTAAATCACCAACGGGCCAAATATGTTTTCTAACAAACGAACAATTACAAACATACGGACTAACACTGGATATACTAGTTGTGTACAACTAAATGAAACGTCTCGTGAGACGCATACTTACATAACTTCATATGATTAGGCATTTGAAGGTTACGGGTTCGGAGAACCTACTTGCTATATTTACTACTTGCTATTTGCTACGGCTTATTTCAAGACTCGGGTGAGTCTTACGGCCCCACTTTTACTGTTTTATCTTATTGGGGGAGAAACATGCAACTGCTTTTCTTGAACACAAGTACTAGAACTGGTTACTATACCAAACGGAATTGCATGAGTTTACTTACAAACAGAAGTCTCTCCATCATATATCGTTAGTTATGGACTTAAGCGCGAACACTAGTTAATGGATCCATTAGGGAAATGACCCTCCCCGCCCGGGGCAGTAGCGCTGCCACGTACTGATTTACACGTATAAACGGGTGACTACTTATTCGTTACTGATGCTTGCTCATTTACGAGCATGTCACGGGAGCAAACTTATCATTTACGGGTTAAGCTTCGATTATGAGCCTCATGGCAACGGTATAAACTTACTTACTTACGATTTCTGGATTGAAATTGCTGATTTTACGCATGCGGGCATTACTGATGAAATCTCGTGTTCAAAGCTGATATTACTTACAAACCTGTGAGATTCACCAACCTTTTGGTTGACACTTTTTAGCATGTTTTCTCAGGTACCCGGATGGAGTAGGATTACTCCAGGATTTTAGCTAGAGTCGCATGATTTCAACACAACTGCATTAACGGAGATTCTTAGCATTATCTTTTGTATATTTTGATTATGTAATAGAATCTCCCGCTACAAGCGTGGACTCTAGGGAAACTACATTTTTGTATACGAAAACACTAAGTTTTCAAACATTATATCTATGGAATGTAACTAATTTACAAACGTTGCATATAGATGTCGTTTACTTTATCTTTGCGCTGTGATATTTGATTAGTAACACCCCAAAACCTGCTTCCGCTAAACAGTGAATTTCGGGGGTGTTACAGATTGGTATCAGAGCCTAAGGTTATAGTGAACTAGGTTGCATTTAGTGGGCCTAGACTATGACCGTTAGGCAGTATTTCTTATTAGGCATGACTGGTTCAGGAATTACATCATACGACTTTAATTTAACATAGCCTGATCAACTATGTACAATTAAGGAAAGATGATGTGATTTCTGAAATGGTTATGTTGAACAGGAATGCGTTAGTTGACTCTGACCACGAGAGAACCGGACCATTACTTGATACGTGCTAAACACTAGGCTGGATATTATATACTTATATATATTAGCCTCGTCTTACTTACACTCTGCCACATGAATGGCAAACACACCACCCAATCCGTCACTCTCTCACTCACGTGGGTCACGAAACCCACGAGTAGCCAGGAGGAACACAAGGTCATCTCGAACCAGCCCCTATCCTGTTCATAACTCTCAGGACTCGGCACATCTCACGTTGCCAGTGTTGGCTACCCAATTCCGCCGTCAAGAGCAAAGGCTCGAGAGTCTTGAACGGGAACAACACCGGATGACCTACCTGCTTCGCCAAGCACTTGATCACATATCACAACTCCAGCGAGAACAAGAGGATACCAACCTCTCTGTAAGCATAATTCAGGATTCTATGACCGCCGAATTAGGTGCGGATGAACTTGTAAGACACCGACTAGAGGAATGTGAACAGCGTTCACAGGAGACTGAGGATCACTCGCGAGCACTAGCACAACGACTGGCTTTGGTTGAAGACAACGCCAGGCAAACCAACAGACTAGCAGAAACCATGGACCACCTTGTCGCGCTGATGGAACAAATTAATCTACATTAAGACTAGTGTAGTCTTTGTCTTGTAATCTATCTCGTAATCTAATGACTATCTAGCGCTACTCTATAAACCAGTCGGATGTAACAATTCCCGACACCTTTGTAATATCTCTGTAGGATGTAACCTTTGAACTCGCATTATCCATTAAATATTCCTTGCTATTTCAACTCATAATAATTGTCATTTTTCCATGATGATGTTATGTATTACTGCTTTTATACATGTACATCTGTGACAATTACAAGTTCCTACAAAATCTCATGTATCTTCATTTCTTTTATTGAAGAAGCATGCCGCCAAAGACAAGACCATACACCGATGCCCAGATTACCTCCCTTATAACCAGGCTGTTACTGAAGCCTTGGCTCGGAATACTCCACAAAATTCCACGAGAAACAGCGATGCCGCTGAAACCCCTGCTGCTAAACCTTGTTCTTACAAGGACTTTCAAAACTGCAAACCTCTGAACTTTGCAGGTACTGAGGGAGCTATCGGTCTAGTACGCTGGATCGAGAAAGTCGAATCTGTATTCCTTATTTGCAACTGTGCGGAGGGAGACAAGGTTAAATTCTCCGTTAGCACTTTTACTGACACCGCACTCACCTGGTGGAACACCTATGCCCAGACTGTGGGTGTTGCTAATGCTTACAAACTCCCGTGGGAGGAGTTGAAGGAGATGTTGAGAGGCGAGTACTGCCCCAGGGATGAATTGAAACAGCTGAAAATGGAATTCTGGAACCACAAGATGCAGAGTGATGACATCACCGGATACACCAACCGTTTCCACCAACTGGCACTTCTGTGCCCAACCATGGTTGATCCTGAGTACAAGAGGATTGAGAAATTCGTCGATGGACTTCCCGAGAGACTACAAGACCTGGTGACTTCATCCAAACCGGGTACTATTCAGAGCGCCATCCGTATGGCCCATGAACTAACGGCAAATTCTGTCCGCCGTGGCACAACTTCAACCCCATCTGCAAACAACAAACGCAAGTGGGAAGTAAACCCCAACTCATCCAACCAAACCTCCAACAAAAAGCCTGAGTTCGTTAAGGCTTATTCATCTGGAACTTCGGAGAAGAAAGGGTACAGTGGGAGCAGACCCTACTGTCCCAAATGCAACCGTCATCATGACGGTTCTTGCCCTTGCTCCAACTGCAAACGGTTCGGGCATTTAGCCAAGGATTGCCGAACCAACATTTCTACCCCCAACACCAATGCACCAAAGGCCTGCTTTGGGTGCGGAAATTCAGGGCATTTCAAGAAAGATTGCCCAAAGCTGAAAAATAACAACAACCTTGCTCACGGTAGAGCATTCGTTATCAAGGCTGGGGAAGCCAGACAAGACCCGAATGTCGTGACGGGTACGTTCCTTCTCAACGACCTTATTGCTTCTGTATTATTTGATACTGGTGCCGATAGAAGCTTCATTTCTGAGAAATTTAGCCCTTTACTTGATATAACTCCCACTGCCTTAGATGCAAAATACATTGTAGAATTAGCAAACGGCAAACTGATTGAGACTGATAGCATCATACACAACTGTACACTTAACCTTACGAACGAAAGGTTTTCCATTGATTTAATCCCTGTCGAGATCGGCAGCTTCGACATTATTGTCGGTATGGATTGGTTATCCAAGCACCGAGCTGAAATCATCTGTCATGACAAACTCGTTCGCATACCTCTTGTATCCGGTGGAACCTTAGTCCTACAAGGGGAGACCGGTAGACGGAATCTGAATATTGTATCCTGTCTGAAAACTAGAAAATATCTACGAAAAGGGTATCAAGCCATCCTCGCACATGTAACGGAGAAGAAGTCGAAGGAGAAGCGACTTGAGGATGTTCCGATCGTGCGGGATTTCCCGGAAGTCTTTCCTGAAGACTTGCCCGGACTTCCGCCACCTAGACAAATCGAATTTCAAATCGAACTTGTGCCAGGAGCTGCACCCGTGGCACGAGCCCCTTACCGTTTAGCACCATCCGAAATGCAGGAGTTGTCTAACCAACTACAGGAACTCCTGGACAGAGGATTTATTCGACCAAGTTCCTCGCCTTGGGGAGCTCCGGTCTTATTCGTGAAAAAGAAAGATGGATCTTTCCGCATGTGTATCGATTACCGAGAGCTGAATAAGCTAACCATAAAGAATCGGTACCCACTTCCTAGAATCGATGACCTATTTGACCAACTCCAGGGATCGAGTGTTTACTCAAAGATTGATCTACGGTCAGGTTATCATCAACTCCGAGTTCGCGACAATGATATTCCAAAGACAGCTTTCCGAACTCGTTACGGGCATTACGAATTCCAAGTAATGCCATTCGGTTTAACCAACGCACCGGCTGTATTCATGGACCTTATGAATCGGGTGTGCAAACCATATCTTGACAAATTCGTCATTGTGTTCATCGATGATATCTTGATTTACTCTCGCAATGAGCAGGAACATGCTCAACATCTGAAAACCATTCTAGGACTTCTTAAGCACGAAGAGTTATATACCAAATTCTCCAAGTGTGAGTTCTGGATTCGAACCGTTCAATTCCTCGGGCACGTGATTGACAGCCAGGGAATTCATGTTGATCCCGCCAAGATTGAAGCAATCAAGGGCTGGGAGTCACCGACCACTCCAACCGAAGTGAGACAATTCTTAGGTCTTGCTGGTTAAATCCGCCGATTCATCGAAAACTTTTCAAGAATAGCTGTTCCCCTAACCACACTGACTCAGAAAGATAAGAAGTTCGATTGGACTGATAAACAAGAGTCGGCTTTCCAACTATTGAAAAACAAACTTTGCAGTGCACCAATCTTGTCTTTACCCGAGGGCACCGACGATTTCGTAGTTTACTACGACGCCTCACACCAAGGACTTGGTTGTGTGTTAATGCAACAGGAAAAAGTCATTGCCTATGCCTCACGACAACTAAAAATCCACGAGAAAAACTATACGACCCACGACCTCGAGTTAGGTGATGTGGTCTTCGCATTGAAAATCTGGAGACATTATCTCTACGGTACGAAAAGCACTATCTTTACCTATCACAAAAGTCTTCAACACATATTCAACCAGAAAGATCTAAACATGAGGCAACGTCGCTGGGTTGAATTACTTAGTGACTACGACTGTGAGATCAAATACCACCCGGGCAAGGCTAACGTAGTTGCCGATGCCTTAAGCCGAAAAGAACGAGTGAAACCCCTTCGAGTCCGAGCACTTTCTATGACAATTCGTAACGAGCTCCCTGCTCAAATCCTTACCGCTCAACTTGAAGCACTCAACGATGAAAACTTGAAAAATGAAGCCTTGCGAGGCTTGGATAAACAATTCGAAATCAAACCCGATGGAACTCGATACCTCTCTAACCGGGTGTGGTTACCCAAATTCGGAAACTTGCGAGATTTGGTGATGGCTGAAGCTCACAAATCTCGATACTCTATACATCCGGGTTCTGACAAGATGTATCACGACATCAAAGGGTTGTATTGGTGGCCTAACATGAAAGCTGACATTGCCTTGTACGTCAGTAAATGCCTAACCTGTTCCAAAGTCAAGGCCGAACACCAAAGACCCTCGGGGCTGCTCTTACAACCTGAAATTCCTCAATGGAAATGGGAGCAGATTACCATGGACTTCATTACCAAACTACCAAAAACTTCGAGTGGTTGCGATACCATTTGGGTGATCGTGGACCGTCTCACGAAATCTGCTCATTTTCTGGCCATCAAGGAGACTGACAAGATGGAGCGTCTGACTCGCATCTACGTCAAGGAAATCATCTCGCGGCACGGTGTACCTATCTCGATCATCTCGGATAGGGACAGCCGTTTTACTTCTAACTTTTGGCAATCACTACAGAAATCTCTTGGTACTCGTCTGGATATGAGTACTGCTTATCACCCACAAACCGATGGCCAAAGCGAGCGAACTATTCAAACACTGGAGGATATGCTACGAGCCTGCGTAGTTGACTTCGGTACTTCTTGGGAAAATCACTTACCGTTGTGCGAATTCTCGTACAACAACAGTTACCATACCAGCATAAAGGCTGCACCCTTCGAGGCACTTTACGGACGTAAGTGCCGATCACCTATCTGTTGGACTGAGTTAGGAGATTCCCAACTCACGGGTCCAGATATCATTCATGAAACTACCGAGAAAATCATCGGTATTCAAAACCGGCTGAAAGCCGCACGTGATCGTCAGAAAAGCTATGCTGACGTGAGACGCAAACTCCTTGAGTTCCAGGTAGGGGACAAGGTACTTCTCAAAGTGGCACCGTGGAAGGGTGTCATTCGATTCGGAAAGCGAGGCAAACTAAATCCTAGATACATTGGACCATTCGAAATCCTTGAAAGGATTGGTCCAGTGGCATACCGCCTGCAACTTCCTGCTGAACTTAGCAGCGTACACAACACATTCCACATTTCTAACTTGAAGAAATGTCTGTCTGACGAGACACTGATTATACCGCTCGACGAAATTCGAATCGATGATAAACTTCATTTTGTCGAGGAACCTATGGAAATCATGGACCGTGAGGTCAAGCGATTGAAACAGAGTCGTATTCCCATCGTAAAAGTCAGGTGGAATTCTAGGCGTGGCCCTGAGTTCACCTGGGAACGGGAAGACCAAATGCGACAGAAATACCCACATCTCTTCCCAGACAACGCACCGTCCGTACACTCGAACTAATTTCGGGACGAAATTTCTTTAACAAGGGGAGAATGTAACACCCGCATAATTAGGATACTTAGTTATGCCTAATTATTTGTAACTAGTTATAATTAGTATGTAATAGGACTAATTACAGGCTCTATTTGTATATATATATATATATGGTGATTTATATATATATATGTGTGTACTTACGCGATTTGGATGAATCGTACGAATTAACCGGACAGAGTCCGACACAATTTATTTGGACGTTGGTGATAGAAATTTAATTAAATAATGAGAACGTATTTTGTTATATAAAATACGCAACTGAACGAACATTATTTATAAATTATCGCTACGACATTTTAAATAATGCAACAAAACGTATTAAACGCGAATTAATAATTTAAATACTTCGACAAATATTTTTATTATAAATTTCAAGGCATTTTATTTAAATACTCCAGTTACATATTAAAAATGTAAAAGTTTGGTTAAATACTAAAAACAAACGATTAATCGATTAGAACACGGGGCAAATACTGAAATTTGGGAAGTGTTTACTCTTCCCCCTCTTTTGGATCAGCCACCAACCCCCCCACCCCTCCTCATTCTTTCTTTTTCATTTTCATTTTTACAAACACACACTCTTCAAAAACTCTCTCAACCAAATCCACACCAAATTTTCGGAATACAAACCGACCCATGAAATTTACATATTCGGAATCACCATCACGAGTGGAGCAAGAATATCAAGACCGTTTTCATCATTTCATCCTCCATCTAGCTCGATTTGCAAAAGTAAGAAATTTCTAAAATCTTAGATCTATTCAATTTGATGTAATGTTTTGATGTTTTGATGTGTACACAACATAGTTATAACCTAATACATGAAGAAAACACGATTTTATAGCTCAAAAATGGGTTAGATTTGAGTTTTTGGTCGGAAAATCAAGAAACCCGAAAGTTTCTGGGCTGATGTTCATACGTGCGACACAAGCCTTATGTCGCATACTGTGTCGCATAAACCCATTTGTGTCGCACCTTGTGTCGTACCAACCTTTAGTGTCGTAATCTTTGCGACACAATATTGTGTCGCACTCTATGTCGCATACTATGTCGTATTTTATACGACACAACCGTTATGTCGCTATTGAATTAGCATCGCAAGCTTCTTGCGACACAACCACTGTGTCGCAGGACTCTTGTGTCGCATCCTTCATGCGACACAACCTTTGTGTCGCATAACAAACTTTAGTGTCGTATACTGTGTCGCAAAACACAGCAGTTTTACAATTTAAATTCCAATCTAAGTGTTAAACATTTGGACTTCGAACGATTATACGATATGACATCTAAGGGACATTGAAACATAATTTCAAGCATAACACTCCAAGCAAATAGATAAATGTCGAGATTAACGTTTCAACTAAATCACCAACGGGCCAAATATGTTTTCTAACAAACGAACAATTACAAACATACGGACTAACACTGGATATACTAGTTGTGTACAACTAAACGAAACGTCTCGTGAGACGCATACTTACATAACTTCATATGATTAGGCATTTGAAGGTTACGGGTTCGGAGAACCTACTTGCTATATTTACTACTTGCTATTTGCTACGGCTTATTTCAAGACTCGGGTGAGTCTTACGGCCCCACTTTTACTGTTTTATCTTATTGGGGGAGAAACATGCAACTGCTTTTCTTGAACACAAGTACTAGAACTGGTTACTATACCAAACGGAATTGCATGAGTTTACTTACAAACAGAAGTCTCTCCATCATATATCGTTAGTTATGGACTTAAGCGCGAACACTAGTTAATGGATCCATTAGGGAAATGACCCTCCCCGCCCGGGGCAGTAGCGCTGCCACGTACTGATTTACACGTATAAACGGGTGACTACTTATTCGTTACTGATGCTTGCTCATTTACGAGCATGTCACGGGAGCAAACTTATCATTTACGGGTTAAGCTTCGATTATGAGCCTCATGGCAACGGTATAAACTTACTTACTTACGATTTCTGGATTGAAATTGCTGATTTTACGCCTGCGGGCATTACTGATGAAATCTCGTGTTCAAAGCTGATATTACTTACAAACCTGTGAGATTCACCAACCTTTTGGTTGACACTTTTTAGCATGTTTTCTCAGGTACCCGGATGGAGTAGGATTACTCCAGGATTTTAGCTAGAGTCGCATGATTTCAACACAACTGCATTAACGGAGATTCTTAGCATTATCTTTTGTATATTTTGATTATGTAATAGAATCTCCCGCTACACGCGTGGACTCTAGGGAAACTACATTTTTGTATACGAAAACACTAAGTTTTCAAACATTATATCTATGGAATGTAACTAATTTACAAACGTTGCATATAGATGTCGTTTACTTTATCTTTACGCTGTGATATTTGATTAGTAACACCCCAAAACCTGCTTCCGCTAAACAGTGAATTTCGGGGGTGTTACACCAAAAATCTGGAATTAGTGAAAAGTAGTGGGTCTGTTCAGATAAAGATCGTGACGCGATCTGTATGAAATCGCCATGCGATTTATGAAGAATCGCGGCGCGATGTTGGGTATTGCGACGCTATTCAGTCGGTTCCAGGAACGGGTTTTAAGTTCCAAAGGTTTCCAATTTTATTTCCCAAACATAAAATAAATAGAGTAAAACCCATGAATCATCCCTGTGGTTGGCGATTTGGGCAGTGATATCGCGTAAAAAGTCACGTTTTTACTACCGATATCTCTCTCATTCTGAAATGATTCTTGGCAATTTAACTCAAAAAAACAGTACAAATCAATAGTATTATGCCAAGGTGGTCAAAACAAGGTTGCACGATGAAAATCAAGCAAAACGGATGAAAAACGAAGATTCCACACACGTTTGAAGATTCAAGACATCAAAATGAGATTTCAAGACAAAAATGTCCATCATTAACATCCATCTCAACCAAGATGTTCGTTTTCAAATTACGAATCCAACAGAAGAAGAATCAACAAAAACGGACGAAGAATGAAGATTCTACGTACGCCGGAAGATCCAAACGATTCGTACGACACATCTAAAGTTCAGAGACATATTTTTGGGATTGCTTTTCATCAAAAGCTTCGTTTTTAAACTACGAATCCAACGCAAAAAAGAATCAACGCAAACGGGCGCGTAACGAAGAAAACACGTACGAATCGAGAAACGAGGCAACATGCGATGAACTGGTGCGGGTAGCAGCCAGCCGCCGCCGGCCACCACCAGGCCACCGCCGGCTGCCACCCCCTACACGGTTCCCGCTTTTTGGTCCTTTCGTGTACCCGGTGCTAGACTTTTATGCGTTTTTCCGTACCCGGTGCACCACCTTTACGCCCTTTTTTCGTACCCGGTGCCACCACCTTTTCCACCTTTTTCTAATGTGTGCCTCCAATTGCTAAAATGCACCAAAACTCTCCTATAAATAGGAGGCATGAGGCTCATTTGCAAAAGGCACCTAGGCACCTACACACTTTCTTTCTCTAGCTTCTAGCTTTTCTTTCTTTCTTTATTTTCTTACTTTAAAGTAGTATTAGGCTAGCTAAAATAGAAGCAAGGAACGTGCTTGTAGTCCTTGGTGAGGAACGTATTTGTAATCTTTGGTGTATGCTTGGAGCAACTCTTATTAATTCAAGTATATTCCTTCTTGCATATTAATCTCGGTTATTTCTATCCTTATCTATCTTGATTAAATATGTATACTTTAATTATGCTAGAGATAGTTTGTGCCATGATTAGCGAGTAGATTACTATTGTATTTGTTGTGATGTAGTTAGCATATGTAATTGTGGGATGACTCTAATTGCGTCTTGAAATAATATGACGGCCCCTATTCGACTGTTTACTTGGTATAGTGCTGGAAATGCTTTCGAGCAAAGTACAAACGCATGGAAGCCGGTAACGACCGAAGGTAGTTGTATTATGGATCGACGTCAAAATGGAAACTTTATGAACGGACTTACCTTATGATTTTAAACCTAAAACTTACATTCGCCTTTCGATTAACAAACGTGATTGTAACCTTGTAAAGAGGAGTCGCGAACCTTAATACTTGGTCAATAATTATCTGTGTAAAAACTATGGTTTTAATTGTAACGTCATGCGAGCATCATAAAATGCAATGTGATTACGTGGAATTGCCATGAGTATTGTACACTTGAAATCACAATGTACTTATCATGTAAACATCGTGATGCTGTGTAAACAGAGTCTAGTTTATTAATTTATAAAAGGGAAATACCTGCTTACTATACACAACACAGGCAAGAATACCTGGTCGTAATATAGTATAGCTTGATAAGTCCGAGTCGAACTCAAGGAACGGATGTCAATATTAAATAAATTGGAAATTTCTACAAGTAAATAAAGCAGTAAAGATAGGGGGCGTTTTAGTTCCGATCGAACAATAGGTAAACAATTATAAAAGAGTTTATTAAATAAAGATTGAAAGAAAATAATTAATAAATAATTAATCAAATAAAGACTTGATTCAGATGATAGAAGAAATGCATTTGCTTGGATTACTTTCCTTAGAGTCCGGAAATCATTTTACTAATTTGCTAACATATGGATTTATTGGTGAATTAACAAATATTACCAATCTTCCTTACTAGATAAATTGATATAAACACAATCAAGAAAGAGACAAGGTTGTTTTCAACACGCTAACAGTTCAATTTAACGTTGCCCACCAAATTGTATTCTAAATTAAACCAACACCGTTTATGTGATTTATTCTATTGACTTGAATTAACAAAGTCTATAACTAATAAAAGTTATCTTGTTTATCAATGACCATTACCAATTATTAACCCTAACCTGTCAAACTCAATATATTCAGCAACAATCGTCAATTGAAATCAACAATTATCAATAATCTTATAATTAAAAGGAAATCAATCTCAATTAACCATAAAACCACGTTAGGTAATTACTAATAATCATTCAATAACCAAGGATCGTCAAATAAACACATAAACTTTCAATAAATCCAATTAAATCCGCAAATCAATAATCAATCCGTAATCTAAGTATCATTATCCAAGCAAATACATAAAAGATTTAACCAATCATGATAATACAGAAAATCAGATTCAATAACATATCAATAGTCATAATCAAATGAAAGAAAGAAATGTTTTCGAACCGAGAAACCGAAATCAATGAATTAGCAATTGATAGACTTCAATTCTTCTTGCTTCTTTATCATCAAAATGCTCCAGATTAAAGGTTTGTGGTGATGAAAATCGGCTGTGTAGAAAAATGGGGTGATAACCCTCAAAATGAAAGCAAATCAGCTATTTAGGGTTTCTGTCGACGCAATCCATACGCCGTATGGATTTTCATACGCCGTATGGATTGATTTGGCCCATGGATCAAGCCCGCGTAATATGACGGCCTGGCTCAACCAGTCCATACGCCGTATGGAATTCCATACGCCGTATGGATTGAAAAATCCAACTTTTTCAGCTATCGACCCTTATTCTTCATGCTTTATACTTTTCGCCTTATTTTCTTCAATAATAGCTCGTTTTCTGCTTCTTTTCCAATTTAAGCTCCAATTAACTCCTAAATGCAAATATGAACGAAATGAGTATCAAATTCAAATAAAATGCATAAGAAATCTATTAAATAACGGGGTAATTAGCACTATAAAATAGCACATTTTGGCGTTCATCAAACATCCCCCACTTGAATCCTACTTGTCCTCAAGTAGACTATCAGTTAAAATCATGAACAGGCAAAATATCATAACATAGGGACTTACAAACTAACCAGCATTTCACAACCCAAATTTTACTTTTAAAACTAATTTTTCATTAAATCTAGCAATCAAGAAACTCTATCAGGAAACCAAATTCTTCACTAATTATTATTCGGCATAAAAGATAAATCATACGGATTACCGATATTGTTGTCCACCTAAACAATCTATATTATAACCATTGAGCTTAACTCTTATTATTCTAGCAGGCTTTACCTTCGAATCCCAATAGCAAGATATCCTCATACAACTAATGCACCACAACTTTCCTCAATATGAAAAATCTAAATTAAATCAATCATTTTTCAGGCCAAGACATTGGTGACAGGTCTGTACCTTAGTACAACAAAGCGACTTAACTTGGCCTTGGTTTATTCATTTATTTTATTCTATATATATATATATATATATATATATATATATATATATATATATATATATATATATATATTTCAATGATAAATATACTGACGGAAACCATGTCTGTACTTTCGTACAACAGAGGAGACAACACCCAGTATATTCCCAAATGATGACCATTAAGATTTCATAACTGAGGGCTATAACACGCTACCATATAAGAATTAAGGCAACAGCCATACCTTACTAAAGATCCTCTCAGGCAAACCTACTTACTACATTAATTTATTCAATGGCTCAATAACTTTCATATAGATTGTCTATCGATACATCACATTATGAACTATCTTATATTTACAATTTAAGATTTATTCATTCATTTGAATTCCCCAATTTTGTTACAAGATTAGTTAAACTTAAGAAAAATTAAAATTTTAAAAGAAAAATTTAGACTGAAAAATGACTATACATAATGCCCTTGAAAATGATATCTACCAACGAATGCAATTTGATAACTTAGGACAAGTGAACTTCTTTTCCCCATCCCCCACTCTAAAATATGCAATGTCCTCATTGCAAAAAGAAACATAAATATAGGGAATAGAAAAGAAGTGAACAGAAATACTCCCCTGATCTGGAAGAAACATTCGTGGACGATATGATTCAGAAAATATACAACAGCACACTTTCGTAGGTATCACGGTTGCATTTAGCGTATGCAACAAGCCTTTAAACCTCTCAGCATCCTGAGTGGACGAGTTGTGGTCTCGTGAGGGTTTCCAGGGAACATACCCACAAAGTTCAAACCTGCAAGTAAAAACAATAAAACAAAATAACAGAATAACGGGTTGTCTCCCGAAAGCGCTTTTGTTTATCACGTCGGTAAGCTCGACATCTTGCTCCACAACTTAACTCAATTTCATCTCCAAATCACGCTTGGAGTCCCTTGCATCACCATAGTATCTCTTCAAACGACTTCCATTAACCTTGAAAGTTTTTCCAGAATGACCTTGCAGATCAACAGCACCAAAAGGATAAACCTTTTCAACTATAAAAGACCCTGTCCAACGAGTCTTCAACTTTCCAGGGAATAAATGCAGACGAGAACTGTATAGGAGAACCTTATCACCTTTTTCAAATAAACAATTTGATTTAAAGCGTGAATCATGCCATTTATTGGTGCGCTTCATATATAGTCGAGCGTTAACATAAGCATTCATCCCTAACACTTTTTCCAATTGTGCATTCGTAAAATGTGTTTCACTGTCACTGATTAAAACCTTTGGCGTTCCAAATCGTGAAAACAATTGCTTAAGGAACTTCACCACAACCCATGCATCATTTATAGGTAGTGCCTTTGCCTTCAACATCTTTTGTGACGTGTAATTAGGTCCCTTATGCCCTCTAGTAGGACCATTGTGACAATGACTTAGAATTCGCGTCTCCATTTTGATCGAGATTCCATTTGTCAAGATTGACTCTTTACTCTCCTTTTGCTTGACGCCCTCATTTTCCAACTCCTCATCGCAAGTTGTCTCTATCTCCTCAATCAATTTATCGAATTCTTCGATGTCACGGATTTTGTCGAGGCTTCCGGTCCATCCTTCAAGAATCATTGGGTCTAAATCTTCGTCATACTTCAAACTTTTCAAACTTTCGTCATCCTCAGATAATTCTCTCATGCTAGAAAAGTAACACGTCTCATCCACTGATCCCGGATATTGCATAGATTCATTCACATTGAATACAACCTTCTTATCCCCCAATCTCATGGTTATTTTCATATCAAAAACATCAATCAACGCTCTGGAAGTGGCTAAGAAAGGTCTACCTAGAATAATTAGCACCTTGGGATCTTCTACCATGTCAAGAATCACAAAGTCGCAGGGAAACACAAACTTATCGACCTTTACTAAAACGTTCTCAACCATCCCTCTAGGGTATTGGACAGAATGATCAGCCAACTCGATGCACATTCAGATAGACTTAGGTTTTCCTACCCCAAGTCTAGCGTACATAGTATAAGGCATAATAGATATGCTAGCCCCAAGATCCGCTAATGCATTCGCGATGTCTAACTTACCAATTAAACAGGGAATAGTGATACTCCCCGGATCCTTCATTTTTGGTGGTAGCTTGTTTTGCATCACGGCTGAGCATCGCTCATTCATCATTACTGTGGTTGCTTCTGCGAACTTGCTTTTATTAGTCAAGCGCTCCTTCAAGTATTTCACATACTTAGGCATTTGGGCAATGGCTTCCACAAACGGAATATTGATATGAAGCTGCTTCAGATTTTCTAGGAATTGGTGATAATGAGCTTCATCTTTTCCTCTCCTCAAAGCTGCTGGGTAAGGTGGGGGTGGTGCATGATCCTTCGCATATTGTCCATCCCTAGCAATTTGATCAGCTTTTGTGTTTACCTTTGACTTTTTGGCAACCTCAGCTTCCTTCTCCTTTTCAAGCAAAAGCTTTGACACATGATTCTTTTGAAACTTAGGGTTTTCATGAACCTTTCCACTTCTGGTAGTCACTACCTTTGCGTGATCTCGTGGGTTGGTTTCGGTGAATCCTGGTAAAGTTCCCGGGACTCTCTCTTGGAGAACCTTAGCCATGTTGGAAATGATTCCCTCAATTTGCTTAATCGCGGCACCCTGATTTCGAACTAATGCTTCGATGGTGTCCATCCGTTGTCCAGACCTAGCAATCAATTTCTCGTTGGCGGTCAAAAACTTCCCCATCATTTCTTCCAAATTGGATTTCTTCTCGGGGAAGGTTGCTGAGGGTTGTTCCTCAGTGAAAAGACCTGGCTGAATCTGGCGGAACTGGCGACCTCCTTCCTGGTATGGTCTTAGGAAAAATTCCCCACTGCCTTGGCAGTAGGTTCCGTGAGTTTCCACACATTTAACTTCCTCTCTCACTTCTCCAGAATTCTTTTCGGGACAATCCTTGACTAAATGCGTTCCTCCACAGTTGTCACACCCTATTTGGATTGCATGGAGAGTCTCGGTCACTTTTTTTATGTCTCTTCCCATGCTGTCCAGCTTGGCGGTTATGGCGGCCAGTCCATCGTCATTGCTAATTGACCTCTTTCTCCTAGAGGAACCATCATCCCATAACCGAGAATGCTTTGCTTGGTCGCGAATAGCTGCTAAGGCATCCCTAGGAATCTTCTTCGGGATAGGTCCTTGAGCATCTAATTGCTGTCTTGTAGTACGATCTACTCCCTTGTAGAATACCATTATAATCTGCTGGTCGTTTAGGTCGTGCTGTGGACATTTATGCATCAAGTCTTGGTACCTTTCCCACGCTTGGTGTAGCGACTCATCAACTTCTTGCTTGAAATTCCTAATCTCGTCGATCATCTTTGACGTTTTGGATGGCGGGCAGTACATCTTTAGAAACTTAATGCGGAGATCTTCCCACGTGGTGATGGATCAAGCTGGTTCATTAGTAATCCATCTTTTTGCCGCTCCCTTGAGTGTTTTTGGGAACACTCGGAGCATGACTTGATCGCATGTAACGTTATGGATGTTGAACATATCGGCGATCTCCACGATCTTTTCCACGTGCTCGTTAGCATCTTCTCTCTCCTCTCCTCGAAACGGGTTTTCCCTAAGCTCCTTTAGGAATTGTCCCTTTATCTCGAACGTGACATTTTCTGCAATTGCGGGCCTCACTACTCCTGGGCCAAGGTCGTTACGCCTTCTGCTCGAATATTCCTCGAGAGTCATGTTGGCGATGTCGTCTGCCATTTCTAAATCTGGTTCCGATTGATCACTTGGGTGTTCGGTTGGTGATCTAGTGCGACACTCTCCGTATCCGCCTTCGTAATCCGAATGGTGGTCGAAAGTCACCGGGGTGTAAATATTATTAATAAACACCTCGTACTCGTCTTCAGGAAATAGTCTGTGTAATGGTGAATTAGGCGGTGCGGAAGTGGAACGTCTTCTCTGACGAAAGACTCTTAAATATAAAACAACTTATCAACTAATCCCTAATACAAGATAATACAATTAAACAGGAAAACAAAACTAAATTCAAACTAATAATATACAGAAAACAAATTCCAATTTATCAAATTGAATCAAACCGCTCCCCGGCAGCGGCGCCAAAAACTTGATGCTGTATAAACAGAGTCTAGTTTATTAATTTATAAAAGGGAAATACCTGCTTACTATACACAACACAGGCAAGAATACCTGGTCGTAATATAGTATAGCTTGATAAGTATGAGTCGAACTCAGGGAACGAATGTTAATATTAAATAAATTGGAAATTTCTACAAGTAAATAAAGCAGTAAAGATAGGGGGCGTTTTAGTTCCGATCGAACAATTGGTAAACAATTATAAAAGAGTTTATTAAATAAAGATTGAAAGAAAATAATTAATAAATAATTAATCAAATAAAGACTTAATTCAGATGATAGAAGAAATGCATTTGCTTGGATTACTTTCCTTAGAGTCCGGAAATCATTTTACTAATTTGCTAACATATGGATTTATTGGTGAATTAACAAATATTACCAATCTTCCTTACTAGATAAATTGATATAAACACAATCAAGAAAGAGACAAGGTTGTTTTCAACACGCTAACAGTTCAATTTAACGTTGCCCACCAAATTGTATTCTAAATTAAACCAACACCGTTTATGTGATTTATTCTATTGACTTGAATTAACAAAGTCTATAACTAATAAAAGTTATCTTGTTTATCAATGACCATTACCATTTATTAACCCTAACCTGTCAAACTCAATATATTCAGCAACAATCGTCAATTGAAATCAACAATTATCAATAATCTTATAATTAAAAGGAAATCAATCTCAATTAACCATAAAACCACGTTAGGTAATTACTAATAATCATTCAATAACCAAGGATCATCAAATAAACACATAAACTTTCAATAAATCCAATTAAATCCGCAAATCAATAATCAATCCGTAATCTAAGTATCATTATCCAAGCAAATACATAAAAAATTTAGCCAATCATGATAATACAGAAAATCAGATTCAATAACATATCAATAGTCATAATCAAATGAAAGAAAGAAATGTTTTCGAACCGAGAAACCGAAATCAATGAATTGGCAATTGATAGACTTCAATTCTTCTTGCTTCTTTATCATCAAAATGCTCCAGATTAAAGGTTTGTGGTGATGGAAATCGGCTATGTAGAAAAATGGGGTGATAACCCTCAAAATGAAAGCAAATCAGCTATTTAGGGTTTCTGTCGACGCAATCCATACGCCGTATGGATTTCCATACGCCGTATGGATTGATTTGGCCCATGGATCAAGCCCGCGTAATATGACGGCCCGGCTCAACCAGTCCATATGCCGTATGGAATTCCATACGCCGTATGGATCGAAAAATCCAACTTTTTCAGCTATCGACCCTTATTCTTCATGCTTTATACTTTTCGCCTTATTTTCTTCAATAATAGCTCGTTTTCTGCTTCTTTTCCAATTCAAGCTCCAATTAACTCCTAAATGCAAATATGAACGAAATGAGTATCAAATTCAAATAAAATGCATAAGAAATCTATTGAATAAAGGGGTAATTAGCACTATAAAATAGCACATTTTGGCGTTCATCACATCGCGAAGCAATTAAATTCACAATGGAAATATCGGTAAACGATTAAATACATTGTGGACTACCATAGCACTTTCCGACATGGTCTGGGTTTAACTTTATGCAAAAAGCCGTCAGCATTTTAATTAGCATTTTAATTAGATTAGTTAGTTTAGATTAGATTAGGTAGGCTATAGGCTAAATAACCATTTACGAAAACCTAGGGATTTGTTAATTGTATTGAGAAAGGCAAGTTTAAAATCCACTTTAAATCGATACTTTTCCTTAACCTATGAAATCTAAAGTAAGGTATGCAAGAAACCTCAACACTTTCCTTCGCTTACCATGCTTAAACTTCATTAATAGGAATTGATCAACTAAGTCCGAACATATTTGCTAAGTTAGTTGTTTGCTGAATTTATAGTCTTTATGGTACTAAGAACGGTTAGACTTGTTGTAGACTTGCTACTTTATTCCTTCGCCCACGAGCGAATGCGTTCGATAAATAAGGGCCACTGACTCCCTCACAGGAGAGTGTGGAGAGTTGAGCATTGTCTGTCTGATGAGAATCATGACACCGTGGTTCCTCGTGACATATTAGTTGATAACCGACTAATAGGGAATCTATCGGTTATACCATAAACTACCAAGTCTAGTGAACATTCCAAATTTAGTAAACGTTTTCCCTATAAGTCATCGTCCCACATTATAAGCTAATGAACTTACAACAAATACTACTTTCTATTATCTGATTTATTATTACATTTTATTCGCTTTATTTAGTTTACCTAATTAACTGAACCAAAACCACCAACGCACTCTTTTAAAACCTTCACTAGAAAAGAAAGATTGATTGGATCACCTCCGTTTCAATTCAGTTTCTCTTTAAGAACGACTCTAGGTCATACTTACCATCTACTAACCTTTGGTTCAGTATTAGTAAGTCATGCTTAGACCCCAGCAATTATAAATTATAAAACCTATCGATCGCCGTTACGAACCGCGTGTTTGTAGCGCGCATCAGGCAGGAACAAAAACAAGAAGGAAAAGCATCAAAACTATTGATATTAAACACACAAGGACCTGGCCTATCATCTATTGATTCTCTCTATTCATATGTAAGTATTCTTGCTTCATTTTTCTAACCTAGAAGTTTGAATATGGTGAAATTGAGGTGGGTTATGGATTTAGATATGAAATTGAGTTGGAAAGAGGATTTATTGATGTTTATTAGTTGTTATGAAGATATAGAAACACTGATTTTGATGTTTTGGTTATAAAACTCAAGCTGCTATGTTTAATCAGCAGGTATAGGGGCTGGGAACGAACCAGATCGCGACGCGATCCTTAAAGGTCGCGACGCGAAGTGTCTAGGATCGCGACGCGATCCTAAGTAGTTGCGACGTGATTGTAGTCTAGCAGAACCTGTTTTCTTACTTACTCAATCTGAATTGTCACCTAAATACCAATATGAAATAAAGTTAATTACAGACCTTAATAAAGGTTAAAACCAGAAGTTGTATGGGGAAATTATAAATTATCACTTAAGTTGTTGAGAATAATTAAGCCATGATCTTAATGACTAGTTAAAGAGTTAACTAGAGTAAGAATGTATTCAAGTTAATGATCATATTATGATCAGATTGTAGACATGTAAATTCATGTCTAAGTGATAGTTAAAGTAATATAAGGTTAAAAGATAATAACAATATAAGAAGTCTAGTTATGTGATTGCGATGATTATTAGAGACTAAATATATTGCTATGATTATGTGTTATAAATAGGTGACCCAAGATTCAAGAAGTAGCACCTACAGACATTATGATTGTTTGCTTATTCGTCTAAAAAGACAAGGTGAGTATTATGGAGGTTAAATGGGTAATGATTATGTAATCCATATTGCTTATGAGCAAGAGGCTTACATAATCTGATGAATGGTTTATTGGGTGTAATTGTGTTACAGATGGATGTATGCTTATATATATTGATTATTATAATATAGCATACAGATAATTGGTAAGTGTTTGATATAAAGAAAGTGATATGAATTTCCATATTATATATAATATAAATAGATGGATATGATGTGTTGGGCTATTATATAGCAGGTGGATAAATGATAAAACTGTTGAGATACAAATTGTATTGTGATTGTGGGTTGCAAGCAATGGTTGCGGCCATTGGCTTGTGTTAATTGCTAATTATATAAAAGTTAGCATGATATAATAATAAGGATCCTTAACAGTAAATGAAAATGATTATGTGAATACGTGAATAGTGTGGATTGGGAATTGTAGACACTTCTAATGGACTTGTGTCTGGGTTACTCCATCACTTCCGCGAGGTGGATGGAAAGTCTCAATTAATGATATTTAATACGCGGGCATTAATTGGGAAATAAACTGTAAGACTAATTGTGAATAATTAGCATGAAACAAATACTTGGTATGCTATCACCTGAGAGGTGGGATACTAAGGGGCAAAGTCCAGGAAGAGTTTCTACGATTGCTCAATAATTATATGTAATTGTTATTTATAATGTGGAAATAATTGAATATATAATTATGGTGTCCAGGAATGGTTACGGTCATGAGCTGGATGGTTATAGTTTGGTGCGGGTTATGGTCGCGGCCATAGGCTCGTGTAATAGTTAATAATATATTATTAGCATGGAATAGAGTTAAGGATCTTTAGCGTATAAGAAAAAGAATGAAATAATACTTGTTGAATGAATATTGTGTGATAAATTATTCATTTAGCTGCTCATAGTCTCACTAAGCTTTGGCTTATTCCTTTCAGTTGTTTATTTTGTAGGTTTGGTTCGGTTGAACCAATATGATTAAAGATATGATTGTGATTGTCAGAGGTTAACGTGGACAGGAGCTTGCTGTATGGTTAGACAAGCTTCCCTTCTTTTAAACTATTGTAACGATGACACTTGTATAAGTCGCCCATTTTATGTTATTAAATCAAATGTTTAGATGAAAATAATATTGTAAGTTGTAATAATAAATAGTATGTGGGTGACTTTTAAAGTAGTCAAAATGTAGTAAATATTATAATATTACAATGGGACTAGAACGAAATTTGATAAAATATGTATTAAAGTAAAGGAATAAATTTGGGGCGTTTCATTTGAGCTATTTGCAAGGTAAGTATATGGATAAGATTGTGGAGCCAAGAAATGATTTTATCATTGGCTTGGCTGTATTCAAGTAATGACTATGTCATTAGCTTGGTTATATGTCATTTCTTATGAATTGACATTGTGGATGTTGTTAAGAATCCTTAGCTTGTAAATGTTGTTATGTTTATGTTTCCATTACTTACTAAGCATTTATTCTTACCCGTTATGTTTAACATGTTGTAGGTGGATCAAGTAAGGTAAAAGAGAAATCGGGAAAGAAGCCCATGGATAGCTAGTGGTTGAGCTTATTGCTTGGTTGGTAATAAGCTTAATCCTTTATAATCATGCCCTTGATACAATGATACCACTTTTGTAATGTATAAAGTATGTTTTGACACAATAAGCCTCATTTGTAAGTCAGGTGTAATGTTTTGAAAAGGTTAAAGTCAATATACATAGTGAGGCTTGTAAGTGTTAAAGTTGTGTGTTTGTATAGAAGTGTAACGAAATTTGATACAATGGTAAAGGTTCAAGTTTAATGAATGAATGATGTTTAAAATTTGGTTTTGACTTTATTAAGTCAATTGGGTGTGAAAGAGTGTATTTGAATTGGTTAATACCCAAACAGGTCGTTAGGTGCCCAAATGGGTCAATTATGTGTTTAAGTGTCAAAATGGATTCTAAACATGGTATAAAAGTCTTGTAAGTTGGTTCAAGTTCCATTGTGATAGTTAAAGATATTGCTAAAGTTTGAGGTCCACATTATGTGTGGTTTGTGAATTGAAGTGTTAAGATTTTGGTCTTAAATGGGCTAAAATTGATCAAACGTACAAAACATCCTTCAATATGAATTTTGGAAAAGTTTCAGAAGGGAACTGTTTGTATAGTTATATTGAAGGTGTGTGTAAAGTTTGGTGTTCAAACGGTTAACGAGTAAGAACTTATGTCGAGTTGAATTTGGTATTAAAAATGAGTCTGTAATTGCTGGGCTGTAGTAGAAGCAATACGCGATCGCGTGTTGTATCCATGATCGCGTATCGATCTGAATTCAAGATCGCGTTCTTTTAAAATGTCAATACGCGATCCGATAAATTTAGGGGATCGCGTATCTCAGTTGATTTTGGTAACAGTGAGTTTGTCAAGTAGTAATACGCGATCGCGTATATAGAACCTCAGGATCGCGTACTTTTGTATCTCACGCGATCGCGTAATTTGATTCATGATCGTGTAAGTGTGTTATTTTTATGATCCTTGGTTTTGAATCCAGTTTCAATTAAGTTATATAATAATAATAATTTCCGCATATTATAGTTACGATTGGGACAATGTAAGAGTATATAAAAAAAAATGTGTCAAAAATATCGGGGTGTTTCACAACTTTAAGTCTAATAAATGTTCAGTTTAATCTTCATATCTTGCAATTTGGTTATAATCTATCTAATCTAATCTAAATTTTAATAAAAGAAAACTTGTCCACCTTTAATTTTGCTATAAATTAACCCCTATCGACCAATCAAATCTCTTAATTTAACTCAATTTTCAATTAACCAATCAAATCTCTTTAAACCACTAAAAATTCTAAATAGATAAAACTTATAAAAAAAATCACGCCACTTTTAGATATATGCAATATTTTTTTATTTAGTCTTATCAAGTATGAAGTATATAATAATTAATAAAATAACTCACGCCAGTTTCTGTTTATTTAATCGTATATGTATAATAATATAATATTGGTTTATTCAATCTTAATCTTAATTATCAATATCATCTTTAGACTAACTCACAATTCGATCATGAATATAAATGAAAATTAAATATGATAATATAACTATCACATCTAATTATCTTCAACTTTGAAATCAGTGGCGAATCTAGAAATGCGAGGATGGGTATGCACTAAATAACATGAGCGGAATTTTTTTTATTCGAGAAGAGGTGCATTTTGAGTCGGGTTTCGGGTTAATTTTTTTATCGGGTAAATCAATACCGAACTGAATCATTTTTTGAGTAAACTGAACCAACCTAAAACTAACTCCAATATTGCTGCAACTTAAAACATTAAAATTTTATGTGAGTTCGCAGTTCTAGTTTTGAAAATATTACATGATATATTTGTATAGAGCTTATTGAAAATTATATATTTAGAGTTCTTTGAAAAGACGTAAAACTCATTCCTAAACAACTCAACTTTTTTAAAGATTTAAAACTCATTCTTAAATATCATTTTTATTATTAATCAAGTTATAGTAGTTAATGTAAAAAATTACTTCATTTATCATCCGGTATATGTAAGTCACCATCTTCTTCTTAGAAGAAATGAAAAATACATAGCTCAAGTCATTTCTTCTTCTAACATTAACTTTTATACTATGATTAATTTTATCCCTGAGAGATAGTTTGTTGATACCTTGTTTATTTTACATTGAGTTAAGTGGTAGATTGCATTACTCACTCCGTTTGTTGATACCTTATTTATTTTACATTGAGTTAAGTGATAGATTGTATTACTCCCACCGTCCCATTTTCATTATCCTATAGAAAATATTGTTGGATATAAGATAGGTTTGATGACTATCAATTTTGACCTTATATTCAAGGCAATGTTTACTGAATTTTTTTTTTTGAAATAAATGATGGTAAATTAGATAGTTTATTGATTTTTAATAGGTATATTTTTGCAAGTAGACGATTTTTTTGTGACAAACATAAATAGTAAGGTAGACAATAAAATGACCATAATTGGCACCTAGGTACCGTATACGGCCCCTAGGGGGCGTTTAGTTTTCAGCTTTTGTCTGCTTGTTTCGTTAATTGTTTCGTCCGTATTTTCTTCGTTTTAAGCCCAATTTGCTTGATTCTTTCGCCGTTGGATCCGTCTTTCCGTTACGCTTCCAATGACACTAAGTTTGTCCAATTTGGAGATGTGTAGTTCACGCGTATTCCGGAGGACGTTCGGTTGGACTTTAAGTGCTCTATCTTCTTCGTTCTTCACCCGTTTTCCATGATCCTTGATTCTCCGATCTTGTATTTTCCTATGAAATCATAAAATGTCCATTAAGGGTTGTTTCAGTAAGATGAGTAAGAACGGAAGAAATAGAGTGATTTATTTTGCCTCGTTTCGCTTGTTATTTGGACGTTTTCATTGATTTTTATCGCAACGTCTATAATTGGACCACCTTGGTAATTTTTAGTAAATAATGATTGTTATAAAGTGTTTTCACCAAAGTTTAGTTCAAAAAGTGCGGAAATATGTACGTAAAAAATGACTTTTTACGTTACATCAGGAAACTCGACCAATCAACCATCAATTAGTTATAATGCAAGAGAAAGTAATCCCTTATTAGAGAGAACCTCGATTTGAACCACTAAATTAGTTTTTTTCTTTCTAATCTTGGATTAAAATCTTATTAAGAAATTACGTTTGGCGTGAAGCCTAATAGGATGACAGTCTAACGGGTTCCATGCAGAATGCAGGTTGTTAGTTTAATGTATTTTTGGCATACTACGGGTTACCAGTCTAATGGTTTGTTAGACTAGTAACTTGTTAGTCATAATGCAGGTGGACTTCCCTTCCTACGGTCAGAATTATTTTTATATTGATATAATATTTTTCAAGAGACATATGTCTTACATATGTATAATAACAAACTTATTCAAAATACACATTTAGTCATAATTCCCATTCATTAAACTTGTATCCAACATTAATATTAAATCAAAAGATTTTGCTAAATAAAGCCCTATGGTCTCTCTTTAAGCATTTTTTAACTAATTAAGTTAATTCAAAATCAAGTATAATTAACTGTTACTTAAACCATGATTATATCAACTAAAACTTCCTTTCCTTTTTTCGGTCAACCATTAAACTTCAATCAATTTATTTATACCAATTAACATGTATTTCATCGTATACTCATGGTTTTTGAATGTCTAATATATCTCTTATGTTATACGATTTTTTTCCCGAGTCTGAATTAGTCCGATTATTAGATACTCGGGATGCTAAATTTTATCTCTTTTATAAATCAATGTGTAAACTGCAAAAAGAAGTCACCCTTATATTCATTTTATTTGATTTGATTTGAATCATGTTTGATGCCTTTCAATATTTTATCACCTTATATCATTTATCTTTGCACATAAAACCTCATAATACATCTAAATTGACTTTTATATTGGTTGAGAATAAATTTATTTACAATTCAATTCGCAGGGTTTTTGTGGGCAAGAGAATAATTAAGTGGAAAAGTAGGGAAGTTTGACTTAATATAAATGTGGTTTAATTAACGGTTAATTAAACTTGATTTAATTAATTAGAAAATGCCTTAAAGAGAGACCATATGGCTTTATTTAGCAAATCTATAATTTAAATAGGTTGTGCATTTGTATAGCTAAGAATTTCAAATGAAATAAATAAAAACTAGATCATAACCCGCGAATTCGCGGGCTACTAAATGATTTTAGCACAAAACTTATATTAGATATTTTTTTTTGTGTATATTTATTGATATGTGTTGTACGCTTATCAAGTATGAATGTATAATAACGTTAGAATAATCGAAACGTGTATTATTTTTTTTTTTGGTTAATATTGTTACCCTACATATTGTAGATGACACGAGAGTAAATTAAGTTGAAGTTTGAACGCAACAACAGGTTCAAAAGTTATAAGAAAATGAATGATTTCCTATAAATATTATAAACCCTTGACCTCCATAAAAGAAGAGAAAATAAACAATAACTTGTTATATTGGATTCTTTAACACAAAATTATAAATCATTATATAAATAGAATTTAAAAACCAATCAAACCTATCAGTACGAAGAAAAAAGGTTACCTTGCAACCACCAACTACATTGCCTACACCCATTAATCACGATAACAAAAAGATACAAAGGAAAAATGTCCCCTTGCAAACACCTTCATTGTGCAGCTTTACGCATAGGTGACAACTCCAACTACAAAGACAAGGCCACACATTAGGACTTTAGACCATTTAACTACCAGATAGATATGTACCTTAAATATTTCCTCGTCCTCCTCATCAATCTTGTCATCCATTGCTTTTCGCTATAACAGAACATATAAATAAAAAGACTATATGTCCCTGGAAAAACTGAAAATTACATATATATCCAAAACACGCTTTAGAGGCATTGTACATCATGCATCAAAAACTTGTATTTTGGATATATATGTAATTTTTAAGTTTTATAGGGATATATATGTAATTCTCCCTTAAAAAGATATTATTCATCAACGCAAGAAGAAAGAACAACACCAACCTCTTGCAACAGTTATACATTGTCATACATTTCAAAGTAAAAAGATCTACATGAAAACGTATGTAATTACTTAATATTAGCCATCATGTTGCCTTCTCATAAATACACATTTAAAAATAACAATTCGTTTAGGTCAATTACTAAGAAGAATAAGCTATTTACAACAAAATGAGCTAAACCCCAACAAATATAAACATTCGTATACTATAACTTAACCTAAAAATATGGAAAAAGCATTTCAAAAAAGAAGTATATATGTTAGAAGGAGGATAGAAATATTGGTACACCAAAAGATGACTACTAAATTTACAATTGTTAGCCATTAAATTCGACCAACAATAAGATAGAGTCTATAATGGAAGCATGTTTGAAGTCATGATATAGGCATATAAAGGCATTTTGAGACTCCTTGTCAAGTCCCGATAGTGCACATTACTAACCTTGACAGGATCTTATATTTCCTTAGAAGCTTTATTAAACTTGATAAACACTTGATGGGCTTCTGCCTTCTGGGTATGGGCGCTTGTGAGAGTGAACGCTAAGAGACAACTTCCAATATCTGAAATACAATAATTAAACATATACTATCTGTCGCACCCCCTAATTCGGGTTGCGGAAGCGAATCGGGTCGGGGTGCGACTAATCAATAATCAAGCACATAAGATATATAATGAACGACTCTATATGAGTCGTTTACAAAATACATTGATATAACATAAGAGTTTACAAACTGTTTACATTATATTGAGTTCACATGATTACCCTGAGATATTTTAGTACATTTCCAATTATACAAAATATAGATATGCAAAGAAATCTCTTGATGTTTAATGATTGTATGCGACTCGAGCTAAAGTATCCTGATGGGCAGTCCAACCTACTGCTGAGTACCTGAGATAACATGCTAAAAGGTCAGCTAAAAAGCTGGTGAGCTCACAGGTGTATATGAGTAAATGAGATTTATAAACCACAAGATTTATATAATGATTTGTAATCAAACAAATAATGAATGTACATGCAGCCATGAGTCCATAGTTTGAGCTTAACTGAGGGGGAACAGTTTAATTCTTAAGCAACACTCATTCCGGGCTCACGCTTTTTTAATGATATTCTTTATTGTTATGCCGGCGATGATTAGGATCCACATTCAAGGACCTGATCGGGGTGCCTCCCTATGAGTGCCTAATCAACACTCATACTGAACAAATGATAATGCGTCCGTTTGACAGGTTAGTGCTTGCTAACTCGGACGGGGATTGTCAATCCCATATGGTACCATACACTAACATTCACGCTAAATCATATTAACAAACTATGTGATGGAGGACTTTAAATTGATTAGATGAAATTAACTCATGTAGCATATAGCGATGTTTTGATACTTGTGTTCACATGTAAAATAAAACGAGCATGTATCTCACCCCTAGGTAAAAGCATTTAAAAAGGGGCTATGAGACTCACCTGAGTCGGATGACTTGCAAAACAAGTAGTAATGATAATGCACAAGGTAATGATGTCGTTCCAACGACTGTAACCTGCCGGGCGTCCTAAACGCGCAAGGTTATAGTAATGATTAGATGTCTTAACAGACTATCTATGTTAATTGCTCATTCAACTAGTAATGTCCAAATGATTAGTTTTGGATTGTTTATATTTTGTAAATATGTACGGCCCGTTGGTGAGTTTTTTTGTAATAATAATTTCAAGTATTATTATTGTGCGTTTCATAATTTTGTATACTTGTAAAAGTATATACATATGCACTTCCGAAAGTGAGTACTTTTATATATATCCGAAAGTATATATATCTATGTCCGAATGTTTGTAGTCCGAAGGTGTCTAGGTCCGAAAGTGTATACGTGTCCGAATGTAGGTTTTAGTCCGAAGTCAAGGGTCCGAGAGTCTAAGTTCGGCTCAGAATTAGACCGTATGCCATGAGTTCAGGTTCTGGAAAGTGGTCAAACGACCACCGTTTGACCCGAAACTTTTACACAAATCCTAATATGTCAAAATAAGTTTATAAAAGTTGTCGTTACGTTTCGTGGGTCTCTCGAAGTGCCACTTTCAAAAAATGACTAAAACAGTCCTTATGTTTACATTTTCCTGATTTTGGACTCGATAAACCACTCGGTTTCACCACTTTTCAAGTCGATCTAGGTCTCAACAAAAATCATGCATGTTCACCTATGAACCTAGTCCATTTCTGCACTTTATGGTGATTTTATATGTTCATTTACTATTTTTAACAAAAATAAACATGAGATGTGGTCAGATTGTGTCCGGAGATGAGTTCAGTCCAAAGATTGGCTTCTACACTTGAATTCGTGAGGATCTGGTCAAAGTGGTAACCACAAAAGTTGTAGCCAACGTCTTAACGGTCATTTTTCGTTTAGATTTTGTGAGTTGATTCTTCCTAGAACTCGAGATATACTTAGTTTAGTGAGTCGGTTTTATGAACACAGGAAACTGTTTTGGTACATTTATGTGTAAAACGTATTTCTAGCTTTTGTTTGGACATTATTTAGCTAGATGATCAACATAACATATAAACAAATTTAAAGTGAAGAAATCTAGTGAGAGAAAGTGAGTTTATACCAAAGTATTGAGTGATCTAAAGCCGAAATGAAGGAGATGTGCTCGGTTTTTGCTATCTTCTTCTTTTCCTTGCTTCTTCCTCCACTTTTCTTCAAGAATGAGGTTGGTTGATGTTAATTGTAGAGAGAGAGAGAGATGTGAGCCGTGGATGATGGAAGAGAAAGGAGAAAGAAATGAAAATGATGGTGATTGAATGAGGATTACATGGGATGTGTTTGGTTTTTGAAGTCAACAAGTGAGAAAACAAGATCCTCATTTTGTGGGAATGTGTTTGGGGCTGGGAAAAACAGGCTGGGTGGGCCCCATGTGTGGGAGTGGTTTGTCTAAATTTTGTTCCCCAAGTTCACTCTCCATGCGGTGTTCGTTTACCCGGTCGTTTCGTCGTTCGTTTATACGTTAAACGTTATATATAATATGTTTCGATATTGTTTTGAAATTCGATATATTTAAATGATAGTTTCACTTAAAATATTATATTTTGAGTTACCAAAATAATATTCGGGTTTTCGTTTGGTCGTTGGTTGTGAATTTTACGTTTGTTTAAATAATGTAACGTTTTAAATGTTATAAATTGTTACCGTCTTATCACGATAATTTTAATTGAAGTATTTGTTAAAAATACTTAGTTTGAGCTATAAAAATATAACTTTTGAATTATTTTGTCCGTTGGGCGTGTTTCACGCATTTTTGTCGCGTATAACTTATTTGTACGATACGAAATACTTATAAACTATTATCAAAATAATATTTAGAAACAAATATGTTTATTTAATAGATTCGTATTATTTAATAAAATAGGTTCACCAACATCCGTATTAATGTATCGGAATTCGGCCGATATAATAACATGCACGATTAAATCTAATCGCGTAAATGCGTATATTTATAAAATACACGTAATGATACATACAATTAGCCTAACATAGAACTAATTACATGTATTACAAAATGATTAGGAGCTAATTCCTAGCCCTAATTGGTCGGGTGTCACACTATCAAATAATATATTTGCTAGCAATCACCCTAAAACCATAAAATATCATCACTATCAATTAGCTAATATATGTGTAACATCTCTCGAGTATTACTTAATAGTGTAATAGTGGATCCAAGAGATATACAGACCCTTCATCTAGAACTGGATCCAGTTTGGGAATACTTTAATAAAGTCCAGTAAAATAATAATCAAATTGATAACCTGATACAATCCTTACAATGAACCAATACGTGTTAAAAAGAGCAATTCAACTTATCTCGTTTAAAAGATAATGTTGATTTGAAGAGAATTGACCCGATAAAAAAAAGCATGATAAAGCTGAGGCTCGACGAACTCAGATCATAAACGGGTCAACAGCTAAGGCATTTAAGATCTGTACCATGGCAATTTTGACAAATTGATCATAATTGTCATGCCGTAGAAGTTGAGGCTACACAAGGAGCATTTTGTGATGAATAAGGATATAAATCTAGATCACAAACACTGTGAATCAACAGATGCCCATGAAAAATAAGAGTAACAAACACCTTTGCCGTATCAGGAAACAGGGCTATAAATATGACTAAAACTTTCACAAACAAATAGAAAATGGACAATATGCCATCAAATTCTAATATTAATAGATCAAGACGTAATAACTGATTTAAGTGTTACTATCAATGTATAACACCATAGAAATAACTGACCTTTATGTCTATTACACTTCTGAACTATTCTCATTAATGAAAACTACTTATCTACCTATCAACATATACAGATCAATTGTCACTTTAAGGTGGTATTATGAACTAACCCACCTACAATTATTGGCGTAATCACTCATAGATGATGATATAAACTCATCCTCTGAAATAAAAGTGGTAATGAATATAGTAGAGGGGGCAATTTTGACCCATTTATTTAGAGGTTGGCAGATTTAGGTTATGTCTTATATCAAGTGGGACAAATAAAAAAGATATGCTTAAAGGGAACAGGTTCAAGTGGCTTAAACACATTGGAAAAGCTAAAAGTCTCTGAAAGTCTATTGTTTTTAAACACACAAACTCCAATATCAATTATTTTAGAATCTATATTATATATTATAGTCATGAAAAATTGTTCTTGTTATCATAATTAGAGAAAATGAACAAAAATGTTTGCGGCTCATCCCAGATCATTTCAAACTGCACAAAATACCACACCTTACCCAAACCGCTAATTATTAGGCTTGGAACCTTTGTCATAACTGTTTACCACCACTAATTGTAGGTCACAACACTATCTATAAATTATCACTATCTCTTACTACGGAACTAAAACTTACATAGATTCAACAGCAACACGATCTGCGTTCTGAATCTTAACCTTATCATCTAATGTGTACACCTTTAAACTCAAGACGCAACCTGTTTTCACAAGGCTATAAGTACAACACATATTGCAAAATAAAGAAATGAAAATAAAATAATATTATAAAATCAGAAATACAACTCATCCATTTCTCAGGTTCTACCGGATGTGCTTAAATTGTAAACGCAAAGAAACCACAAGCATCCCTTTACCGTATACAGAATACAATGCATAATAGAGCAAACCCTTACCACAAAATAAAGCCCGATTAGAACTATAATTACTAAAAGAAAGAGCCTCATATATATAATTATAACAGTATCAGGTTTGTGATCATTAGCATATGGATCCTAGTGATATATTGAATGGGATGAAAGTGAGATCCCAAACTTCAAAGAATTCAGCCCATGAGTGGTGGTTAATTATGGACCGTACGATTTAGAAATCATCCACAAGTACCTCAAAGAAGCTTGGATCTTGTCACCAAGTAAAACTGTACAAGACAATAAGAAAAGCAAAAGTGTGTATCTATGATGATATATTAAATGCTTATTCCTAACACTTTCTAATATGAAAAGAACACAACAAAATTAGGATAATCAATAAAATATAATGCATACGTACAGGTGCACTTAGTCCAAGATTTATGTGTAATATTATATAGATGTCTCCACATCATATTTCATATCAAACTAAGTATGATGACAAAACGGAAAGTATGCAAGTGGAAAAGACATAATAGAATACATACTTGATTACTTGGTAAACATTTACATGATGATAGTACATAGTCACCGACAATATATCATCAGTCTTATTTTGGATGATCCAAAAACTTGATGGTAACCATTTTGTGGGCCTTGGCGACGCTTGAATCTCTTGCTTGAAACCGAACCTAACCCTCGTTGGAAATCCTTGATGCAGATTCTGTAAATTGACAGTCAGTTTCAATCTCAGTAATTTATACGTATAAAACGGTCATATTTTCATCTACCCGTACTTCAATACAATCATAGTTATTGTGTAGGACTAATTATCTATAACAACATACAAGAAAAGATATTCTCATAATTTTGTGTATGTTTTCTCTAGCCACTGGTGGATTAAGATAGTAAATAATGTTAAATTCAAAATATGCAAATGACATATCAAACCTTCGATCTCTATAACCACCAACCAAAAAACAAAAGAGATTCAACAACTTATACAGAAAACACCAACGGCTTATACAGTCTCTATACCCAAAACCAAAACCTACATCACGTTATTGAAAAGACAGTAATTTTGTACCATCCAAACACAAATGTCAACATGTGCTCTCAACATCAAATTTACAAAACTTGGATTCTCGGTTTGTAAACTCATCTCGTCTGAACTTGTGTAGCTCGAATCTTGCAGGTGAATATTAATATAATTATGTATGTGAGTGTTGTATACTAACATACATGACTTTCAATCCTTGTTTTAAACAAATAAGCAATTACAAACCACAAACCAAAACTTACCTAAAACTGTTGCTTGCAAATACCATAGTACACGTTGAAGAACCTATATAAAAAAGAAAAATACTTTTACGCAATTACATAGAGAATTAAGGGAACACTTACAGTATGACTATGATTAGAATGTGAATGTGAGCTCTCAACAATGATTGTTAAATCGCCATATCTCACCTGCTTTGATTTTCTACGTTTACCCTGATTACAAAACCATAATTAATCAATTGACTATGTGAAACACAAATTGACTTACATATCTATATAATTGTACGATGTAGATACCATTTGGGGTTTGGGGTTCTGGAAGTAGTCAATTGAGAGATTTAAAAATCAGATTATCGAGAATTGGACTTGTGTTTGTTACTGATGATGAAATCGGCAGCCATTGGCGATTGTTTGCTATACTGTGTAATCGTATTTCCCAGTGAAAGGGAACCGCCGATCTGTAGTATGTATATTGATACTGAAAGATCCAAGACAGGGAAGAGGCAGTAAAAAGAAAGCATTAATACAACTTAATTTTCTCCATCAATATTTTCCTAAAAAATCCGAATTTTGAATTTCAAATTCTAAAGATACAGAAATACAAAATATTATGGAGCCGGAAGATGAGGTTAGGTGAAAATGTTTGGAATAAAAGAGGGGTAAGATTGTAATTAAATAATAAAGCTAATGATTTATTTGCTAATCAAAGAAAAGGTTAGGGATAAACATAAAAGGTAATTCAAAAATGATTTGGCAAATCAATGTCTCTAATAATAGAAAAGAAAGAGAGAAATATATGAAATCTCAAAATTTCTTTTCTTTAAAAGTTATATATTCATATTACAAAAGGATTTTAGGCAAAAATCACAAGTTCCAGAATTAAAAAATCTTCACAAGAATTATTTGTAGAAAGAAACTTAAAATTAATAATAATAAAAAAAAAAGAACTACATTTAAAATGCTTTATGAAGTTGTTAGTTTTTTTCTTTTGGAAATATTGGTGAAAATTTCATATCGAATAAGTAAATTTTGTTTTTGTAAGGAGTGCAAGTGTATGTTTTCGTTTTCACTAAGCACAAACATTAATGATAACATACATATAACATTGTATAAAATTGACATTAACGTTTTCGCATGGGCAAAAAAATACTAGTATGTATATAAGATCAAGCATGTGCCTTCAAATGCTTACAAATAAACACCTAATAACATGCCACCTAAGCTACACCTAATTAATAAAAATTCTAAAAATTATAAATAAATGTTCATATCCTTATATGGGGTTTAATATCAAGCATGTGTTTTCAAATGCTTACAAATTAGCACCTAAATATGCCCACCTAAGCTCCACTTAATATATATATATATATATATATATATATATATATATAGTTCCGGGTTCAAATGAGAAGGCTAATTATCATGAGAACGTGAGAAATACTTTAAAATTACTTTTTAAATATCCAAAACATGTTATTTTACAAAAATTTCTTCGTAGCTTCTTTTTAAATAACTTTAAGAAGTTATTTTTCAAATAAATTTTTTTTGACGTTTTATTATTTTTTTAATTATTTTTTATAAATTTATTTATTCATAATAATCATATTTTATAACTTGATAATCATATGAATAATATGTGATTATCATGCCATATTTTGTGATTATCTCAAACACATGATAATCACATTATATTAGAGAATAATCACATGTGATTATCATGTTATATTTTGTGATTATCTTAAATAATTACAACAGTAAAGACTGTAAAATAAGTTCGAAAAAAAAAAGTTAATATTTTTTTTTTGTATTTATATCATAGCTTCCAAAAGTTATTTTAATAGTAATCATTGAAAAAGTTTTATAGGAAATGTGTTTCGAATAGTTAAAAAAGTAATCTTGAAGTGTTTCTCACGTTCTCACGAAAATTAGCCTTCTCATTTTAACCCACCTATATATATATATATATATATATATATATATATATATATATATATATATATATATATATATATAATTTTTGTACTTGTTTCTAGTTGATTTCATGTACTTTAGATACTTATTTAGCTTGAAATTGATCTCATGTGTTAAGGTTAAAGATTGAGGAAAAAATATGAAAAGATAGTGCATTTTACTGATTTGACTACGTCGCACCGTTTTGGTCATAACTCTCTCATACGAACTCGGATTTAGGCGATCAAGCTGCCCAGACGACCGTGACTCAGAGGACTACAAAACTACAAAAGATGGTGGGCTAAATGGGTGTTACCCGTCCCCCAAAATTTAAATATCTCATAAACCGTATGTCCATAACTTATAAAAGTTACATATTCGAAACCAGCGTCTTTTTCTCTTCGATTAGAGATATAATTTGGATAAATTTCCATTGAAGTATTATTTAAAATACTTAATTTGAGTTGTCAAATTAATTATTGACGTTTATTTAGTTGTCGAATTTAATTCGCGCGTCTAAGACGCCCTGCAGGTTCAGTCGTTGTAACGACATCAAATCATTGTGAATCATTATAATTGTTGGCTAACAATTCATTAGGCTCAGGTGAGTCTCATAGCCCCTTTTTAAATGCTTTTACCTAGGGGTAAGATAAATCTTTAGATTTGATTACCTCTATTAAATAATGTAGATATTTGGATGGAAAGAACATGAAATATTTCTTTTGCTTGTTTGTTTATTTTGAAGGAAAAAATTAAAGAATAAAAAGAGAAAATTAAAATATCTCATAATATGTGAAAATTTAGTATATAATATGAGTATTATCATTGAGTGCCTAATCATATGTTAATACATGTAATTAGTTCTGTGTTAGGCTAATTAATGTATCAAATTATATATATTGTTGAATATATACGAAAATGCGATTTGATTAAATCGTACGCAATTTAAATCGAATGTATTTCGATTCAATCTAATATGGACGTTGGTGACCAATCCTATGAAGTAACACTGGTATGTTAAAAATATCATTTTTATAATACTCGAATTCCTATCGGTTGTATAGTTTCAACTAAGAAATCTCACGAAAGTACCATTTCCAAGTTTAGTTTGTAGTTTAATAATCGTTGTTAATATAAGTTAATCGTTAAAGTAGGAAACCAGGTCTATTCAGATATGATAAACATTTCCTAATTATTTTGTAAGAAATACAAGTTTATCTAATCGAGGAAAACATTTCTATAATAGTTAAGCATTTAGAAACTCTAGTTTATCCATTCAAGGAAAACATTTCTAATAATAGTTACCACCAGTTCGTGAGGTTGAATTTTCTATTGATTTAATTCTTGGTTCTCAACCGATATCAAAGGCTCCTTATCGTATGGCACCACTTGAGTTGCAAGAACTCAAGGAGCAATTGCGTGAATTGGTGGATTGCGGTTTTGTTTGGCCGAGTGTATCACCGTGGGATGCACCGGTATTGTTTGTTAAGAAGAAGGATAGTAGCATGAGACTTTGCATTGATTATCACGATTTGAATCGCATTACTATCCGAAATATATATATATATATATATATATATATATATATATATATATATATATATATATATATATATATATATATATATATATATATATATAGATATAGATAATATAAACCCCCATGTCAAGGTTAATTAACATATAAGAAAGAATATAAGAATGATCAAAAAATACAAGAATTAAAAATAAAATATTGAGGATTCGATTTACAACTTGCCTGGTCAAAAAGATTATCTACCATATGGTTGTCAAATACATTAGACATTAAAAACCGGTTAGTCAATGAGTATTTCACCCTGACGCCACATCTTAGGCATAAACGGGTTTGATCATGACAAAAGTTTTTAATACCTCACACATAAGGGACCAGATTAACCTTGACTATATGGCAAAGTCAACCTTGATACCTATTTTCAATTTCCATACATTTTTTTTTAAATAAGACCTATTAGGTCTGAGTTCAATTGTTTTAGTTTTCATATGATTAGTGTTATTCAACAATAGAACCTAGTCTGCCATATAGGAGGCTGCTACTTGGATATATTTAAATGCAAAGTAAAATAAGGAATAAGAAGACTTACAAATTGTACACTGTCACCACCCAAAAACTTTATTGTATCTTTAAAAAAATTTATACAATTGAAAATTTTACAAGAGTGAAAGGGAGTAGCAGTAAGAAACATAGTAAAAAGGGATGCCTAACACTAACGTTTGAGTCCCCCTTTTATAATAGGCGGATCAACAAACTTACAAATAATGTGGCCGACAATGCTTAATTATTTTGGCCAAAAAGAAACAAATAATATGGCCCACAATGACAAATTATTTTGACCGACATAATAATTCTTCACATGGCTACAGAGACTCTGAATTATTGCTCTGCTTTTTCCTTTTTCATCCTGTCTTGATCTTCTTTTGTCTTCTTCCATTTTGGAGGGTTCTGATTTATTTTTTAAAATTTGGCTTTTCGGGATGTTGAAAATTTTTGGAATATCATATTCTTGATCTTCATCTGGATCTTGAGATTCTCCCGCAAGGCATTGGAATTGATTTTCGCCAGATGCACTTCCCATTGAAGTGTCCAATTTTGCTTTTGCTTGTGTGAAATTAAGTAAATTTTGTTAAATTTGAGACATATATGCCTCTATAATTTCTCCTTGAGATGGATTTTTAATTCCTTTAGCTACTAATTGAGCTTCCATAATTTGTAATGAGTTTAGAGGAGCTAATTCCTTCATCTTTTTTTTTGTTGAATTTGTTGTTGATCCTTATATATGATCAGTGATGATTGAATAAACTCTATTGTATTTTTAGAGTTGATTTCTCCTGTTGTTTGATCTTTTTTGAGCATATTTACCCAGAATTTTGTAAAAAATACTCTTTTTAATTGTTGCAACTCTCAGTCACCATATTCTATTTCTGGTTCCCATTTCAAAATCCATGGGATTAGAAATTCTGTAAAAAATAGTAAAGAGGGAATAATTTCCTTAATAGTATATGCTTTTATGATTAACTGTATCAAATAATTTTGGATATAAATTTGTCCATTCAATATAAAATCCTTTAAATGGTTCAATTAATATTTGAACCGATGGATCATATGATTTCCACCAATTGAAAAACCAATTTGGTAGCTTTGGGTTATAAACCGTAGAGACTACCTTTATAAACCATGAGTGTGTCTTTCCTGTATTCTGGTAAAGAAATACTTTATGAAGACTGTCAACATAGTCCCAATAATTATATCTAATAACATAATTATTTTCAGGGTTAGTAAATCGTTTTTCCCTAAAAGGAGATAATCCCCATTCTTCTGCAGTAAGAATTCTCTTAATATGAATCTTACTGTAGATGTGAAATTTAACATTATTTTTATGGTCCTCTTTTGTGATGTGCTTTATTTCACAAGTAGAGGTATCCAAAAGTAATTTTTCATAATAATTTTTGGACTTGTATGCTGGTACAACAAATGATTGATTGTCCAGATACCTTGATAAAATTTCCCAAGGTTTTTCTTTGAAATTATCTTTTGATAATCCAAAGTGGTCCATAACATCTTGGTATTCAAGAAGTAAAATTGTTTCTTATAAGGAGTTTTAACAAAATTGTCTTATGAAGTATCATTATCTTCTTCTTTGATTATTGCATCTTTATATGGAGTTTTAATTACTCCTTACTCTGCATGAATTGTTGGTATAATTGTTCATTTGCTTGTAATAATGGAAATTGGGAGGAGAATTGAGAAGATCCCACATTTTGGGTTGAAGGGTTCTTTATTAAACCTTGAATAATTGTTGACTCTTTTTCCTTAACGAGATTTTTATCCCTCCAGGTTTTATCTAGTATAAGGTTTTAACGAGGCATAATACTTTATACAATGGACATCCAAGAAAGAGTATGATGGATAAATATGGAATGGATGTCCATATCCCTTTAATATTGGTTAGAGATCTTTGAATCAAACTAGGAGATCTATTACTGGGAGAATACACAATATTGTAACTATAAATATATGCCTCCATGTGAAATGAATAATACAATTATGTTTTCAGTTTCTCTCTATACTAGGTGAAGGACCCGCGACAACGCGGAATTTGATACGTCACTAGCGGTCGGTAAGGATTTTACCCTTGTCGTTGCACCGGCTACTGGCGACGGCGATCAGTGGGTGTTTTAAATTTGTAATTGCGGGGCCTAAGTTTTCCCTAACAATGCTAATCCTAAAGGTGAGCAAGTGGTAGGTATGACCTAGAGTCGTTCTTCAAACCAACTGAATTGAAACTAAGGCGTGGAAGATGAGGGCTTTCAAACTAGCGAAGGGTTTATAAAATAGTGGGGGAGTTTTGGTTTTTCAATTAACTAACTTAGACAAGTAAATAAATAAAAGCGAAAGTAAAATAAAATATAAAGCAGATAAAATAAAGATAGTGTTTGCTGAGATTTCGTTAATTAAGTTATGGGATGATGTTTAGAGAAACTGTTTTAAAAGATGTTTGTTAATTGTTACTCTTGGATACTTGTGATGTAAACACTGGATTCCCTACTAATTAAAATCTCATTAGCATGTCACACCGGGAACTAGGTTATGGTGACATCACAAAGTATTTAGAATAATAAGAAAGATCTTTATTTAAGTTTAATTTTACTTTCTTATGAACGGAGACAAAATCTAAAGGTACTAGACAAAACTGAATCATATAACGATTCTTTGTCATCCTAACAGATTCATGTATTTAAAAAGTTCATTTATGACTTTAAACCAGCCCTTGCTTAAGACTACCCAATAAATCCCCTAATTATTCACAGCGTTCCTCAATTTAAGTGGTTCCACCGCTTCAAACCTTGGCCATATCTTGTCCTACGATAATTCCCCATGTAGCCTTGCGGTTTCATAGTTTCATACCTTTGACAAATTATATTGACACAGATGACTGACTACCTTTTAATTGGACGTCGTTAAAAAGGTGTTGTAATCACGTTTATTGGTAGAAAGGCGATAGATTAATTTGAAGTTTAAAAGTCTATTTAGAAAGGTTAATTAAACAAGGTTTCTCATTTTATAATATTAGTTCGTAATATAACTACCTTCGGTCGTTACACAGCTTCCACGTGTTTGTACCACACCTAAAGTGTTTCCAACGCTATAATGCATAACAGTCGAATAGGGCCATCATATTATTTCGTAATATTGTACCGTTTTGTAATATGACTACCTTCGTTCGTTCTTCGGCTTCCATACATTTGTACTCCACCTTGAAGTGTTTCCAGTACTATACTGAGTAACAGTCGAATAAAGGCCGTCATATTACTTTAATATTTAATTATAAATCATCCCATAATTAACTAACTACATCGCAAACAAACACAATAGTAATCTACTCGCTAAGCATGGCACAAACTATCTCTAGCATAATTAAAACATACATATTTAATTAAGATAGATTAGGATATAAAGAACCCGATTAATATGCGAGAAGGAATAGACTTGAATTAATAGGCGTAACTCCAAGCGTACACTAAAGATTACAACACGTTCCTTGCTTTCGTTCTATTCTAGACAAGTTTCCCAAACTAGCCTAATACTAATTTGGAGTAAGAAAATAGAATGAGAAAGTAGAACTAATAACTAGAGAGTATTATTAGCCTAAAGAGATATATGGAAGGTGTGTCTTGAAATGAACCTTGATGCCTCTATTTATAGCTGAAATCCGGTGTATTTTAGCCATCCAAGGTGCAAGTTAGCATGTTTTTGGGGGGTGGTCCTTTCCCGGAAAGTGGTAGCACATGTACCCTAAAGGCGCGGAAAGTGATAGCACGTGTACCCTAAAGTTACGGAAAGTGGTAGCACATGTACCAAGCAAGTACGAGCAAAGACGGAAAAAGGAGGTGGAGACGGGCGACGACCGGCCAGCGGCGGCTGGCTTCCGGCCGTCTCGGGTCGTTGCCCGTTCGCTCGTTTCTCGTTTCGCGCGTATCTTTTTTGTTATGTGTCCGTTTTCATCGATTCTTATTGCGTTGGATTCGTTTTTCAAAAACGAAGACTTTGATGAAAAGAAATCCTTGAGATGTGTCTCTAATCTTTAGACGTCTTGTACGAATCGTTTGAATTTTTCGGAGTACGCAGAATCTTCATTCTTCATCCGTTTTTGTTGATTCTTCTTCTGTTGGATTCGTAATTTGAAAACGAAGATCTTGGATAAGGGAAATCTTAGGGATGGGTACTTAATCTCAAATCTTGTCTCGGATGCCTTGAATCTTCAATCGTGCGTAGAACCTTCGTTTTTCGTTCGTTTTGCTTGAGTTTTACCGTGCGACTCTATTTTGACCTTCTTGGTAAAGTTTCATTGATTTGTGTATTATTTAAGTCCATTTGCCAAGTATTGTTCCAGAATGAGAGAGATATCGATAGTAAAAACATGACTTTTTACGCGATATCAGATTTCAATATTTGAGTTTGCAAAATTTAAATTTATATGTTGAAATAATTATTTATTTTTTGTGTTAAACGTATGATTCAATAAATTAAATCAATTTTGACGTGACACCATACTATAGTTTTTACTAACAGTATCAGTACACCGTAACAAGACTTTGGTGTATAAATCATTTTTTGTTGTTGTATTTATCAGTTTCTCAAATCAAATGCTTATAACTTCAATAATCTAACAATCTTATATATTTTAATGATCATAAATTGAATAATGAATGGTATATATAGGGTTAAAAAATATGGTTTTAAGTAGTAATACATTTTGGTACGATTTTTTCCCCACTTTTAGATATAATAATAATAATAATAATAATAATAATAATAATAATAATAATAATAATAATAATAATAATAATAATAATAATAATAATAATAATAATAATGGTAATAATAATAATTATAAAGGGAAATGATAGGTATTAATATATAGGGATTTGCTAACATGTGCCACCGTGGCACACATTAAGGTGTGTTTAATGAAGTCGAAATTTTCTTAAATATTAAAATTTACATTTAATACCCATTAATTCAATCTAATAATTTCCTTTTTTATGCATATATTAATTACAAATTCTATTATTTAAGGAAATTTTGACTTCATTAAACACACCTTAACGTGTGCAACAGGGGCACACGTTAGCAAATCCCTAATATATATTGGATAAGTTATAAGTTATTACTTCGTAAAATAAAGTTTGTAAATAACTTGGGTCAGTGTTGGATCCAACCGAATTTTTCGGTTATTATTTACTTTTTATTTAATTTCTAATTATAAGTTATTAGTTAATAATAATATTTTAAAATGTTAACAAATAATTAGAGGGTGCAAAGTGTAATTATGTTAAACAAATCTAGATCTTGAATCGTTAATGAAGGAACCTAATCAAGGAGGGCCCAAACTCCTCCATGCTATTCTGTTTTAATTATATATAAAGATAAAGATTGTTCTTATTCTATTTCCTGTTCTTTATTATTTTACAACAGTTGTGGGTTTTTTTTTTATTCTCTAAAAGAGGGTAAAATGTTAGGCTTGTGATTTTTCCACAAGTTAATTTTAGCTCCACAGGTAAAATAAATAAATTGACAATTATACCCAAAACACCAATTTAACCTATTCCACAAGTTTAGGGTTCTAAAAAGGTAAAATTCGGGTTCTGGGTTTTCTGGTTGCAAATCGCTGGAAGAAAGGGAGTACTCAACGGGTACTACCCTTACCCGGCGGGTAAATCAAGTTTTAAGGGTACCCGGCTGGTAATTAGGTTACCCAGCTGGTACTACAGCCTTAAAACGAAGACTTCATTCTGTTACCACAACATTTAATTCACCCGACTAGTGGGGATGAGTACCCGACGGGTACTCGTGCTACCCGGCGGGTAAACCACTTTTTGTGTGACTTTTGTTTTTAGTTTAAATACTTGTGTTTTTTATTATACATATTAGAAATAAGTTATATTCATTATAGAATGGTTTAATAACTTATATTTTTTTTTGTTCTCAGACACGGAGAAGACTCAGTAATATAAGATTTATGAGTTAACGGCTGAGACTATCAGGTGAGTGGATCTGTAACTCTCAGTGTGATTTAGTTGTAACAGGTTTGGTTACAATGGGTAAACGTAATAGTACTATTAATAGACTATTTAGTCTACCATGATGATTATGGTTATGTGTTTATCTGGCCATTGGGCATTATGTGAAATATTCGGAGGTCAACACTGGTTAGGCTTGGTTGCTATTGTTTGGCCGGCGGGGGTTTCTTGTACATATCGTTTATAGAAACCTGTGTCGTGTGAAGATAGAAACAAGCTATCGGTTAACCTCTGTATTGGCCTGCAGTTGGTTTTAAGTGTTCTTGGAGGGCCACCGCGGCATGAGGGTACCTCAAGAACCACTGATCCTCTTGGTGTTATGTGTTTATGATTATTTAATGTTAACAGATTTGCTATGCTAAGTTAGACTATTGGTTATACATTCTCTCACTTAGCCTTGTGTTAATCCCACCACCATACTTCTTGCAGGTTACGGTTTTTGATATAAGGGGCTGGGCAAGAAGCTTGGTATTTATGGAATGTTTGACGACCAGCTTACTCTGATAATGTTTTGATAACCTAATGTGGTATTTTGTATTATATAACACCCAGTCTGACATACTGTAGTTTTGAAACAATACGACTTTATATATGTACATATATGTATTGTAAATTGGTAATGTATATTGACCTACGCTTCCGATATATTGTGTATTATAAAAAAAATGGCAATAAAATAAGGGGGTGTTATAAGCTGGTATCAGAGCATAGATTTGTGTGAATTGAACATAAGTAAGTTGTTTAATCCCAAATCTGATTTGTGTTTAGTCAAACATTTCAGGGTGTGGGACTTTGTTATTGCATGAGAATTGGTTAGTATGTTATGTATTAACAATTAACAAGTTGTGAGATGTTATTGTGAATACAGATATGGCAGAACATGAGTACCCGACCAATGCCCTTAATAATTCCTCTAGATCGGACGCCCCTCCTCCAGAGAGACTTGGTCAGTCTGGTACCTCATTCTCAGCGGGTGAGGAGACAGATAGGGATGAGTATTTATTACAGTTAGAGGATGAATTACAGGAACTCAGGGGTTTCAGACAGCAGACTTTACAAGATAAACATGCTGGATCTTCTCAGCAGCCTTCACAGTCACAGCAGCCTAATATGAGTACTGTTTCACCTCCTGTAGTGTCATCTACTCAGATATCGACATCACTGCCATTTTATTTTCAGCCACCACAGTCTTATGATACTTCTTATCAGACGTCAGCTCCATATTCATCTTCAGGACCTTATGGTTATCCGATACCTGTGTTTCCACCACCACAGCAGCAGAAGAAGGTTTGCTCTTTTAAAACTTTTATGTCTAGTAAACCTTCAGAGTATTGTGGGAGTTCTAATCCTTCAGTTACATTGGATTGGTTACGGGATGTTGAAAGAAAATTTGAAGTTTGTCAGTGTGAGGAAGAGGTTAAAGTTCCTTATGCAGTTCAGCTTCTTAAGGGTCAGGCTATGGTATGGTGGGATTCCATTACATCGACCCTGACTCAGCAACAGAACGAATCCATCAAATGGCAGGATTTTTATAATGACATGTGTCGGCAATTTTGTTCTGAATTTGACATGGCTCGTATCAGGCGAGAATTCAAGGAGCTGCATATGACTGATCGGATGTCTATTGATGAGCTTATTACTCAGTTTTCAGAGAAACTACATTTTGTGCAACAGTGGGTACCTGATGATAAAACTAAGGTGGAGCATTTTGTTGGGACTTTACCACCTAGTTATCGTACTACAGTGAGACTGGCAGGTTCACTTTCTCAAGCCTTTACTTTAGCTCGATCTGTAGATAGTGATTTACGGGCTTGGGATAAACAGAATAAGGTAAAGGCTTCACAACAGCCTAGGGTGATTCTTCTGGGAATAAGGGTAAAAAGAAATGGAAGGGAAATCAGCAGAATGGGAGTCAAAATGTTAGTGGTGATATAGCTGACATGTCCAATTGGTGTACTAAATGTAAATCTAGACATACTGGACCGTGTACTCCTCATACTGCTAGATGTATTAAATGTGGATTGTTTGGGCATGATATTAAGGATTGCAAGTATCCTGTTAATGTTTGCTGGAATTGTCAAAAGGAGGGCCATAGGGCGGGGCAGTGTCCAAAGGCGATTAGACATGAATCAGGGTTGGCTGGTTGGTCCTCATCTTCAGGCCAAAAGCATAAGAAACCGCCACCTGCAGGTGGCAGGGCTTTCCAGATGACAGTTGATGAAGCTGTCAGGACAAATGATGTCATTACTGGTACTTTTGTTATTAATTATGTGCCGGCACGTGTTCTCTTTGATTCTGGAGCTAATTGTTCCTTTATATCTGTTTATTTCTGTGATAAACTGAAATTGACCCCCACTGTGATTGCTAATCCTCTTGAGGTAGAGATAGCTGATGGTAAAATGGTTCATGTTACCACGTCGGTGACTGGAGCTAGTATATTGATAGAGGGTCATATGTTTCCAGTTTCTTTTCTGTTAATGCCAATCCCTGGTTTTGATGCGGTTCTTAGCATGGACAGGTTGAGTCAAAATAAAGCAGATATTGTATGTCATCAGAAATTGATAAGAATCCCTATCTCATATGAGTCGTATGTCATGGCTCGAGGAGAACGGTAGAGTGATCATTTTCCTTGGATTTCTTTGATGAAAGCTAGAAAATCTCTAGCTAAGGGTTGTGAGTCATACTTAGCATATGTTATTGATGCAAAGGTAGAAAAGAAATCTGTTTATGATGTCCAAGTGGTTTCTGAATACTCGGAGGTATTTCCTGATGAATTACCTGGTTTACCCCCTGTTAGAGAGGTAGAGTATCGGATTGATCTAATTCTAGGCGCTACTCTAGTAGCTAGAGCTCCATATAGGTTAGCTCCGTCAGAGATTCGTGAAATGATGAAACAAATTCATGAGTTGTTGGATAAGGGGTTTATTAGACCTAGCTCTTCGCCGTGGGATGCACCTGTGTTATTTGTTAAAAAGAAATATGGTACTTTACGTATGTGTATTGATTACAGGGAGCTTAATAAAAGAATCATAAAGAATAAGTATCCTCTGCCCAGAATAGATGATCTGCGGTCGGGTTACCATCAGGTACGTGTTCGCGAAGAAGATGTACTGAAAACTGCTTTTCGCACCAGGTATGGTCATTATGAGTTTCTGGTTATGCCATTTGGGTTAACTAATGCTCCTGCGGTTTTCATGGATTTGATGAACCAGGTAGGTCGACCTTTTCGGGATAAGTTTGTTATTGTTTTTATTGATGACATTCTGGTTTATTCTAAAACGGAATCTGAGCATGAAATGCATTTACGATTGGTTCATGAATGATGTATCGTAAAAAGTCACGTTTTTACATGCATTATTTATCCCATATTTAGCTCTATTCTAACAAATGCATCTTAAAATTATCATTATTCACCAACTTTTGTTAGAAAGGTATAAACTTGTCAGTCTTTAGAAAATCAAGCAAAAATGGCAGAAAACTAACCTAGATAGGCACCATATTGAGCCTAACCCTAATTTCACTGTAAATTTCACACCGGGACCTCACGACTATTTTATTTTGTAGCCATGGAGACTACAAGAACGTGGATATATGGATTGCTCAGATTGGATCAAGGATGAGAGAGATACGCAACAAACAGCACAAACGAAGACTACGAAACGTATTCTGGGCTCCACACCTCCAATTTCTACCAAATTGGCATCATTAGAAGCGTAACGGAATTACGAGACCGTAGGCAAGAGAATCAAGTCAAACGGACGCGTAACGAAGAAGATACGGCCTTCCGAAGCAACGCGAAAAGACGAGAAAATCACACGGCCTACCACACGGCCACCCCCTAGCCATGTACGGCCTAGAGGAGGCCGTGTACGGCCTATACAAGGCTGTGTACGGCTTGTATAGGGCTGTGTACGGCCTGGTTTGGTCTTGTGGTCTCTCGTTTTGCTTCGTTTGCTTGTACATGCATGCTTGTGGACTTGTACTCTTGCATCCTTGGTTGCCTATAAATAGAGCACTCCTCATCCTCATTTCACACACCATTCTTCACACAAAATTCTCTCACTTTCTCTCTCACACACTCTCTCTCTCTAGATTAGATTAGTTTAGTTTCTCTCTCTAGTTTCTCTCTCTAGGGAACTAGAGAGATGTAGGCACGGTTCGAGTAGGGAAGATAGCTGTAGCTTGGGAATTTTATTGTATTGAAGTTTTCAAGACTCTGGCTTGTACTATTCAGTGTTACGCTGCCTAAATAATGGTTATTACTTATTCCTTTACTTACGGTTATTATGTTTTGTTTGCATGATATCTTTGTTTGTGTTGCGAATATTGCCATGCTATTTACGTAGCTTAATACTGTGATTGTTGAAATGTAGATATTAGGATTATAGATGATATTTAATTCATATTTAACATGCTATGATTGGTGATTGTTTTGCTGTATATCTGGTTGAGTTTTACATGAATATAGACTTAATCAAGTTTCCACCCTTTCCAGTCTTTCTCGTGACTATTGCCTTAGGATAGGATCTGATCAACCCTAATATTACGTAGATATAATTATCTCATATTACAGTATGAAGCTATGAATATTCCATAAATCGGCACAGTACTTCGTATAGCGTTGGAAACACCTCGTGTGGAGTACAAATACGTAGAAGCTAAGGAACTGCCGTACGTTTATTTCATCGTGGAATACCTAAAAGTCACCCTTTTAGAATATGGGTCTAGGAACAATAAAACTGTGGAAATGCTCGCTGCACCATACACCGTTAGTACACCAAGGTTAAAATACAGCTGTGAAAATGCTCGCTGCACCGTACACCTTTAGTACACCAAGGTTAACATACAGTTGTAGAACTACTTTAATGTACAGTACACCGTTAGCATGCCTTGAGTCTGGAACACTGTGGATATGCCAAATGCGCTGTACACCGTGAGTATACCTTGAGTCTGGAACACTGTGGATATGCCAATTGCACTGTACACCGTGAGTATTCCTAGGGATGAACACCTGATAGCAAAGGAGGGTCTAATTCATGATGGAGTTAATTATGCTTAAACCTGATATAAATGAGTTCTGAAAAGAAAGCAAGTATTCGGCTGTAATACAATATGCTTAAACCGCTTAACTCAACATAACCGACAACTCAACATATATAGCATACAATTTGTACATACCTAGATAAACTCAGATAGATTTAGGTGTTAAGAAATGTCAGATATATAATTGCAGTTTGTTACCTTATGCCTACACCCATGATATATCATCCGTAGAGGTCGATTAGTCTTTTACGACAAATGAGGGGGGTTTAAAAAACCTGTTTCTGATCAGCATCAGGATAACCTAGGATTCAGTGACATATGTTTTTAGGCTTTTAGACTAAAACATAGGGTCCTAGTGTTTACACCGACTGTCTGTCTGATGATTTGCCTAAGGTAATCTCCAGTCATCTTTATAATGAATATCATCCAGAAACCCTAATTATCAAAGTTTCAGCAATCACGCTCTACCTGCTGCTTACTCTCTATTTTATTTACTTGTTTTATTTAGTATTAGTTAAACCAACCAAAACCTACCTATTTTTATAAACCCATCCTATCAGAAAGCTCGTTTATGGTAAGTCCCTTTTAGTTCCATTCGCTCCGATTTTAAGAACGACACTCGAGTTATACTTACTGCTTACTCCCCAAAAGTAGGTAGTACTTATAGTTTGAGCCCCAGCTCATATAAATTTAAAACCTAACACGTTCACGTATTGCGTCGTTGTTTGCATGACCGCTGTGCCCACCTTAGAATGACCGCAGCAGAGTCAGCACTCTGATGGCGCAACAATGAAACTCTGAAAAGGGAGCACCTTTATGCAAAATTTTCAAAATGCGAGTTTTGGCTTCGGGATGTGCAATTTTTGGGTCATGTTATTTGTAAAGATGGGGTTAAAGTAGATCCATCTAAAGTTGAAGCTGTAATGAATTGGGAGGCTCCTAAAACATCTTTTGAGATTAAGAGTTTTCTTGGGTTAGCGGGTTATTATTGGAAATTTATTAAAGATTTTTCCAAGATTGCTGGTCCTTTGACTAAGTTGACTCACAAAGATGTGAAATTTCAGTGGGATGAACAGCAGGAAACAGCTTTTCAGACTTTGAAACAACTTTTGTGTCAGGTTCCTGTATTAGCATTACCTGAGGGATATGATAATTTTATAGTTTATTGTGATGCATCTTTTACGGTTTTGGGTTGTGTTTTGATGCAGAGAGATCGGGTTATTGCTTATGCTTCGCGTCAGCTTAAGCCACATGAGAGGAATTATCCTACTCATGATTTGGGGCTTGCAACTGTTGTTTTTGCATTGAAAATCTAGAGACATTATTTATATGGTACTAAATGTGTGGTTTGTACAGATCATAAAAGTCTTCGGTATATGTTTTCACAGAAAGAGCTTAATATGCGCCAACGACGATGGTTAGAGCTGATAAAAGATTATGATTGTGAGATTCGATACCATTCGGGAAAGGATAATGTTGTTGCAGACGCTTTAAGCCGTAAGGGAACTTCTGACAGGGTTTATTTTATGCGTTTAGAAGTTTCTTCTGATTTGGTGGACCAATTGAAAGCTGCTCAGCTTGAGGCCTTATTGGATCATAATTTGAAATCGGAGATTATGTTGAAAAGAAAAGATCTGTTACTGAACGATTCTAGAGGTTTGAAGACTTTTCAGTCTCGTGTTTGGGTCCCTTTGATTGGAGGTCTTCGTGATGTGATTTTATCTGAGGCTCATAAGTCTCGATTGTCTGTTCATCCGGGGAGTACTAAAATGTATAATGATCTGAAACCATTGTATTGGTGGCCTACTATGAAGACAGATGTGGCACGGTTTGTGGATTCTTGTCATATTTGTTCTCAAGTTAAAGCAGAGCACCAGAAGCCCTATGGTTCGTTGAAACAACTTGAGATTCCAGAGTGGATGTGGGAACATCTGACGATGGACTTTATAACTAAACTTCCACGGACACCACGGGGTAATGATATGATTTGGGTGATAGTGGACAGATTGACTAAAAGTGCTCATTTTCTTGCTACCAGTGAGACAGCATCGTTGAGTAGACTAGCCCAGTTGTATATTAATGAGATTGTTTCGAGGCATGGGATTCCGTTATCTATTGTCTCATACAAAGATTCCAGGTTTATATCTCGATTTTTGCAGAGTCTACAGCATGAATTGGGAACTAGGGTGAACTTGAGTACATCGTATCATCCTCAGACAGATGGTCAGATCAAGAGAACCATTCAGACTCTTGAGGACATGTTACGTGCATGTGTGTTAGAGTATAGAGGGTCTTGGGATTCACACCTACCATTGATCGAATTTGCTTATAATAATTCGTATCATTCAAGTATTAGTATGCCTCCATATGAATTGTTGTATGGAAAACATTGCAGAACACCTTCTTGTTGGTTAGAGGCGGGAGAGAAACTGTTTGCAGGCCCTGATATTGTTCAGATCATAGCTGATAAAGTGGCTATTGCTCGAGAGAAATTGAAAGCAGCTCGGGATAGACAGAAACAGTATGCAGATCCGCTTAGGCGACCTGTTTCTTTTGTTGAGGGTGAGTTGGTATATTTGAAAGTTTCTCCTTGGAAGGGTGTGATTCGGTTTGGTAAGCGAGGAAAACTTGCTCCCAGATACATTGGCCTATTTAGAATTCGTCATGTTGTTAATGACCAGACAGTTGCGCTTGATCTTCCGTCTGAACTTGCGGGTATTCATGATACTTTTAACGTGTGTTACTTGAGAAAGTGTAATATTGAGGATCAATCACAAGTCCTTCTGTTGCAAGACTTGCGAGTTGATCAGAGTCAGAAACTGGTGGAGGAACCCGTTGAGTTGTTAGACCGAAAGGTGACCCAACTTCGTAAGAAACAAATTTCTATGGTGTTAGTGAAATGGAAATATAGTTTAGGTTCGAATCTTACGTGGGAAACAGAGGCTAGTATGAGGTCACGTTACCCTAGTTTATTTGAGTATGGCGAGATTTCGGGGACGAAATCTCCTTAAGGGGGGAGATTTGTAACACCCACTCTAGGAGTCTAGTGGTAATCTGGTAATTTTCTGACTTTAAATTATTATTTAATGTGTTAGGAAATTAGTTGTTTATTATATTATGTTCAATTGTGAATATTAGGTAAAAAGTCAAATGACTTATTATGACTAGTAAATTATTGTTTGTTTTAACTTTATACAGTTGAAGGTAAAATAAAATTGTAGGAATCGTAAATGATTTCTAGGTTCCAGACAATAGGTTTTGAAAGGGACTATTTTACCGAGTACGGAGTCGGTTAAAAGAGGAGCCGACCCCTATATATCTAGCTTTCCTAATTTGGTAAACACCCTCACTTTTGTAACCCTTAAACTTAGAAATTTAAAAGGAAAGTAATTGTTCTTGTGGTTTGATTTCAAGTTCATTAACATCATCATCTTAACTCTCCTCTTGATTGTAAGTTCTTCCTTTTTGTTTAATCAATCTCTAAAATACGATTTTATTGATTTTGGATTGAACTTGTATGGATTATTGAATTGCTATAAGATTGAAGCTTGAAATAGATAGTATATGATGTTGGTAGATGTTAGTTGCTATATTAATTGAGTTAGAAACCTGAGTTTAAGGTTTTGTGAATTTGAAATTCGGATTCTGGGTTTTCTGGTTGCAAATCGTTGGAAGAAAGGGAGTACCCGGCGGGTAAATCAAGTTTTAAGGGTACCCTGCTGGTAATTAGGTTACCCGGCTGGTACTACAGCCTAAAAATGAAGACTTTATTCTGTTACCACAACATTTAATTCACCCGACTGTTTAGCTTGGTACCCGGCTGGTGGGGATGAGTACCCGGCGGGTACTCGTGCTACCCGGCGGGTAAACCACTTTTTGTGTGACTTTTATTTTTAGTTTAATTACTTGTGTTTTTTATTATACATATTAGAAATAAGTTATATTCATTATAGAATGGTTTAATAACTTATATTTTCTTTTGTTCTCAGACACGGAGAAGACTCAGTAATATAAGATTTCTGAGTTAACGGCTAAGACTATCAGGTGAGTGGATCTGTCTCGGTGTGATTTAGTTGTAACAGGTTTGGTTACAACGGGTAAACGTAATAGTACTATTGATAGACTGTTTAGTCTGCCATGATGATTATGGTTATGTGTTTATCTGGCCATTGGGCATTATGTGATATATTCGGAGGTCAACACTGGTTGGGCTTGGTTGCTATTGTTTGGCCGGTGGGGGTTTCTTGTGCATATTGTTTATAGAAACCTGTGTCGTGTGAAGATAACAACAAGCTATCGGTTAACCTCTGTATTGGCCTGCAGTTGATTTTAAGAGTTCTTGGAGGGCCACCGCGACGTGAGGGTACCTCAAGAACCACCGATCCTCTTGGTGTTATGTGTTTACGATTATTTGATGTAAACAGATTTGCTATGCTAAGTTATACTGTTGGTTATACATTCTCTCACTTAGCCTTGTGCTAATCCTACCACCCTACTTCTTGCAGGTTATGGTTTTTGATATAAGGGGCTGGGCAAGAAGCTTGGTATTTATGAAATGTTTGACGACCAGCTTACTCTGATAATGTTTTGATAACCTAATGTGGTATTTTGTATTATATAACACTCAGTCTGACATACTATAGTTTTGAAACAATACGACTTTATATATGAACATATATGTATTGTAAATGTAAATTGGTAACGTATATTGACCTACGCTTCCAATATATTGTGTATTATAAAAAAAAAAATTGGCTCTAAAATAAGGGGGTGTTATATATTCGTTTTGTTGGGTTAGGTAAAACAGTTAAAAACCTGCGTAAGTTCATAAAAGGAGGGTATAATTTTACTTATTTTACCTGTGGAACTACATAATTAGCCTGTGGAAAAATCACGAGCCAAAATGTAAATAGGTGATTTTCTAGTTAAATAGGGTGTTCATTCTTGGTCCGAGAAAACTGAAAATACTTGATGGCTTGATGGGCGCTCGGCTCAAGTTAAGCCCATAATAAAAAGCCCAAAAATAATTAGAGGCCCAACCGAATCATCCTAAATCCGAATCCAAAATTCCTAAAATGAATGACCGATGACGAGTCGGTAAGCCACGTGCTCTATGCACCCATATTCATATAACATCACCGCTCACGTTAGCCCAAACACTCTTCTACCCCTCTAAACCTACGCACCCCCGGCGCACAATAGAATCACCCCCATCTTTTAACCAAATTCATATCTGTTTTGTTTTCTTTTCCGTATGTGAATCCCCCTCTTCCACAGAACCCACACAAACCCCCCCTTTCTTCTTCTTCTTCTTCCCATTTTTACAATTTTAGGGTTTCATATTCTCAGTCAAAATAAGGGTTTTTTTTTTTTTACGGTCAAATTTACTTCCTTTATTTGCAATAATCATTAAAAGATACGTAATTGTTAACAAATTAAGTGTTTAATCCTTATTAGTGTTGCCAATTTTATCTTTTAATTACTCAATGTCTGTATACTGTTTCGTTAATGTGTTTTTACGAAACCCTAGGGTTTTCGAAATCGGTGCGAGCGATATTCCAGCGGTTACGGCGAAAGTTTAGTTGATTAGGTTTATTATTTTTATATTTCTGGTTTTTGGGAGACTGTATGATTGAATTGATTGGTTGGTTGGGGAATTAGGGTTTTGTTTTGTGTTGTTGTATGGCGCCGAGCCGGAGAAAAGGTGCCAGTAAAGCGGCGGCCGCCGCTGCCGCTTGTCGGCGTTGGAAGGTCGGCGATCTTGTTCTTGCTAAAGTGAAAGGCTTTCCTGCTTGGCCTGCAACGGTATGTTTCTTGATTTCCTTTGATTTTGTGAATCTTTAATAGTTAGGGTTTTGTTGGACTGATCTATGCTATGTTGAATATTATGTGTTGATATCTTTTTTTGTTTGGAGATTCCTTATTAATTTGATGTTGATGAAGATTTCCTATTTGTGAATGTTATTTTCTTGTAGTTCTTTCATTAAAAGTTTATGACTTTGGTGTTAAAGACTAGTTTTTTTTATCATTGAAATCATGTTCTTTGATTATTTATGTGGAAAAAAAGGTTAAAGATGATAGCTTTTGCAACCGAACGAATATTTGGTGTGTGTTTGCAGTATGGTTAATGAAAACACAAGGCGAAGATGTTAGCTTTTGCTACAAAACAAATGTGAATCCTTCTAGAGTTATGGTCTATTGATTTGGGTAGTAACTTAGGTTTTTGGTTAGACTGGTTTATTCTTTGTTGATTATCTTCATGAACTAAGTTTGGGCCTTCCTTGATGTGGTTTTCTGCGTTTGGTTTACTATTACTTGCGTTAGATATGGATGATGATTGTCTGTCTGTGGAGTGCTTGTTTCTTGCACTTAATCCTATATGAGGTTATAACTTTGGATTTTTTAAAGAAGTAATTTTTGAATGGAACTGTGTGTTTTGATAGTTTATGAGAACAAAATGCTTAAAGATGTTAATTTTTGCAACGAAACAAATATCGGGTTTCTATTTGCAGTTTATTTAATTTGAACACAAGGTAAAGATGTAAGCTTTTGAAACTAAATGACTTTTAAATTTGCATTTGGAGTAAAGTTTAATGAGAACAAAAGGCAAAAATAGCTTTTGCAACAAATCAAATATTGGGTTGGCATTTGCAGTATAGTTTATGAGAACAAAAGCCAAAGATGTTAGCATTTGCAATAACTTCAAATCTCCAATATCAAGTTTGCATCTGCAGTAGTGCTAGGAGACGTCAATAGTGAAGTTTAGCTATTTTTTGTTATGGAATAAAAGGTTAATATAGATTTTGCTTGATAGTAGAATTATATGTAGATTGATGTGCTTGATGTCTTGTAATTCGGGGTGTATAAATTGGATGGACACTGGTAGTATGAAGCTTGTGCTTACTATAAATGTATATGGTGGTTGCAGGTTAGTGAGCCTGAAAAGTGGGGGTACTCTACTGATTTAAAGAAAGTTCTGGTCTTCTTTTTTGGAACCCAACAAATGTGAGTACACTTTTCTGTAGAGTGAGGTTCTTTGAATATCGGAAGTTTATCATATCGATGTTGATCTTTGTTTTTATCATTGATGGTATGCTATGTCTGATATAACTTCATGTCTTTTTCACTTGAAGTCATGTATTAAATGCTACAAGATCGTCCAGTATAGTTTTAGAGTTCAGTCTGTGTTATGACAATTTGATGAATAAAAAGGTGAAATTACACGTGGATGATACTTGATTGTCGCAAGTAGTGACTGAAATTAACAGACTGGTTGGAGAATGTTATTATTTTAATACCCACCAAAAGTTATCGAATGAAACCCTAGCTAAATGTGTTTTAGGTAAGGCTTACGTACTTCATTAGGGACTTGAGTGGATCAGTTAGATCGCTATTGGCCTATGTGTCATTTATTTTATTGCGGCAACAAGTTATAAGTTTTGATGTTAATGATGCTAACGAGTGAGCAGTCATCCTTAGCTGCATTAAAGTTGTTAGGTGACTTATTTTTCTAGACAAAGATACTTTTGCTCTAGTAAATAGGTTAATTAGATGATCTCGAGTTACTGAATTAACATACAATCAACCAGTTCGATGAATGCTTGGTATGCTACATTTTCATGACTACCAAAACTCTGAAGGCTGGTCTCGGTAACGTTTTGTTCAAACTTAACCACTCATCCACCATTAATATGTCCGCACTAAATGCTAATAAAATGTACTCTTCAGTATTATATTCAGGATATGTTAGAATATAGTTTCATTTTTAATGAATGCCATGTTGAATCTGAAGCCGGAATCAGACCTACAGTTCTAATCAGATCTAATGAACACAATTAAGGTTATTACTGTTAATTTCACTGACCCTTGAAGGAATCACAAGGTAAGTAAAAGTTGATAGGGTGGTAACTTATAAACCTGGTATGCATTTTTCATTTTTATTTGGAATTTAAGAAAGAATGCTAATTTGGTGACTAGAGGTCTAGAACCATAAGACATACGTCGCACTTGACGCACATATATATAGATAAAACCTCGTATTCAGATTTGAGGATGTCCCTGTAACTTCTGTGATTGTTATTTTGATGTCAAACTTTTTGGTTTCAAAAATATTATTGGAAGTATTTGATGTTGTAGATTACTCATTAGGTGGATAAAAGACTAAGCTTTTATGTTGGATGCATCTCTCTCTCTCTCTCTCTCTCTCTCTCTCTCTCTCTCTCTCTCTATCTTTCTCTCTCTCTCTCTCAAGTGATGTAGGAGATCAGACTTGAGCAGCAAGTTACTTGCTGTCAAGTTTGATCTTCTACATCAACCTTGTACAAGCACACTTACCCATCTCGCATCCTATTGGTACAATATAGTCCAGTGTCTTGTATGCCATCACCTAACCTAAGGAATATTTCAAATGTTGATAGCGTCCATTGAGGCGATATGCAGTTTTCGTCTCATGACAAGTACTACCCCCTGAGATTCCTTGTGAGGTACTTTATGTGGTTCCGACATTGACTTTGAATTTTTATCGTCAATTCTCAACCAAGTATCTATAGAAGCCTTGATACTTTTTATTTGTCTGATTTTTATTGCTGTGGCATCACAACGTATTTAATTGAATCTTGTCGTTTTAAACCTTATTGTGTAGTTTTGTGTTTCAGTTATTTCTATGTTTAGCATTTATGTCGATATTGAGATAAACCACAGTTATGTGGATGTCCATTAAGTGTATTTGTGGCAGTCATCATGCAATGGTCACTTAAAGTATGCGTTAGTTTCGATCTGAAAAAGTGCTATGAGGTGCTCTGACTGTTCTATTCCATGCTTCTAGTTAACCAAGGTGAAGTGATTCTGTAAGGCATTAAGAGGCATGTACCTAAGTCACCTTCTGAGAGGCACCCACAAGGATAAGTGGGTAGTTGTGTCTTTGGTGGAAAGAAAAGGAAAAAACTTTTATTGTAAGTGGCCGTTCATTGTATAGGACATTTGATGTGTATACGTCGATAATCTATTGATCAAAAGCTTAGAACCTTAGTTTTCAAAGCGTATTACTCGAGCATTTCTGGTACTTCTTTCTGTCTTCTTTGTTAAATCTCTTTATCCTAGGCTCTCTTTTTTCTGATTTCTTGTCTAACAGTTTCCTTTCTTTTGTTTTGTTATGTAACATTCTCACAAAATTATTCAAAAGCTTGTCTGAGTGAATGACTTACTTTTTGTCTCTTTTTTCTTACTGGTATTCAACTGATGAGTTACTTGTTGGCTATAAGGTTTACACTTTAACTGAATAAGGTTGATTATGGTGGTGGGGTAATATGAGATTCTGTTAGGTTGCAAATTTAGTGGAATCAGTTCAGGTAGTTAATATGTAGAGACTATTGTGTTTAAACAATTTCAACCTAGAATATGTTATGTAGAAGTATTTAATAAATTAGTTTGATGAATTATGGCCATTTCGGGTGCGTGTTGTGTTTTGAATCTTTGATAGCATTTTGTGCAATAGTATTTGTTTTCATTCTATTATTATGGTATCTGTGTATAGTTTAACATAGATTTCAATTTCAATATGTTCTGATAGTCAATGCTACACGTAGATGGTTTATCATTGTCATCTTCTATGTGCTTGTTTTAGTATTGTCTTCATTTTTATTGGTGGACTTAATGTATTGCTTTTTGCAGAGCGTTTTGCAATCCAACTGATGTTGAAGCTTTTACTGAAGAAAAGAAAGATTCTTTATTAAGTAAGCGTCATGGTAAAGGCGCCGATTTTGTTCGTGCAGTGAGGGAGATTATTGATAGCTTCGAGGAACTTAAAAAACAGGAGCAAGTTGATAATGTTGATACACTTGGTCAAACCGGGTCAACCAATGGTGTCGAACCAGAGGAATGTGTTGGTAGTTCTGGGTCAAAGGATGATGTCCTCACACCTACTGTTGACTCGCTCCCAAAAACATCAGATGCTCTGAAAAATGATGACGGTCATGCTTTGACCATACAAGATGATCCTCACAAGGGGGACAAATTGTCTGAGGTTGCTGTCAAGAAAGCACCATCGCCAACCACATACTCGAGAAAGAAAAATTCAAGTACTCGGGACTCCGGGTTGATTGGAAGGGTACCATCTGCACGAAGGTCAAGAAGTTCAGTAAGAGCAGAGTCTTGCAAATTTCAGACAGAAGATGTTGTGATGGTTAATGGTAATTTATCACGGGATGTGGGTCAAAGGAGGACCAAACGGGTCAGGAGATCACCTGGTTCATCTGATGGACCAGTTGTTTCAAATGCCAGCCCAGAAGAAAATGGGTCAGATATTGTCACCGTTGACTCAGATACCAAGAATTCCAATGATGTAAACAGTGTACAGTTGGGTTATAATCAGGTTCCGGAGCATGTGTATGCCATGGATTGTTCTGGTGGAGACATGCAGTTAAACCATACACTTGAATTCCACAATAAAACTGTCGTTAAGAAGAAAAGAAAGCCCAGTAGAAAACGGGCCATCACTGTTAACACTGAGCTCTCTGACAAGCAATTGGATAAAACCGAACCTTTTCAGACTGCTGATTTTGAAATAACTGGCGGAAAGTATAATAAGGAAGATGGTGATGAGCACCTGCCTCTAGTGAAACGAGCCCGGGTTCGCATGGGTCAAACATCATTGTCTCCAGAAACGCCTTCAGAAGACGCAAATAAGCCAAGTGTTTCAAGTGATGCAGAAGATATGTCTGCAGATGGGAACTCGTTGGCGAGTCGGGAAGAAACTGAGCCCGTTTTTTCACTAAGAAAGTGTACGGTTAATAAGCCTCCACTATGGGAGGCTAACAAAAATAAAAATTATGGTTGTTTAGTTGATGGCGAAGCTGCTTTACCACCTTCAAAACGACTCCATCGTGCTCTGGAAGCTATGTCTGCTAATGTTGCAGAAGATACACAAGTTTCTCCTGGTGGGCCAGCCATCATGAAAACCATAATTAATGGATCTCTCTCCGTGGAGAGTAAAGAAACTGATGACCCCAACGTACAAAGATTAAACTCTCTCGTAGATGGAGTTTGTAGCGATTTAAATCCATCAGTTGAACAAAATGACACAGTTGAAGAAGTGAACACCGACTGTCAACCTTCTGAAAGAATAAACTCTCTCAGTAATGGAGTTTGTAGCGATTTAGGTCCACCAGTTCAACAAAGTGACACAGTTGAAGAAGTGAACACTGACTGTCAACCTTCTAATAGCCCAGTACAAAGGCCGTTTGAAATTGCTGATAGTAAAGATTCTGTCATGTTGGATTCTTGTAATGGAATTGCTGGATCAACCGTGGGCCTGCAAAGCCCAAAACCTTCATCGGATTGGGTTGAGAAGAAAGACTCTTCTGCTGAATGCACAGATGCTTCTGTTGTGTCCATGCTCGGTGTAAAAAATGAGTGTGGACTTGGAAGTTGGGAGCCGACTGAGGATAGCAAAAAAGATCCGTCAGATGTCTCTGGAGTGAGCCCGGATCCAATATCTGGCCATTTGGAAAACGGAGTTGCTTCACATGATGATGTTAATTTGCTGCAATCTTCTCCTCAGAAAAGCTGCAGTATGGTAGACCATCCATTTGTAGATGATGCCAATGACAATGCAATGTAAGTTAATTTGCATCTTACAGATGTATATTTTGAAAGATAGAGCTGAGCTAGTTCTTCTCTGTTCCTACTTATTAGAGGAGGCAAATGGGAGGTCAAATGTGGCGAAACGGTTTTGGGTCAAAGAGGGCTGGATTGACTTGTCAACACTTATTTTTGGATAATGATTGGGAGACCTAAATTTGTAGGCCTAAAAATCTACACCTAAAAATGTGATTGGTAGATGTGAAAAATTGATTGGGTGAGATTAAGAGAGAAAATTCAACCAATCATAGAAGTAGGTCTATTTTTAGGTCTATCTAATTAGGCCTCTATAGCATTACTCCTTATTTTTTAATTTTCCTAGTTTTATTTTTCCCCCTTAAAATATGATATATATATAATCTTGTTACGAACAAATAATCCATATAGAAATCTAACGGTTTTATACTTTACTTATGATTAGAGTATTATATTAGACTACTAAGACTACTAGTAACATTCTACTTTCTGTTATTAAAGAATCTAAAAGTTACAAATATTAGATTATTAGAAATCCGATCTGATATTAAAATAAATTATTTAGGACTTCGCCCATTTAATTTGTGTGTCTCATTTTACCGGACTATCTTGATTGCTAGTTATTTGTTTTATTCTTCTCTGACCCTTACCCATTATCGATCAAACACAATTCAATTTGAACCATGTTCATAGCATTGGGTTAGTTTCGCCACCTCAAATGTCTCTTTTATATATAAGGGTTAATAGACAATTTCGTTACTGTACTTTCCGAAAAAGTTCAATTTAGTTACCAAACTTTTATTTGGTTCAATTGAATTACTGAACTTACAAAACCGGTTTACAAGTGTAAAATCCTCGTTTTTTATTCCAAAAAAATGAAAGTTCGATAACGAAATTGAACATTTTCGTAAACTACAGTAACTAATATGTGTATGATTAGAAACTTGAGTAACAATTTGATCAATTATTTAAATGTTCAGTAATTCAATTGAACCAAATAAAAGTTCGGTAACTAAATTGAACTTTTTCGGAAAGTACAGTAACGAAATTGTCTATTAACCCTATATATAATTAGTCACATCTGGTTTTTACTAACTTCATAGTTGGAACCATCCATGCTTTAGGCTGGAAGACACTGAAGGAACTAAAAAGTTAAATAGGGAAGTTGATGATTCTCCAGCTCTAACCACTATGAAAGATTTAAAGACTGTTGACCCGGGGCCTGAACTTTCTCACTCAACTTGTATAATTGAAGATAGCTTGAGCAATAAAAGTGTGTCAGGTACCCGGACATCCTCCCCTCCGACTGATGCGTTTGACTCAACTGTGTCACGAGCCTCTCCACCCACTACTTCAATATGCAACATCATATCTACTTCAGATAATGGTAATTTACTTGAAAACAGTGGCTGTTGTAGTCCTGGTATGCATGAGAAACCAAAGCACAGTGGCAACAAATGGAGCACTATATCAGAAGCAAATGCTGTGCTCACGTCATTTGAGGCTAGCCTTGGGGCACTGACACGGACCAAGAAAAGCATTGACCGATCTACTCGCCTTGCAATTGATTGTGCTAGATTTGGTATTGCTGTCAAGGTATCTTTTTTTTTTTTTGGCGGTGTTATATGTCAGAAAGGTTTATTTAGTGAAGCGTTGAGTGATTATGTTTTCACATTACTTTGGGTAGGGTAGTAAGTGAGCTGGTTGGGTTTGTTGGATAATGGATTAAAACAAGTAACCTTAGAGTTCAGGTTAAAAGTGGCTGGGTTGGCTTCAGAGTTCAGCCATCAGCACTATACTGTCCATTGTAATTTTTGCTAGTATAGTTAATGCATTAAACATGATTAAGAAGGATATAGGGGGTTGTATGCATTAGCATGATTATCTGATTTCTTCAACAACAGAGGTTGTCTGTTTTTAAATTTCAGCGTAAAACTTGACCCAAGTTAACACATTTACAAGTAGATGCTTTTGAAACATCTACTTCCAAGACATGGGGGTCTGTACTCGGATTGAGTAAGTTGAATCTAATGGATCTTGGGCTTGATAGTTACCCTATTTAAATAATTAATAACACAAAGATGCTCAACAATATTTGTTATTTGGGTCCCGTTGTCACCCACAACAAGAGTCTCGCTGCTCAGATTTTCAACTAGTACATGTACCACATTCATATATCTTCTTCCCATGTCAGTGGATGGTCATATATCTGGCTAGCCATATTCTTTTGAAATTTTAGTTTGTGATGTCAACACTGATATCTGGTTTTACTTTTTATTTATTATTTAAACTGAACAATCTATGAAGGCACACTAGGCCACCATACCTCTGCCTAATAGTCATACATGGAGGTATTATAAGTATATGAACGCCATTAAGAGATTCAATAGAGGAAGCAATGTATATGAAGTATAAACGCTTTTAATACAATATATACACTCTTACTTTGATATATATCTTACTCATGTTTACCTTCAATTTTCCCGTCTCATTGTGGGAGATGGTGATTGATATGTGTCTTTGGTAACTATACTAGCAATCGCTCTAATTGTAGGTGGTGGAGACAATTGCGCGGAGTTTGGAAGCAGAATCAAGTTTACATAAGCGGGTGGACTTGTTCTTCCTTGTGCATTCTATTGCTCAATTTTCTCGAGGGCTGGGAGGTAATTACATTTGTTGGTTTCCTACCTGAAAAATGCAACATTTTTGTCATGCATCAATGTTTTCTATGTAAGCAAAAATCTTGTACTTGTTTTCTCATGTGTTAATAGAAATGTATCTTCAGTTGTGCACTAATATCTGTTTCAGGTGATGTAGCTGGTCTGTACCCTTCAGCGATCCAAGCAGTGCTACCACGATTATTGTTGGCTGCTGCTCCTCCAGGGAGTAGTGCTCTTGAAAATCGTAGGCAGTGTTTAAAGGTGAGTTCCGTTTTTAGATATTTGTATAAAGTTTGAAGTCTCACCCATAAATGGGTATATATGGGCTATGTTTTATCGCTCACCATTTTGATGGGAATAAAATAAGAATAGCTAAAACAGGTCAACTTGGTTGAGTGGTCAAATAATCAGAATGTCGCTTTTTAATGCTTACAACCTTGTAAGTCACTTCATTGAAATAATTGGATTCTTTCAATAGGTTAGTATAATCATATATAGCACATTGGTTATCTTAAAAAATTGGACAAGTCTAAATGGTTCAAATGAGCCTGACTTGTTTGTTGCTTTACTCCAAGTCTCCAACGGACCGTTTTGCCACTTCTTTAATATTGTACTATACTATAATCGCATGATGCACCAGTTTATGCACATATTGTATAAAGTTTTTATGGACATAGCTTCTAAATATTAGAGATGTCATGCTGAAGAACTTGCATACAAAGAGATCCAAATATTCAATATTAAGTTCTCCGTATCTTCATCCAGGTGATCACTGCAGTGATTGATATCTGGTGTTTGTATTGTCGAATAGGTTCTAAAACTGTGGCAAGAAAGGAAAATCCTTCCAGAACCAATGATCCGTCACCATATTCGTGAGCTCGATTCGCTCAACAACATGTCTTCTAGGATTAGTAATTCTTCTCGCAGGCCCTTTAGAAATGAGAGGGCGTTTGATGATCCTATTAGGGAAGTTGAGGGTATGCTAGTTGACGAGTATGGAAGGTACTTAGCTCTTTATGTGTTCGATAAACAGATTATGAAATAATCAAAGAATGATTATCTAATGGTTTTTGTTTATGATCTCAGCAATTCGAGCATACAGCTATCTGGCTTCTGCATACCGACAATGCTGAAGGAGGATGAAAAAGAAGAAAGTGATTCTGATGCAGAGGGTTTTGAGGCTGTAACTCCTGAACATAATCCAGACATTTCTGAAGAACATGATAGGGTATTTACACCTGGAACAGAGAAACATACCCATGTATTGGAGGATGTTGATGGCGAACTTGAAATGGAAGATGTGGCTCCAACTCGTGAAGCTGATATAAATACTTCCAGTAATATGAACGTGGGAAAAGCTGCAGGGACATCCCACCATCAGCTAACACAATCTTTGCCATCATTTCCACCATTGCCTCAAGATTTGCCTCCCTCATCTCCGCCACTGCCTAATTCTCCACCACCGCCTCCCACCTCCCTTCCACCACCACCGCCGCCACCTCCTCTATCTTGTCTTCCACCACCTCCTCCAATCTCACTCGCTTCACCTCTTGCAGCATCCCTTCCGCCACCACCACCACCAGCCTCCTCCCTTCCACCACCGCCTCCTCCTCCAGTCCTGCTTCCTCCCCCACCGCCGCCTCTAGCTTCCCTTCCACCACCACCTTCAGCCTCCCTTCCTGGACCACCACCATTGCCAGTTCCTGATCCACAACATTCCATTGCTCCCCAGTCAGCTCATTACCAACTTCCTGAAGGCAGAGATCCTCATATAGATATGCAAGTTCCAGAACCGTCCAGTTCTTCTTCTTTTAGTAGTTTACCCATACATCATCCACCTGTACAAGCTGCCAATGGCGTGCATTTGAGGCCACCTCACCCTGCTCCATCATCGCAGTTTTCATATTTTCAGTCAGATCAGTCGTGTAGGGAGATTCCACCTCCTTCTTATCCTGGCAGGTTTCACTTTGTCAATGGCACAGATTCTGGGAACTTTCACAGTGACCATGACAGAATGCACGCACCGCCACATGATGAGAGCTGGAGGTTTCCACCCCCTCCATTCCCTGGTAAAGATCCTGGTTTACTTGGTTTTAAGGTGGCATTTTTGACCCATTTTCTTATGACTTGGTCGATTTGTGTTATGTTTCATCTTTAGTTGATCCAATGGGCAAAAAGGAAAAGAATGTTGCTAACAAGGAATCTTTGTAAACGGGATGAAAGTTTACCAAAGTATATATTTGTATTTTGTAGCATAGAAATCTTGAATCGATTTTTTAAATATAAGACTACCTAATCTTATCAAGATAATGCAACTTCTGCAATCAGTTTTACAGACTAATTATCTTTGAAAAGTAAAAATTATGGGCACACAGTCTTCTAACCAATCTGACCTGTAAGAAACTTATTCCTTTTGACCCGTTACCCAATCTCCCGTGCCAGCTCCTTTTGCTTTTTCTAGTTTCCTTGGTGTGCATTTAATTTAATTGTTTTTTTTGGCTATTTTGTATCTGTGGCAGGCCAATGCCATCCTGATGGCCCTAGAGGCAGGTATCCTCCTAATATGTATGCTGGTCCACCTTGTGAGCCACCAATGCCCGTCAACACCTGGCATTATCCTGTTCGACCTGCAAATCACAGAGACATGGCACCTCATAGACCATACCCCGAAGGACCAGTGCCCATGGGTACCAGAGGTTCACCTTTTTCCTTGAATTTAATGCTAATGATAGTGACTATAGGAGGAAAATTGCATGACTCAGTTTGGTTGACACTTACAAAAACTTGTGGTTGATATAATTAAGCAAGCCGTTTTACTTCGATAATAATCTAAAACCTCGAATAAAGCGATTGAGGATGTTGTGCTCACTAAAAGTATATTTTTTGACACTGTCATCGTATGAACGTTTTGGCCTGATTTCTTTTTGGCCAAGTTTTCTATTTGAACCTTTTGAGATAAAACATTACCGTGTGAACCCAGTTACCATTCACAGGTGAAGGGTCAAAAAATTGCCACATTTAAGGGTAACGTGAGACACTTGCGATGTTTGATAGCTATGACAATACCTAGGCATGACTTGCAAATTGTGGAGCTCTTTAGTTTTTTTCCTCCTTTTCTGGCTTCCTGGTAATGGTATGTTGATTTTTTTTGGTGTTGCAGGTCCCAACTTTTGGAGACCAAGGTGACTTATAAATGAGGACACCATATAATACTCATTGAAACTTTCTGTAACTATAAGAGAACGATTTTTCAGTTGAATGCAGCGGGAATGTTAGAACTGCCTTGTTCAAAAATACAAGCTGTACAATCTTCTAACAAGAACCTATTGCATCAAACAGTGCGCAGAAAACATCCATTTCAAAAGATCAAGATGCACATATTTTGTAAAGGTGAACACAGATCAGGATGAAACGAAAGATACCGACATTACTTCAATGCTTAAATGTCTGCAACATCCTACTGTCATCTTTGGGTCTTTACTGTTATGTTTTTTTGAAGCTTACATGTTGCTTTCAACTCATGTTTAGCCAAACTGTTGGATGTTATTTACTCCTTAGTTGTCAATTATTGAGATTGGGGATATAAACTTAAACCTGATCTTGGCTGTAAATTGTGGAGATATCCTTGGTCTACAAATTGAAATATAAGTGTTGCTTTTTTAACAATTGTTTTGGTTTTCATATTATATGCGAGTGTTTGTTATGAATATGGTTTGGAATCTTTAATGTTCATGAAATGGACTAACAATTTAAGTAGCCCAATCATGATACAATCATTACAAAATCTGCTGCTAAGTGTTCTAGCCATGGCACATAGTACCGATGTTTATAAAATCTCTTACACCCAATACTTACAATTACTACAAACACAAGGTAGCTTTATGATCTAAGTATTGACGTCTAGGCTGTATTACTATCGTTTTTTCAGCAACTGTTTCGAGGTTCTCATCATTTTTTAAAATTTGACACCTTTTTTTTATCTACCAAGTATTTCGAGATTCTCATTATGTTTTGACAACTTGCTAGTTAACACCTTTTATATCTGTCGTTACCATCTAGGTTTAGGTTTATGTTCTTGGCACCTAACTTGAGTTGAGCAGCATATCTATACTGTAAACTGTCAATTATTGAATGTTAGTTGACACTTGACACTTTGCATTCTCATGTTTGGGTTAAGCTTTGAAGGCCTTTCGGCTTGTTGACATTTCAAAAGTACAATAAGCTCATTTCAAAAGTACAATAAGCTCATGTTTAATGATGAGGATCGATTATCGATAAATAAAAGCCACACGAGACCTAGAATCAAACAAGAACTAACCGAATTTCTCAATGAGAGAAAATCTCTTATTCAATCAATACTCAAAAGGTCTGTAAAAACGTAATAATAAAACCCTAGAAATCGTATTTAAATACTAGGGGTGTTCTGCAAGCAAAAGGAAACGTAAACAAAACCCGAAAGTTCAAAAATAACCCTGAAAAACAGTAAATTACCGTTTTCGGCCCCTAAACGACCCCGAAACGCCTAAAACTGACACGGCTCATGGTGAAGTGATTAGTCTTGATCGTTGGGTCGTTTCCAACTGACCATGTGAATTTCAGTCCAATCCGCCACCGAAATCTGTTGCGTCAAAATAGGCGCCAAGTGACTTATTTGCCGCGTTGACCGACGTGTTGACCAAATCTGCATCATTTTTGCTTATCAATCTTGGCATATGGCTTGATAAGCTCGTAAGCAAAAAATGATCTTATCGTAGTTTAAAAAATTTATGAAGCTTATAAAAGATGCCAAGCCAAACTGTGGACTTGTATACTTGTATGTATGCATCGGCGGTCCTAGGGTGTGGGTAGTGTGGGCTGATGCCCACACAAGGATTTACCACATAGCCAAGTGGTTAGGCCCTTTTGTTATTGAACTGATGGTTGCCGGTTCGAGTCTTGTTCCTTTCTTTTTTGTTTTCCTTTCTTTCTTTATTCACTATCCCTTTCTAGTTCTTTCCGGTCCTTTCGATTTCTGTTTATTTTGTCTTTCAATCATTAAATTATTATTTATTATTATTATTATTATTAGATAGTTATAATAAAAAAACACTATCAAAAACTTATTGAATTATTTCAAATGTGATAGTTTTTATTCATAAATTCTCGTAAATCTCTACAGCAAATAAATTCATTATAGTCCACGATAGTGGGTTTAAAATAGTTTTTAAACGTCTGCCAAACTTGTGAAAAAAGACACAAAGTAATCAGAAGGTTTCGGTTATAGTTTTCCGTGCGATGGCCCAGGACGAGGCGGTACTTGTGATATTTCGGCTTGTGACGCATTTTATTTGGCAGTTTTTTCTTCACATTCCTAAACATTTATAAACTTCCGATCTGACTTTTGATGTTAAAGATCAAATTAAAACGAATTGTTTTTCATATCAACTGGATTCATCTAACATAAGTTTGGGTTAGTTTACTTTAACGCATTACTTAAGTAAAAAAAATTCAACCCGGAACCTAAAATTTGATGTGACAAACATCCTGTAATTCGTCCCCGTCAACAAAAATTTCTAGTACCTCCCTGTATGTATGAGACCCTACTTTCAAAACATCATTTATTACGCAGAACACAATCAATAAATATTCAATTCAATCTTTAATAAAAGACACTAAAACTTTGTGTAGTAACTCATCAAGACAGCCTACCTAAGGCGAACTTGATCATCAAACTCTTTCACATTCCCTCTACGATTACCTTCAAATCTTCCAATCTTAAAATACTTGATCTGTTCATGAAGTCGCTCTGCAGCTGCATTCCCACCAATCGCCAAATCAACCAATATCCTCCCAACCGCCGGAGCCATCTTAAACCCATGACCCGAAAACCCACCAGCAACCACCACATCTTCATTAAACCCACCCCCTAAAAAATCAATAATATAATCTTCATCCGGCGTCAGAGAATACAAACAAGATTGACTCATCACCGGCCCATCTTCCCAATTCACTCGATCACCAAACGTCATTCTAATCCATTCCTTCAAATACCCAATCACCATCGACGTTCCTTCACTCCCATTCACCTTAGCTCCCCACGTCCTCTTATCAGGATCACACTCTCTCCCACCATGAACCGCAATCTTAATCAAATCCGAAAACTCCAATGCAGGAGTCCCATAAATATACGGCTCACCATAGCTAGCAAAAGACGGAAACCCTGCACCTATTGTAAAACTATTTTCACACCCCTCTTTAATCTTCCAATAAAACACATTCGTTTCCACTGCCTGTACAGGCAAAACCGTCTCCCTGTTACTAACTTTTCGCACCAATTTACTCACCCAAGAACCTGCAGTCACCACACATTTCTTCCCCCAAAATTTATCTCCAAGTTTACTACTCACCACAACTCCACCTTTTTCTTCATCAATCACAATATCTACAACCTCCATTTTATCCCTAAGAACCGCTCCGTATTTAACTGCTAACGTTTGAAACATGGCAACCGCTTTAGTCGGTTTCAACACACCACCAATCTCCGTAACAACCGCAACCCAATCCTCCGGTATCTCTACTCCAAAACTATCCTTCACACTTTTACAATCAACAATCTGATGACTCATCGACTGTTTCTCGCAATTCGCAATCAAAGAGCACAACGAACCATTACTTACCGGACCTACATCCAACTGCCTACTTTTAAAATAAACATCATATCCAATCTCCGATTGCGATTCTCTCCATAGTTTTTCAGATTCAATTACTAATGACGAATAATACGATTCAGGATACGTTGCACGAATCGTACGTGATTCACCGTGAGACGAACCACGATAATGTAGAAAATCGAATTGTTCGAGAATTAGGGTTTTGTGACCTGCTTTAGCTGCTTGATACGCCGTTGAACTTCCCATAACTCCGGCACCGATCACAATTACATCAAATTGACCTAAATTCTTCATGGCCGATTATGAATTTTACGATGTACAGTTTGAATATGTGTATATATATTTTATTTGTATATCTATTGCCACATGAAATTGAGTGGATTATATTGTGCATTAATTGCGTAGTATAATTTGGCATTTTCGATTAGGTTAAATTGATCTGTGTAGTTGCTTACAGGGACTGATGAACAAGGAGACAAATTACAGAAAGATGAATTTTTTGTGGTGGTTGAATTGAATTTGGACTCCGTATTTGTTGGTGCTAATGTGCGCGCTTGGTGTGTGTACTTTAAGACGACTTTTCTAACGTGCGCGAATCTAATGTGGGAATTGGGCTTGGACGCTTGGAGCGAGTTTTTGGGCTACAATTATTGTTAACGACTAACGAGCCAATTAAAAACCGGTTTTTTAAAACCGACCCGGTCCAAACCTGAAAAACCGACCCGGTTATAATCGGGTACGACCCAACCCGGTTCGGGTTTTCTACTACCCGGCGGGTACATACCCGGTTTGGGGTTTTGGATTTCAAAAGCGGGTTGGACCCGGGTGCACCACGGGTCGGGTTGGAAAACCCGATATAAAACCCGGTTTAAAAACCGGTATTCGTGGGTCAAAAACCTGGTTCGGGTCGGGTCGGGTAAGTCAACAACCCGGTTTTTCTTCCTTTGACCTAAAACCCGGTTCGGGTACCGGGTCGGGTCGGGTATGCCCGAAACTCGACTTTGTTCACGCCTAGAGCCAATATAGTGAAATCTATATTAACATAAACTATTTTTTTGTGATTGTGGAATAGTGGTCGTACGACATTGATTAGTACTTGCAAAGAATTTAGAAATCAATACTTGGACAATCAGCAGATCAATCTATCTTGGATCCATATAGTCGTCCGTTCTCGAGCCTCTGGGCCAGGGTACCCTTGTGGAGTTTTAGGGGCAACGCCCCCTAGCGGGGTGGAAGGGGCAGAATATCCGCAAGTAGGGGTGTTCAATATTTGGTTTGAAACCGTTTAATCCGAAAACCGAACCGAATTAAAACCGAAAAAAAAACAAACCGAATTCAAATTCGATTTTCGGTTCGGTTTCGGTTCGGTTTTGGTTTTTAAATTCGGTTTTCGGTTCGGTTTTCGGTTTTCGGTTTTGAAATTTTGAATTCGGTTTAACCGAAAACTGAATTCAAAACCAAATTTTAATAAATAATATATTAAATTATTAATATATGTAGTATATGTGTGATATTTAAATTTTCTAAACAAGTATATCTACATTTAAACCTTAAATTAACTTCACGTCTTAACTTTCAACTCTAGTGAAACCCTAATACACGAAAAATTACAAGTCGAAACCGATTTACTTAAAAAAAAATAAAAAAAATTCAAATTTTCGGTTTTAACCGAAACCAAACCGAATTCGAATTCGGTTTTCGGTTCGGTTTCGGTTCGGTTTCAAATATGAATTCGGTTTTCGGTTTTGCTCAAAAAAAATTCAAAACCAAACAACCCGAACCGAATTAACTGAGGAAACCGAAAACCGAACCGATGAACACCCCTATCCGCAAGTGATCAGGTTCTTTGTATATACGTAATTTAGTTTGGGACATATAACTGTCTCAAAACTGCCCATTTTTGTTGGTTGATATATCTTTCTAGTTCATCTTGATCAAATACAGAAACACACACATAAAACGCCTGCAATATGATTTAATTGTGACAAAAGCATATTGATTCTCTAGTTTTATCCCAAAGCGAATTTCGTGAACCTAGGCACGTTAGGGTCAAAATATATCTTTTGGAATGTGATATCGATACAACTAAGAGAGATTATACGGTTGAAATCATTACCCTGTTTACAAGAATTCACCAATTGAATAACCGTAGTACCATGAACCGAACAAGCTGTTACTGAGATAACATCAAGATACCACACATTGACATCCTGAGAACAAGTTGTTATGCCTTGTTCTTCAACTAGTGGAAGTTTTTGGTTCGATTCAACTTCTGTGGCCGGAGTACTTTTGGCAAAAACGTTTGTTGTACAATTTTGTTTCAGTTTATGGTGCGTAATGATAACGGAACTAAGAAAACTAAAAAGTTAGGCACCATTACTATCTAAAAAACAAATGTGATTATTAAGTTTATGGTTATTAAACACCATTACTAAATCATTTGAAGGTCATTTCAGCATATTTGCAGTTCAAGTATATAACTCATTTGAAATTACTTTATAGAATATAAGAGTAAGGTTCAAATTAGAACAACAATCTTAAGTGAGAATACGTTTCACTAAATCCACTTCTCCACGTTTTTAAAAATTAAATATATCACAAACGGTAAGTCGAAAAATCATAAAAATTGCACCATAAAAATCAACGTTTTTTCTACTTCGATTAGAGATGTGACAAGGTATACTTTCGATGAACTTTTTTTTCCATTTTTCGGTGAGTTTTGAAAATGAGTAACACATGTGATACCAGCAGGTAACACATGTGATACCAGCGAGTAAACACATGTGTTACTAATTTTGTACAATTTGTAAAACCCAAAAAAAAAGTCGTCAAAAGTATACCTTGTAAGATGGAAAATCGAAGAGAAAAAAATGTTGATTTTTATGGTGCAAATTTTTATAATTTTTCGACTTACCGTTTGGAAGATATTTAATTTTTAAAAACGTGGGGGAAAGCGGGTTTTATGACACGTGACTGTTTTCTATTGATTCTTTTATTCTCACTAAATTTTTCATTCTCTTTTGAACCTCAGTCTAGAATAAAAATCAGAAATGATGAGTAGAAATGTAGAATATTTTCGTGTTTGGAGATCTCAAACGAAAGTCGAAAAAAATTCATTATTTCAAGGTAATACTCAAAACATCTGGCCCAAGCAAATTTGAAAATGGGCTATGGCCCACTTTTGACATCTATTACGAATTTACGATATACGAACTACGAAGTATATGTTTCAAAGATCTTGAATACTAACCATTTATCTCTATATTTCATTTTTTAATGTTTGTATGAGTTACTTTAGTTGAACACTTGTGAAACTTTGTTTTGATTTGGTGATTTTACGCTTTTAACCCTTAAAAATACTACCACTAGGCATTTGACTTTAAGCAAGGATAATTGATCAACTTATAGAAAGATTAATAAAAAAAATCTTCAATGTGTCATTTTCTAAGACCACTCCCATTTGTGACTGAAACTGACGGGGCTACTATAACACCCCATGTTTTCAAGACATTTTTTTTTTAACAACCTGGAAGCGTTATCCCATTCAACAACATTTACACATACATAGTATAATATCAAAGGTTAACTATTACACAATACTATCATTAAGTTATTTAGTCACAAACACATAATCTAGTGGGTGTTATTTATACAAACGTTTAACGACCACAAAGGTAATCAAGAGTTGCCAGCTTGTCAAACATTTCACCCAAAACCTCTCAACCGAGCATAAGCAAACTTAACCTGCAAAAGTGAGGTGGGGGATTAGCACGAAGCTAAGTGAATAACGATTCCAACAATCTAACTTAGCATAAACAATCAATTCACAACAATCAACTAATAGTAACAATCAAATTAGAGGATCGGTGGTTCTTGAGGTACCCTCAGCCCGCGGATGGCCCACCAAGAACACTTATAATCCACTGCAGGCCAATACAGAGATTTTACCGATAGTTCAATGCTATCTTTAATCAATATGGACGAATTCACAACGAATGTTCATCAATACCATAAAGATTAACCTATAGCAACTAAACCCAACCGAAATTGACCTCTATCATTCCAACCTATCATGGAATGAGTCACAAGCAATCAATCATTTAACCACAATCAACTTATCAATAAATCAATAGTATCTATCTGCTTACAATTGATGTAACTAAATTGTTAACACCAATTTAAATTGTGAGAACCAGTCACTCACGTGTCTCGTTTCAAGCTCCACTCAAAGATCTAATTTTATTGAGTCGTAGTCGGATCTGAAATACAAAAGAATTCCAAGTCAATCCTCATAGTATATTTACATAACTTAATATCAACAATCAAACATGTATTAAGTAATATAAACATATTATGCAAGCTAAATCATATTATCCAACTCAAAATAAAACATTCAGTCCAGCCCAAGGAATCCGTCCGGATTCAAGGGAATCCGCCCGGATTCAGACAGAATCCGCCGGATTCAACATGAATCCGCCGGATTCCCGACCTCTTTTCAGCTCCAACTTGGACCAGAACTCATTCTTGGGAATCCGTTCTGGAATACGCCTCGGAATACGCCGTATTCACTTGACCCCGTTTACCCATTTTACCCGGAATCCGCCGGATTCAAAGGAATCCGACCGGATTCACTGGTTTTTCAGTACCTGCACAATTCATTTCCTGCACAATTGCAGCTACGAACCAAAAATCACAAATCAATAAAACTGAGCTCTAAACTCAACTTTTTATCAGTTTTTGACCATAATAACTTCTACTAACATCTTATAACAATGATTCAAGCTTCAAATAATCACAAATTCAATCAATCACCCATAACCTAGCAATTCCACTTTCAAACCTAAAACTCAAGAATCTAACAATTTCTTCATGTAATCAACATGTTATCATCATCAAATCAACACCAAATCAGTTTATAACATTCACCCATATCATTAGATCAAGAATTCTAGCATATATATACAAAATCATATAACTTCACTTAAATCACTAAACTTATATCTAAGTGATTATCAACACATACTTACATGATGTAGACAAGAAGATGATTATAAGGATGATGATGATGAGCTTATGATTCAATCTCCAATCTTGTTTAAGTCTTGCAAATGATCACTAGCAATTTGTGTAGGTAATTTTGATAGAAAGGTTTTGTGAGAGGTATGAAGAACACCAAAAGAAGTTTACGGAAACAAAACATAAGTCGGCCCCTTTTCTTTCATTTGAACCGACTCACTTAATTCACAGTGCAATATTATACCCCTTTTTGACCTATTGTCTGGAACCTCAGTTTCAATTGCGATAAAATTATTTTATTTTACCGTCACCTAAGTTTATTTAAAACAAACTATATTTCACTAGTCACAATATTTTCTGAGGCTTATTTACCTACAAATTTCACAATCAAACACAAAATACAATTAAATATCACAATTAAATATAAAGAATTACCTGTTTCTCCTAAGCCCGATTTGGGGATGTTACAAATCTCCCCTCCTTAAGAAGATTTCGTCCCCGAAATCTCACTAGACATAAATAAGCTAGGATATCTAATTCTCATACTCTCCTCTGTTTCCCATGTTAAATCTGCACCCAAGCTATGCTTCCATTTAACTAATACCATCGGGATTTCCTTTCTACGAAGCTTGGTCACTTTTCTATCTAAAAGTTCAACAGGTTCTTCCACCAATTTCTTACTTTAGTCAACTCTAAGATCTTGCAAAGGAAGGATTTGGGATTGATCCTCCACATTGCACTTTCTTAAATAACAGACATTAAACGTATCATGAATACCAGCTAATTCAGGAGGAAGTTCCAAAGAAACCGATTGGTCATTAATTACTTGTCGAACTTTAAATGGACCAATATAACGGGGAGCTAACTTTCCACGCTTACCAAATCTAATAACACCCTTCCACGGAGAAACTTTCAAATATACAAGTTCACCTTCAACAAAAACAACGGGTCGTCTACGTGGATCAGCATACTGTTTCTGCCTATCTCGAGCCGCTTTCAATTTCTCACGAGCAATCTTAACTTTATCGGCTGTAATTTGCACTATATCGGGACCCGCTAATTTTTTTTCTCCCGCTTCTAACCAACAGGTAGGAGTTCGACAACGACGCCCATACAACATTTCATACGGCGGCATACCAATACTAGAATGATACGAGTTATTATAAGCAAACTCTATCAATGGTAAATGTGAATCCCAAGAACCACCATACTCGAGTACACAAGCTCTTAACATATCCTCTAACGTCTGAATAGTACGTTCTGACTGTCCATCTGTCTGAGGGTGATAAGCTGTACTGAGATTAATTCTGGTACCTAACTCACGTTGCAAACTCTGCCAAAAGCCAGAAATAAATCGGGAATCTCTGTCGGACACAATAGATAAAGGAATGCCATGTCTCACAACAATCTCGTTAATATACAAAAGAGATAACCGCGTCAAAGAAGCAGTTTCACTGGTGGCAAGAAAATGGGCACTTTTAGTCAAACGATCGACAATGACCCAAATCATATCATTCCCTTTCTGTGTACGAGGCAACTTAGTAACAAAATCCATAGTGATATGCTCCCATTTCCATTCCGGAATATCCAACTGTTTTAACGAACCATAAGGTTTCTGATGTTCTGCTTTTACTTGGGAACATATGTGGCAAGTTTCAACCATTCTAGCAACATCGGTTTTCATCGTTGGCCACCAATATAATGGTTTCAAATCATTATACATTTTCGTACACCCTGGATGTACTGATAACCTCGATTTGTGTGCCTCAGTCAATATCAAATCCCGAAGTCCCCCAATCAATGGAACCCAAACTCGAGACTGAAAAGTTTTTAACCCACGAGAATCATCAACCAATAAATCTTTCCTTTTCAACAAAATCTCGGATTTCAAATTTTGATCTAACAACGCCTCTAACTGTGCAGCTCTCAACTGAGAAATCAAATCAGAAGATATTTCCAAGCGCATAAAATAGACTCGATTAGAAGATACCTTTCGACTTAAAGCATCTACTACTACATTAGCTTTACCTGGATGATATCGGAGTTCACAATCATAATCCTTAATCAATTCCAACCATCGGCGCTGTCTCATATTAAGCTCTTTCTGAGAAAACATGTATTGGAGGCTTTTATGATCTGTACATACAATGCATTTGGTACCGTATAAATAATGTCTCCAGATTTTTAGCGCGAACACCACAGCTGCAAGCTCCAAATCGTGTGTAGGATAATTTCTTTCATGAGTTTTGAGCTGACGAGAAGCATACGCAATAACACTATCATGTTGCATTAAAACTGCACCCAACCCAGCATGCGAAGCATCACAATAAACCACAAAACCATCAGAACCATCAGGAAGTGCTAACACTGGAGCTTGACACAACAACTGCTTAAGAGTCTGAAAGATTCTTGTTGATCACCCTATTGAAACTTAACATCTTTCCTAGTCAATCGGGTTAACGGACCAGCAATCTTAGAAAAATCTTGGATAAATTTTCGATAATACCCAGCTAAACCAAGGAAACTTTTAATCTCAGAAGGGGATTTAGGAGCATTCCAATTCATAACAGCTTCTACTTTAGAAGGATCTACTTTAACTCCATCATTACAAATGATATGACCAAGAAATTGCACCTCTCGAAGCCAGAATTCACATTTAGAAAATTTAGCATAAAGGTGTTCTCTTTTCAAAATTTCCATAATCAACCTCAAATGACGTTCATGTTCAAATACATACTTAGAATAAATCAATTTATCGTCGATAAACACAATCACAAACTTGTCTAGCAAAGGTCGACATATTCGATTCATTAAGTCCATGAAAATAGCAGGGGCATTAGTCAATCCAAAAGGCATGACTAAAAACTCATAATGTCCGTACCTGGTGCGAAAAGCAGTCTTAGGAACATCTTCCTCACGTACTCGCACCTGGTGATAACCGGATCTCAAATCAATCTTAGAAAAATAAGATGATCCTTGCAACTGGTCAAAGAGTTCATCGATTCTGGGCAAAGGGTATTTATTTTTCACTGTTCTCTTATTAAGTTCCCGGTAATCGATACACATACGTAAAGTACCATCTTTCTTTTTCACAAACAATACCGGAGCACCCCACGGGGAAGAACTCGGCCTTATAAACCCTTTGTCTAACCATTCCTGAATCTGATCCATCATTTCCCGAATTTCAGCTGGAGCTAATCTATAAGGAGACTTAGCTACCGGAGTCGAACCAGGAATCAAATCAATCTGATATTCTACTTCTCTTACCGGAGGCAAACCAGGCAATTCATCAGGGAACACCTCCGGGTATTCAGAAACCACCCGGATATCGGAAATGGATTTCTTTTCTAATTTAGTATCAACCGCATAACACAAATAAGAATCACAGCCCTTAGCTAGAGATTTTCTAGCCTTCATCACAGAAATCAACGGAATGTTACCCTTTTCCCGTTCCCCTCGAGCCACGACGTGAGACTCATCAGAGACGGGAATTTTTATAATCTTTCTATGACAATCAATATTAGCTTTATTTAAGCTCAACCAATCCATACCGATAACCGCATCGAAACTCGGAATTGGCATTAACAGAAATGAAATCAGAAAGTTATGACCCTCTATTCGTATACTAGCTCCAGTTACCGATGTGGTAACAGGAACTACCTTACCATTAGCAATTTCAACTTCTAAAGGTTTCACAATCAAAGAGGGAATCAATTTCAGTCTATCACAAAATTTCACAGATATAAACGAGCAATTGGCACCAGAATCAAATAATACACGAGCTGGTACGGAATTTATGAGAAATGTACCCGTTATAACGTCTTCAGTAGTGACAGTGTGACACCCGTCAAATTAGGACTAGAAATTTAGTTCCTAATCATTATGTAATACATGTAGTTAGTGCTATGTATTAGACTAATTGTATGTATCAAAATATATATTGATGAATATATATATCAGCACTCGATTAGATTTAATCGTTCATTTTAAATCGGCCGAATTCCGATTCAATTATACGGCGTTGGTAAAAATCAAGTAATTAAGTAACATGGAATTGTTATTTAATACCCTCATAATTATTATATATTATTTTGATAATATATCAAGTATTTCGTATCGTACAAATCAAACGTCCACGACAAAACTATACATAAATAATGAATTATTATTGAAATTAATAATTATTATTTACATCAGATAAAATAAAACATATTTCGTTTTATACCATTTTACTCAAACGCGACGAAACCAATTGAATCCTATCCGTATCTCAAACATAAAACAAAGATATATTTTATATCACGTTAAATGTATTTTTATGAAATACTTCAAATGAAAATGCGTACGATATCAATTTTAGAAAATTATCGTTTTAAAACATTTTACTACTTTTCGATCGGGTACCGAAACACGGGTCAAAATACCACGGAATGGATCGAAGCTCGGATCAACCACCTCCAATAATTGGAGATGGCCGATCCATTTCATTCCATTTTCTATCTATCTCTCGGCTCTAACTCTCCCTCTCATTTCTCTCTATCTTTTCAAAATCAAACAACAAATTAACAATAACAACAACAACACAAGATCATCATCATCATCGCGGGAATCATCATCATCTCCATCATCGTCTCCTTCGTTTTCATCATCATCACCATCCAAGCTCCATTTTTAAATTGTAAGGAATCGTTAACTTTTACTTTGTAATTTCGTATTTAAATACCTTGTATTATCATATAGTAACGTTAGAATAGATGATTGTTGGTTAATTTGCGGATTAGATTTGGTTTGGGTGATTTTTGGAACGACAGACTCGAACCAGACCTCGGAATACGGTCGGATTCACGGGAATCCGGCGTATTCCCGCCCAGAAAACATGAACACGGCGTATTCAATGGAATACGGCGTATTCCCGTTGTTTGCCATGAATACGGTCGGATTCATGGGAATCCGGCGTATTCCCTCTATTTTTCATGAATACGGTCGTGTTCAAACGAATACGGCGTATTCCCGCCAAATGTCACCAATCCGGCGGATTCAAGGGAATCCGGCGGATTCCCCCTATATATTTCATGATCCAACGGATCAATAAACTAGCCCTGCGAATTCTAGCTAAAACAGAACATGTAAATTTTCGAAAACGTCGACGATTTCACAAGTTAAAACAGGGTAGCTTCTCGATGAAAAATTTATTATAACGGATTGAGCTCAAATTCGCACGGTTATTCGAAAACAGCCAAATGATCAAAGCTAAGTACCTTAGCCTAGTCGGTTTTAGGCCATTCGGGGTCATCTAGGGGTCGAAAATGGCAGATTACTGTTTTCTGACTCGTACCAAATTTTGTAGTTTATGAAATAAAGTGTAACGGATATAATGAACTTGATTAACAACCAAACCTATACGATACGACTTATATATGAAACACATACACTTTTATAAGCCCAACAAATCATGTATAATAATAATAGTTTGAAATTATTATTACAAACCATCACCAACGACCCGTATACATTTTCAAAACTCAAACCTAATCGACAACCAAAGTATTTGGGCATAACTAGTTGAGGGAACAACTAGCATAGATGGTCCGTAGAGTCATCTAATCAATCAAAACCTTGCGCGTTTAATACGCCTGGCAGGTTCAATATCTAATCATTATCAAAACCTTGCGCGTCTAAGACGCCCTGCAGGTTCAGTCGTTGTAACGACATCAAATCATTGTGAATCATCATAATTGTTGGCTAACAATTCATTAGGCTCAGGTGAGTCTCATAGCCCCACTTTTACTTGTTTGAACTATTTTTGGGTGAGAATACATGCTCAATCTCTTTTCATATTATGCAAGTATCAAATTATTGCTTATTCTGCATGAGTTGTTTATCTAATCACTCAAAGCCCTCCACAACATAGTTTGGTAATACGGTTGTAGCGTGAATGTTAGTGTATGGTACCATATGGGATTGACAATCCCCGTCCGAGTTAGCAAGCACTAACCTGTCAAACGGACGCATTATCATTTGTTCAAACGTATGTTGATTAGGCATACGCATAGAGGCACCCTCGATCAGGCACTTGATAGTGATCCTGACCCCTCAGTTAAGCTCAGACTATGTGCTCATGTTAGTTGTATCAATCTTTACTTATTTGTTTAATTACAAATATTCATGTGATACTCATATTCCAATTATTTACATGCTTTGTAAATCGAATCATTAAATCTTGCGGTTCACAAATCATATATTATCATATCAAACCTGTGAGCTCACCAGCTTTATAGCTGACCTTTTAGCATGTTATCTCAGGTACTCAGCAGTAAGTTGGACTGCCCATCAGGATACTGTAACTCGAGTCGCATGCAATCATATAAACATCAAGAGATTTCCCTGCATTTCTATATTTTGCTTAAATTAGATATGTACTAGAATCTCTCAAGTAGCTATGCGAACTCATCTTTTGTAAACCATATGTAGACTCTTACGTTAATCAATGTATTTGTAAAACGACGCATGTAGTGGTCGTTCATTATGTATCTTATGTGCTTTGTGTATTGATTAGTAGCACCCCAATGTATGCTTCCGCGAACAGTAAATTTGGGGGTGTTACAGATTGGTATCAGAGCCTAAGGTTATAGTGAACTAGGTTGCATTAGTGGGCCTAGACTATGACCGTTAGGCAGTATTTGCTGTTAAGTGTGATTGGTTCAAGAGTTACGTCATACAAGTTTAATTTAACATAGCTTGATCAACTATGTACAATTAAATAAAGATGATGTAAGGCTTGAAATGGTTATGCTGGAATAGGAATACATTAGTTGACTCTGACCTCGAGAGAAACCGGGACTCATAATTGTTGTGCTAGACACTCATAAGACTATTATGTGATATATGTATGTATACATAGATAGTCATCGCTCAAGCACTGTACGCTAGTCTATTATATATTATATATATATATAGGCACTCACATATTCAAACACTTTGTCATGGAGATAGCAAACACAACCTCCGAAACATCTTCTAATTCATCCCACTCTCGACAATTTCTTTTGGGATCACGAAACTCATAGGTAGCTAGGAGGACCACCGAGTCACTTCGAGCGAGACCTTACCTAACTCAAAACAATTCAAATAACCAGGCTAGTTAGCACGTAGTTGCTAGTCAGTAGAGATGGTTATTCAACCCCTCTTGATTATTCTATAATGTTGATTGTCATTTTGTGATGTTGTATATTACCGCATTTGTATATGTACATCTATGATAATCATCATTTATGGACAATCTCTCACGAACCTTATCCTTCTAATCTCAGGAAAATCATGCCGCCAAAGTCAAGGACTTACACTGATGCCCAGATGGCATCTATCATCTCTCAGGCTGTGACTGAAGCCTTGGCGCGACATTCGTCATCGACCCCCGAAAGGCATAGTGATACTGCCAATACCCCTCCCACTACCAAGCCTTGTTCCTACAAGGATTTCCAAAACTGCAAACCCCTGAGCTTTAAAGGAACTGAAGGAGCCATCGGCCTAATCAGATGGGTTGAGAAGATGGAATCCGTCTTTCGCATTAGCAAATGTGCGGAAGGGGATAGAGTTCAGTTTTCCACATGCACCCTTGCTGACGGTGCCCTCACCTGGTGGAACTCGTATACCCATTCTGTGGGTATAGATACCGCCTATCTACTTCCCTGGGAAGATCTGAAGAAAATGCTCACAGAGGAGTATTGCCCATCTGAAGAACTAGAGAAGCTAGATGAGGAGTTCTGGCATCTCAAGGTTCAAGGAAACGACATTGTTGGTTATACCACTAGGTTTCAACAACTTGCAACCCTCCGCCCAGCCTTAGTAAGCACTGAGACCGACAAGGTCAAGAGGTACATTCGCGGTCTTTCGGAACCTGTCCGGGGGAACGTCGCTTCTTCCGGCAAAACCACCATTCAGGGAGCAATTCGATTAGCTCATTAGCTCATGGCTATGCAAGAGAGCCCAGGAAACCCTGTCTCATCTTCTGGGAACAACAACAAGAGAAAATGGTCTGGGAATCAGAACCAGCAGACCTTCAAAAAGACTGAGACTGTCAAGAATGACACATCAGGTTCTGGAGAGAGGAAAGGGTACACTGGAAGTAAACCCTACTGTTCAAAGTGCAATCGTCATCATGATGGTCCTTGTAGTGCACCCTGCAACAACTGCAAGAGGTATGGACATCTTACCAAAGACTGTCGAACACCTGCAACCAACCCCACCGCCAACACCAACAACAACCAACCCCGAGCATGCTATGAGTGTGGAAACACTGGACACTTCAGGAATGCGTGTCCGAAGCTAAAGAACAAGGGTAACAACAACAACGTTGCTAGGGGCAGAGCTTTTGTGCTGAATGCTGGAGAGGCCCGTGAAGACCCTAATGTGGTCACGGGTATGTTTCTTCTCAACAATTTAACTGCTTCAATTTTGTTTGATACTGGTGCTGATAAGAGTTTTATATCTGAGGAATTTAGCCCACTATTAGACATTTCACCTGTTGCCTTAGAAGCTAAGTACACTGTAGAGTTAGCAAATGGCAAATTGATCGAGGCCGATAGTGTGTTACCAAATTGCATCCTAAACCTCGCAAACGAACTTTTTCCCATAAACCTCATACCCATCGAGATTGGAAGTTTTGACATAGTAGTAGGCATGGATTGGCTATCCAAGCATCGAGCTGAAGTTGTATGTCATGACAAGATCGTTCGTATTCCTCTCGTCACTGGTAGTACTTTGATCATACAAGGGGAGACCAGTAGGACGAGATTGAATATCATATCCTGCATGAAGACTCGCAAGTACCTTAGGAAAGGTTATCAGGCAATCCTCGCTCATGTTATTGAGAAAAAGTCGGAAGAGAAACGAATCGAGGATGTGCCCATCGTCAGAGACTTTCCAGAAGTCTTTCCTGAAGAATTGCCTGGTCTTCCACCACCGAGGCAAGTTGAGTTCTCAATTGACCTTGTGCCTGGGGCAGCACCCGTGGCACGAGCACCATATCGTTTAGCCCCTTCAGAACTTCAGGAGTTGTCTGTTCAGTTACAGGAACTTCTGGATAAGGGTTTCATAAGACCGAGTTCTTCACCCTGGGGAGCTCCGGTCCTGTTTGTGAAAAAGAAGGACGGTTCATTCAGGATGTGTATCGACTATAGAGAGTTGAACAAATTAACCATCAAGAACCGTTATCCACTTCCCCGTATAGATGACCTGTTCGACCAACTCCAAGGGTCAAGCATCTATTCAAAAATAGATCTACGATCGGGTTATCATCAGTTACGAGTTCGCGATGAAGATATTCCGAAAACCGCTTTCCGAACTCGCTATGGTCATTACGAGTTTCAGGTTATGGCCTTTGGTTTGACTAACGCACCGGCAGTATTCATGGACCTTATGAACCGAGTGTGCAAACCCTACCTCGACAAGTTTGTCATTGTCTTCATAGACGACATTCTTATCTACTCACGCAACGAGCAAGAGCACGCGCAGCATCTCAAAACCATTCTAGAACTTCTCAAACGCGAAGAATTATATGCTAAGTTCTCCAAGTGTGAATTCTGGATTCAGACCGTTCAATTCCTTGGTCATGTGATTGACAGTCAGGGAATTCATGTTGATCCCTCAAAGATCGAGGCTATCAAGTGCTGGCAAGCACCATCAACACCGACCGAAGTACGCCAATTCTTAGGACTGGCTGGTTACTATCGGCGCTTCATTGAGAATTTCTCCAAGATAGCACAACCACTCACAACACTGACTCAGAAAGAGAAGAAGTTCAATTGGACTGATAAGCAGGAGTCAGCGTTCCAGTTATTAAAGCAAAAGCTTTGCAGTGCGCCCATCCTATCACTACCCGAAGGTAACGAGGACTTCGTGGTATACTGCGATGCTTCGCATCAGGGACTTGGTTGCGTATTGATGCAACGAGAGAAAGTCATAGCTTACGCCTCCCGACAACTCAAAGTTCACGAGAAGAACTACACAACACATGATCTCGAATTAGGAGCCGTGGTGTTCGCTCTCAAAATCTGGAGACATTATCTGTATGGCACAAAATGTACCATTTTCACTGATCATAAGAGTCTCCAGCACATATTTGATCAGAAGGATCTCAACATGAGGCAACGTCGTTGGGTCGAGTTACTCACCGACTATGACTGCGAAATCAAGTATCATCCGGGCAAGGCAAATGTAGTTGCCGACGCCTTAAGTCGAAAAGAGCGTACCAAACCTCTTCGAGTCCGAGCCCTCTGTATTATCATTCATAATGATCTAATCATTCAAATCCTCACTGCTCAACTCGAAGCATTGAAACCTGAAAACATCAAGGAAGAGGCCTTGCGAAATATGGAAAATCAATTTGAAACCAAACCCAATGGGGTCAAGTACTTCGCAAACCGAATCTGGTTACCCAAGTTTGGGAATCTTAGAGACTTTGTGATGGATGAAGCTCACAAGTCCAAATACTCTATACATCCTGGATCGGACAAGATGTATCATGGCATCAAGGGACTGTACTGGTGGCCGAGCATGAAAGCAGAGATTGCCACGTACGTCAGCAAATGCCTCACATGTTCTAAGGTTAAAGCCGAATATCAGAAACCCTCCGGCTTGCTCCAGCAACCGGAAATTCCTCAATGGAAATGGGAGCAAATCTCCATGGATTTCATCACTAAACTCCCGAAAACATCAAGTGGTTGCGATACTATATGGGTAATAGTTGATCGTCTAACCAAATCTGCTCACTTCATTGCTATGAAGGAAACCGACAAAATGGAACGTCTCACGCGAATCTATATGAAGGAGATCGTAACAAGGCACGGCGTTCCAATCTCAATTATCTCTGATAGAGACAGCCGATTCACATCTAACTTTTGGCAATCATTACAAAAGTCATTGGGTACTCGTTTAGATATGAGTACAGCCTATCATCCACAAACCGATGGCCAAAGTGAAAGGACTATTCAAACACTGGAAGATATGTTACGCGCCTGCGTAATTGACTTCGGTGCGAATTGGGAACAACATTTGCCATCGTGTGAATTCTCATACAACAACAGCTACCACACCAGTATTGGAGCTGCACCTTTTGAGGCACTATACGGTCGTAAGTGCCGATCGCCTATCTGTTGGACCGAAGTTGGAGATAGTCAACTCACTGGTCCTGAAATCATTCATGAAACCACCGAAAAGATCGTTGGTATCCAGCAACGGCTGAAGGCCGCACGTGATCGTCAGAAGAGTTATGCTGACTTGAGACGAAAGCATCTCGAGTTCCAGGTTGGGGATCGAGTATTGCTCAAAGTATCACCTTGGAAAGGTGTCATCCGTTTTGGTAAACGTGGGAAGTTAAACCCTAGATACATCGGACCTTTTGAGATCCTTGAAAGGATTGGTCCAGTCGCATATCGATTGCAGCTACCTCCAGAGCTCAGTAGCGTGCATCCCACATTTCACATTTCTAACCTGAAGAAATGTCTGTCCGACGAGACACTCATTATCCCACTCGAGGAAATTCAAATCGACGACAAACTTCATTTTGTCGAGACACCAGTGGAGGTCATGGACCGTGAGGTCAAACAGCTTAAGCAAAGTCGTATCCCAATTGTCAAAGTTCGGTGGAATTCGCGGCGTGGTCCGGAATTCACCTGGGAACGGGAAGACCAGATGCGACTCAAATATCCACATCTATTTTCAAACTCCACTCACACGCCAACTTCGAGTTAAATTTCGGGACGAAATTCTCTTAACAAGGGGAGAATGTGACACCCGTCAAATTAGGACTAGAAATTTAGTTCCTAATCATTATGTAATACATGTAGTTAGTGCTATGTATTAGACTAATTGTATGTATCAAAATATATATTGATGAATATATATATCAGCACTCGATTAGATTTAATCGTTCATTTTAAATCGGCCGAATTCCGATTCAATTATACGGCGTTGGTAAAAATCAAGTAATTAAGTAACATGGAATTGTTATTTAATACCCTCATAATTATTATATATTATTTTGATAATATATCAAGTATTTCGTATCGTACAAATCAAACGTCCACGACAAAACTATACATAAATAATGAATTATTATTGAAATTAATAATTATTATTTACATCAGATAAAATAAAACATATTTCGTTTTATACCATTTTACTCAAACGCGACGAAACCAATTGAATCCTATCCGTATCTCAAACATAAAACAAAGATATATTTTATATCACGTTAAATGTATTTTTATGAAATACTTCAAATGAAAATGCGTACGATATCAATTTTAGAAAATTATCGTTTTAAAACATTTTACTACTTTTCGATCGGGTACCGAAACACGGGTCAAAATACCACGGAATGGATCGAAGCTCGGATCAACCACCTCCAATAATTGGAGATGGCCGATCCATTTCATTCCATTTTCTATCTATCTCTCGGCTCTAACTCTCCCTCTCATTTCTCTCTATCTTTTCAAAATCAAACAACAAATTAACAATAACAACAACAACACAAGATCATCATCATCATCGCGGGAATCATCATCATCTCCATCATCGTCTCCTTCGTTTTCATCATCATCACCATCCAAGCTCCATTTTTAAATTGTAAGGAATCGTTAACTTTTACTTTGTAATTTCGTATTTAAATACCTTGTATTATCATATAGTAACGTTAGAATAGATGATTGTTGGTTAATTTGCGGATTAGATTTGGTTTGGGTGATTTTTGGAACGACAGACTCGAACCAGACCTCGGAATACGGTCGGATTCACGGGAATCCGGCGTATTCCCGCCCAGAAAACATGAACACGGCGTATTCAATGGAATACGGCGTATTCCCGTTGTTTGCCATGAATACGGTCGGATTCATGGGAATCCGGCGTATTCCCTCTATTTTTCATGAATACGGTCGTGTTCAAACGAATACGGCGTATTCCCGCCAAATGTCACCAATCCGGCGGATTCAAGGGAATCCGGCGGATTCCCCCTATATATTTCATGATCCAACGGATCAATAAACTAGCCCTGCGAATTCTAGCTAAAACAGAACATGTAAATTTTCGAAAACGTCGACGATTTCACAAGTTAAAACAGGGTAGCTTCTCGATGAAAAATTTATTATAACGGATTGAGCTCAAATTCGCACGGTTATTCGAAAACAGCCAAATGATCAAAGCTAAGTACCTTAGCCTAGTCGGTTTTAGGCCATTCGGGGTCATCTAGGGGTCGAAAATGGCAGATTACTGTTTTCTGACTCGTACCAAATTTTGTAGTTTATGAAATAAAGTGTAACGGATATAATGAACTTGATTAACAACCAAACCTATACGATACGACTTATATATGAAACACATACACTTTTATAAGCCCAACAAATCATGTATAATAATAATAGTTTGAAATTATTATTACAAACCATCACCAACGACCCGTATACATTTTCAAAACTCAAACCTAATCGACAACCAAAGTATTTGGGCATAACTAGTTGAGGGAACAACTAGCATAGATGGTCCGTAGAGTCATCTAATCAATCAAAACCTTGCGCGTTTAATACGCCTGGCAGGTTCAATATCTAATCATTATCAAAACCTTGCGCGTCTAAGACGCCCTGCAGGTTCAGTCGTTGTAACGACATCAAATCATTGTGAATCATCATAATTGTTGGCTAACAATTCATTAGGCTCAGGTGAGTCTCATAGCCCCACTTTTACTTGTTTGAACTATTTTTGGGTGAGAATACATGCTCAATCTCTTTTCATATTATGCAAGTATCAAATTATTGCTTATTCTGCATGAGTTGTTTATCTAATCACTCAAAGCCCTCCACAACATAGTTTGGTAATACGGTTGTAGCGTGAATGTTAGTGTATGGTACCATATGGGATTGACAATCCCCGTCCGAGTTAGCAAGCACTAACCTGTCAAACGGACGCATTATCATTTGTTCAAACGTATGTTGATTAGGCATACGCATAGAGGCACCCTCGATCAGGCACTTGATAGTGATCCTGACCCCTCAGTTAAGCTCAGACTATGTGCTCATGTTAGTTGTATCAATCTTTACTTATTTGTTTAATTACAAATATTCATGTGATACTCATATTCCAATTATTTACATGCTTTGTAAATCGAATCATTAAATCTTGCGGTTCACAAATCATATATTATCATATCAAACCTGTGAGCTCACCAGCTTTATAGGTGACCTTTTAGCATGTTATCTCAGGTACTCAGCAGTAAGTTGGACTGCCCATCAGGATACTGTAACTCGAGTCGCATGCAATCATATAAACATCAAGAGATTTCCCTGCATTTCTATATTTTGCTTAAATTAGATATGTACTAGAATCTCTCAAGTAGCTATGCGAACTCATCTTTTGTAAACCATATGTAGACTCTTACGTTAATCAATGTATTTGTAAAACGACGCATGTAGTGGTCGTTCATTATGTATCTTATGTGCTTTGTGTATTGATTAGTAGCACCCCAATGTATGCTTCCGCGAACAGTAAATTTGGGGGTGTTACAGACAGCTTCATCCACTGTCATTTGAAAAGCTCGACTAGCAGCTACTGGTGGAATTTTCCTCTTTTGGCTGGAGGATGAGGAACCCTTAGCTATACCCATACTCTGTCTCTTAGCCTCTGTACAATCTCCAGCTCGATGCCCTTCTTTTTGACAATTCCAACACCCGCTATTAGGAAACGTACAATCCTTGGCAGCGTGTCCAAAAGTTCCACACTTAACACATCTTGATGTTTGGGGAGTACAAGGACCATTATGTCTAGCCCGACATTTGTTACAATAATTACTATCCATTGGATTAAACCTCCGATTCTGCTGACCACCTTGCCCCTTTTGTTTACTAGATGAATCTCCCTTTTGTTTCTGTGAATACCTTTCTTTATTCATTACCCTTTTTGCTTGAATATCACCATCCACCGAACGAGCATAATCGTATGCTTGTGAAAGAGAACCAGCTAATCTCACTGAAGTACGGTAATCTGGAGGTAAAGTCTTCACAAAATGGTCAATCTGAGTTCTATAAGTCGGAACCCATTGTCTCACAAATCGCAATTTATCAGAAAATTGCTTAATAAGCTCTTCAATCGACATTTGATCCGTCTTCTGTAAGTCGAGAAACTCTTGTCTGATACGCGATAAATTGTACTCTGAACAGAATTGTTTACAAACTTCGGCATGAAAGTCTGACCATCTAATCATTTTGATTTGTTCCGATGTTAATGGAGCAGTTATAGCATCCTACCATGACATTGCTTGACCCTTTAACAACTGAACCGCGTATGGTACTTTATCCTTCTCTTCACAATGGCAAACTTCCAATTTTCGCTCCACATCACGTAACCAATCCAAAGTGTCAGTAGGATTAGTACTTCCAGAAAATGAAGAAGGATTGGTGGACATAAAAGTTTTAAGTGAACAACCCACTTTTAACTGCTGAAATGGAGGAATCGCATGTATCTGGTAATTAGGAAAACCGGAAGAAGAAAAAGGTACAGTAGTTTGATAACTATAACCTTGTTGCTGCTGCTGACAAACAAAAGGTATAGATACTGGAATTCGCTCGGAAGATACAACAGGAGGAGCAGTAGTTATAACATACGGCTGATTAAGAATAGGCTGTCGAGAAGACCCAGCCTGTTCATTCTGTAATTCCAACACCCGACTCTCTAATCTCATAATATACTCTTGATCAGTTTCTGTTTCCACGCCTCTTGGATTAGATATTCCATTATGCTCCTGACTTTCTGGTGGTGGTGCAGAAATTTGAGAGGCATTGTTAAGAGTATGGACAGGTTGCTCATTATCCGCCATTTCTGAAATCACATCATATCTCAAAATTCGTTAATCATTAGTACAAGCAAACTAATCAACTCTCCCTTCCTAACTAATCCCCACAACATGAAATGTTTGACCAACGGGACTAAGTTTAGGTATGAACACCTAGAATGTTCATTCCCCTAAACTTACGCTCTGATACCTACTTATAACACCCCATGTTTTCAAGACATTTTTTTTTTTAACAACCTGGAAGCGTTATCCCATTCAACAACATTTACACATACATAGTATAATATCAAAGGTTAACTATTACACAATACTATCATTAAGTTATTTAGTCACAAACACATAATCTAGTGGGTGTTATTTATACAAACGTTTAACGACCACAAAGGTAATCAAGAGTTGCCAGCTTGTCAAACATTTCACCCAAAACCTCTCAACCGAGCATAAGCAAACTTAACCTGCAAAAGTGAGGTGGGGGATTAGCACGAAGCTAAGTGAATAACGATTCCAACAATCTAACTTAGCATAAACAATCAATTCACAACAATCAACTAATAGTAACAATCAAATTAGAGGATCGGTGGTTCTTGAGGTAACCTCAGCCCGCGGATGGCCCACCAAGAACACTTATAATCCACTGCAGGCCAATACAGAGATTTTACCGATAGTTCAATGCTATCTTTAATCAATATGGACGAATTCACAACGAATGTTCATCAATACCATAAAGATTAACCTATAGCAACTAAACCCAACCGAAATTGACATCTATCATTCCAACATATCATGGAATGAGTCACAAGCAATCAATCATTTAACCACAATCAACTTATCAATAAATCAATAGTATCTATCTGCTTACAATTGATGTAACTAAATTGTTAACATCAATTTAAATTGTGAGAACCAGTCACTCACGTGTCTCGTTTCAAGCTCCACTCAAAGATCTAATTTTATTGAGTCGTAGTCGGATCTGAAATACAAAAGAATTCCAAGTCAATCCTCATAGTATATTTACATAACTTAATATCAACAATCAAACATGTATTAAGTAATATAAACATATTATGCAAGCTAAATCATATTATCCAACTCAAAATAAAACATTCAGTCCAGCCCAAGGAATCCGTCCGGATTCAAGGGAATCCGCCCGGATTCAGACAGAATCCGCCGGATTCAACATGAATCCGCCGGATTCCCGACCTCTTTTCAGCTCCAACTTGGACCAGAACTCATTCTTGGGAATCCGTTCTGGAATACGCCCCGGAATACGCCGTATTCACTTGACCCCGTTTACCCATTTTACCCGGAATCCGCCGGATTCAAAGGAATCCGACCGGATTCACTGGTTTTTCAGTACCTGCACAATTCATTTCCTGCACAATTGCAGCTACGAACCAAAAATCACAAATCAATAAAACTGAGCTCTAAACTCAACTTTTTATCAGTTTTTGACCATAATAACTTCTACTAACATCTTATAACAATGATTCAAGCTTCAAATCATCAATCACCCATAACCTAGCAATTCCACTTTCAAACCTAAAACTCAAGAATCTAACAATTTCTTCATGTAATCAACATGTTATCATCATCAAATCAACACCAAATCAGTTTATAACATTCACCCATATCATTCGATCAAGAATTCTAGCATATATATACAAAATCATATAACTTCACTTAAATCACTAAACTTATATCTAAGTGATTATCAACACATACTTACATGATGTAGACAAGAAGATGATTATAAGGATGATGATGATGAGCTTATGATTCAATCTCCAATCTTGTTTAAGTCTTGCAAATGATCACTAGCAGTTTGTGTAGGTAATTTTGATAGAAAGGTTTTGTGAGAGGTATGAAGAACACCAAAAGAAGTTTGCGGAAACAAAACATAAGTCGGCCCCTTTTCTTTCATTTGAACCGACTCACTTAATTCACAGTGCAATATTATACCCCTTTTTGACCTATTGTCTGGAACCTCAGTTTCAATTGCGATAAAATTATTTTATTTTACCGTCACCTAAGTTTATTTAAAACAAACTATATTTCACTAGTCACAATATTTCCTGAGGCTTATTTACCTACAAATTTCACAATCAAACACAAAATACAATTAAATATCACAATTAAATATAAAGAATTACCTGTTTCTCCTAAGCCCGATTTGAGGATGGTACGTTATCAGTTATGTAACAGGAAAGTCATATCATATATCGTTTGCAGTATTAGATGGTACGTTATCAGTTATGTAACAGGAAAGTCATATCATATACACATTGATTAAGGTGTTTGAAAGTTTGATGTATCCACCTCCCATAGATAAACCTTTACTTAACCGACATGTTTCTCTTATTTTTATCATCATATAAAACAGCATGTTTACACCAATCCATTAAATACTCTGCTCAAATCAGATATTCAAATAGATCGTCAATATCTTCTTTATATTTTAAAATAATGAAAAAGCTCCAAAAGTGTTAAATATCTCCACATCCAAACAGCCACCCCATTTTAGGAAACGACCAAAAAACCAAACTATCTTGTTATAAAATATTCGCCTTTTTACCTTTTTTGTCCCATACAGGTCACCTACTCTACGTGTCCCCCATTATACCTCCGCACGTGTCCCCCATCACCAGATATTTCCCTCACACGTGGCTATCACACTCTCCCATTACGCCACGTTACCTTTTATTAAGATATTTTCGAGCAACTAACTTTTAACATACCTCCTGGACGCGTGGCACCTGATTACCTACTTTCCCTATTTTTTAACCTCCACGTGTCCGTTTCCGACCAATCACGACCGGCCACGATCATGACTTAAATCAACACAATCCAATTTTATAGTGATCGTCCACTAATTGCCCTACACGTCAGCACAAGTCTTCTATTTTCAGTACAACTATATATTAGCATCTGTTCTCTATCGCGTGACATCCTTAATTACAGTAAACGTTACCACTTGATTTTTGTTCTGTTTTTCTTGCAAATATCAAAAATTAAATTCTTTTAATTTTCGTTCAGAGAATTTATTGTACAAGATTCCCAACACAATAACAAGTTTAATTACCAGTTCGGTTTTCAAAACATTGATTTATTACAAGCGAAAAAAAGATGAGTGCTAATCAGAGAGTAAGGCTGAATCCGGCCGTTAGCGGCGGGGGATCCGGTAGTTGCGGTTCGAACGAATCGGATTTTTTTAACGAGAGAGTTCTGTTATTGGTTATGGAATCAATGAAATGGGACGTGCAAGTACTATGCCGGACGGCCGCCGTGTGCCGGCGGCTTCGCGCGATGGCGAAACGGTTATTATGGCGGGAACTCTGTTTATTCCGTGCGCCGAGGATAACGGAATCGTTATCTAACGGCGTACACAGTAGTCGAATGGGTGGCGGTTGGCCGGCGTTAGCGAAATTGTTGTTCTTTTGCGGTGGTTGTGAGTCGACTCGGAATTTTGTATTGAGCCGGCCTAAACCGGGTCATTTTGTGACGGAGTCCCGGTTTTCTAAAACATCCGGTCGGAGTTTTCTGATGAAACGGTGTCGTAATGATTTGTTATTTGTTAGTGATCCGTGTGAGCATCGGTTAAGTGATAGAGAGGATGACTTGGGTGTTTTTCGAGGGGTATTTCGGGGATTTCGTGAGTCGAGGACACGTGCCTGTTTAATAGCGAGACAAGTGGCGTTAGAAGAGAGAGAAAGGTGTCCGTATTGTGGGGCTCGTGTTTGGAGTATGACAACGGCTGGGTTGGTTCCTAAGAACGCGGCTAAACGGCTCGGCTCGCATGATGGCGCGCTGGAGTATTTTGTTTGTGTAAATGGTCACCTGCATGGCACGTGTTGGTTAGCACCGTTGTCATCTGACGAAGGAGTGAACGGTGAGGATGATGATGATGATGATGGGTACGAAATGGACGGTAGTGATGAGACTGGAAATAGCGCTGGTGGTGGTGGCGGTGTCAGTGACGAGTTTAGTGACCGTAGAACGGTCACTAATGGGTTTCGTAGTGATGGTTTTAATGGTTTTAGCACTTGATCATAACAATGGTATTTGGAGTTTGTGTTTGGATAAAAACGTTTGTCTGTTTATTTTATTTAGAAATAAACAAATATATTAAAATAAGTAGTGGATTGTCTACTTGTTTTAAATATTTATTTATTCTTAGGACAGATAAACATGGTTACATCGAGAGTTTTTTTTTTACGAAGCTAAAAACCTCTATGTATTGATGCGAAATCGATCTTGGGTTTTTGGAATAATTAGATTGCAACTTGTGTTGCAATATTTGGTTGTACGGTGATATAATAAACTATTAATCATGTTGTGATTGATTCTTATTTTATTTTATTTCACCTTTTTGTGACTATTTTATTTTTGTTAAGGAGAGACTAGTGTGGATTGTGTCACCATGAAGTTGAGACTAGTCCAGGGAATGTGTTACATTCAATGCTTATTCCATTGGTACAATTTGACTTTTGTGTTGACTGTCCTTTTAATTTAAGGATTCATGTTGTTGTTTCTTTTGGTTATTTAATTCGGGTGGAACTTTTGATGTGTCATGAGGTCGTGTGAAGTTTGAGCACGTTGTGTTTATGTGTAACTTTTACATTAAGTTTAGTTCGCGGAATTTTTTTTTGATGGAATTGGAATTCATCTAAAGAATTGGAATATCATGAAATATGAATTCATTTGAACTAGGAAATTTGATGACTTACAACTCAATTCATTTGTGAACCAAATATATTTGTGAAATGAAATTGAGATTCCTATTCCACTGAATTCCGTTAAATTCCACGAACTAAACGCAACCTTAGTTATAAATTATATATTTCATCCGTCTCATTTGTCATAGTTTTATAGTTAATAAAAAATATTATAAATTATATATACTTCATCCGTTTGATTTGTCCTAATTTTATATCCACCTTTATAAACTGATAAAAATAATGATATAAAATTCGTTATATTCTTAATGTAACTCTAGAAGTTCACGAATTTTTCGTGATATGAGATTGAATGTCGTAACTCTTATTTAGTGTAACCGTAAAAAGGAAGGTTCTATAAATTTAATAGTATAAGGATAATATTTTTTTTAACTGTGTATTTTTTGTTTGTGAACTATACAATTGTGACGGAAGATATAGTCATTTCATTTGGTAAATAACATCATAAAGGAAGTAAAAAAGAAAATGAAGTCAAAAGCGTGTTATTCCAACATCCGTAACAAAACGATATTAGAATTCATATTATTAAATGGTTGATAGTTAACTACTTGTCGAATAACATCATTACATTACATCCTTAAAGAAACTGAACTTGAGACGTGTTTCAAAAGTTTCATATGAACTAATTATGTGTTTTCTGTGCCAGGTAAAATTCTAACAATATTTTAAGGGCGATGATATATAAAATACACAAGTTGATGCATACATTAAAACTATGATATGATGTATTTGTACTGTGTGCTGTACTACTTGTACAGTTTGGTGTACACGTCAATTTTTGTGTTGTATATATCAACTCCCATATTTTAAGATATATGACAAAACCATTAATGTTAATCATTGTTTTTAAAATTATTACGTTTTTTTTATATATATCAAAGAGCCATACATTCATTGCGCACATTTTTGTAAATTTATCTCCTTTTGTAAAATTTTTATATCAGATTCCTCTAATCCAGATGTCCGTTAATTCGAAGGTGTGATAATAGATGCTTAAAGTTAAACGTGTTTGACCTCAATTATTGCCTACTACTAAAAATGATGAAGAAAAAAAAAAGGGGGGGTTAATTATTTCTTGCATGAACGATCAAAGTATAAGGAGTGGTTGTTTTTTTTTTTTTAATGTTGAGTTCCATGTTTAATTGAACATTGAAATTTAACACCGGTACAAAATTGAAGGGAGTAGTTCAATGTTTAACTTAAAGTTCAAATGAGCCCACAAATTTGATATTGAACCATAAAAACAAATGTAGATTTTAGTGTTCGATGTTTAGTTCATAAGACCATCTCCAATGGTGGTTTATAGAAGAAGTCCATAGCACATGTGGCATTTTTAATAAGGATGTTGCATTTTTCATCCATGGACACCCATTATTTTATGAAGTTTATACTTGAAAGTTTATATATATAATGCAAAGTCCATGGGGATGGACTTATGGAAGAAGTCCATAATTGAGTTCCACTACCAATTAACTCCTTTTATTCATTATTTTAATAGTAAAAATAATAAGTGGGACCTAGTTATGGACTTGTTTAAGTTTATAAGAGTAGAATGGTAAGTTTATGGAAAGTGGAGGTTTATAGAAAGCTGATGTGGCATGACGTGGCAGTCTATGGACATGGTGAAGTCCATACTCCATAGCATTGTGGATGCTCTAAAGTCCATCAAGCAAAATTTTAACGTTGAGCTTAGTGGCTTTTCCAACCTACTTTATTTTTTCTTTATTAACCACCAATTTTTCATTACCAGATGATTATTTTGATTTTGTTTAGATAATGTACGTCTTTGAAAGAAATATATTTACAAATTTTATTACGTGTTTACCGAATGAAATACGAACCAAAATGGAATACAAAACTCCAAACCAAGAGCATATGAAATAATAATAAAGATATATAATATATAAATCTCTGATATTATTTACCATATATATAGTCTATTTCGTTTGTAATCTCACATTTAGCTTGTATCAAGCAAATTTTAGTCATCCTCGAAAAAGTATAGGTCAACGACATAATCATCATCAACGTCGTGACTAAGAGCACAAAGTTGCTTGATTAATTGGTCAACCATGCCAACCTTTGCTTATAAGGTTTTTTAGAACACATTTACAAACTTCGTCTTTATCCACATTTGAATTTTAGCCAATCAATTATAATCTCCGGGTCAAACTGAACTGGAAATACATTAACAATGATGTTAGTATCCATTATTTAACGTAAATTTTGTGACCAAATACATTACATTCATCTTTGTGCAAACCACCTACATATTATTTTGAAGTTTCACCATCTTTCATACTTGGTTTGAACGTTAATAATTGGTTGTTTAGATTGATCGATAGGTTTAATTTTTTCGAAAGATATGTTCATGTTGGGTGATGAGCATTCATGTGGAAGATTTGACATAGATCCAGCGGTGAATCTAGGATGAAAATTAATGTGCGTCCAATTTCCTTTAGTCGAATAGATGACTGAATCATATGGGTTAGATAACGGGTCTAGTTGTATCGGATTTGAAGGTATAATTTTTCTTTCGTTCATCCACATAAATGTTTTAAAGAGTCATTTGACTAAAAAAGCAATTAAGCCAAGTAATATCATGTTAATTTAGTAAGATTGATCCCACTTATAGCAAAATTCTACTAAAGTTTGTATAAAGTCATAATATTAATTATATATGATGTCTAGCTAGTTGATTGACCGAGTGTTTCATATGTATTAAATATGTACAATAGTATAATTTAACAAAATTCTTCAATAAAATTTACAACTGTCTTGAAAAATAACTATATCTGTTTGATACAACTATATTGTGCATGGGTGTGTTTATATACATGGGATGTGATGAGTTATGATTTCTTTCGTATGAGCCAAATAAATAATTAAGTAATTATTTAATTCACATCAATTTACATGTAACAACCTCGTCCTACATTGGTAGGATATGAAAAGTTTTAGTCCCTTATAAGCTTAAAGTTTTGGCCAACAAAATATCTTCCACAATTGTTTTTAGTTGAAACTTGAAGCTATCCAGTTAGTAATTGCTTTAGCTTTATGTTAACAAATGGAGAATTTGGTTATGCTAACCCACGTGGATTACAATTGATAAATATATGTATCTAAATGTTATTTTTATTTTCGTATCTTCTATCTGTCTATCTTCTATCTTCTATCTACCAATCTATCTATCTATTTCAATTTCAAATATATAAATCAAAGTTTTTGTTTGCTTATGTGGCAATCTAAGATTTAATCAAATATGACATGTCTTTATTGGAATTTTTTTTGCATTATTTACCAAATTCTAAGAATGCCTCATGGCTTTCTATATTTATTGGTTTGAATATAATAATTCATTTTATTTAATCCTAATAATTAGCAAATTATACATACATCATTGTAACAATTATTAAATTGTCAACTAATATAGGTTAAGTATATATCGGTTCCATTTACATTCATTTAAAATTTTAATTTTTAAATTACACTTTGTATTGCATCAACTTTAATTAACGGAGCATAGGGAATACGGTTCAAATTTTACATAAGATATAAGTATTAAAATTAATCGAAAAATATTTGGATATGTTTTAGACACAAATTAAAGAGGTTGCAAGACTACAAAAATTTTGCAACGATTCTATTTTTATTTTTTTTTGGACGGCAAAAGAAATTTTATTAAATTAAAGGAGCCTAGCTAGACGCTAGATACAACAAGGGAAGCTACAAACTACCATGAAAAGGGGAAGAACAGACTCCAAGAGTCAAGTATACCTATTGTCTAATGTGAGTTTATTATTCAACAATCAAATTTCACTCGTGACCAAGTATATGTTGTCATTGCATGAGTTAAAAACAACATTAGATTTGAAGTGTTGAAATGTCGGTTCTATTTACATTCATTTTAAATTTTAAATTACACTTTATATTGCATCAACTTTAAAAAATGAAGCATATGGAATAAGGTTTATGTTTTACAGAAGATATAAGTGTTAAAATTATTGGAACGTTTGAATATGTTTTAGGCGCAAATATGAGAGGTTGCAAGACTATAAGAATTTTGCAACGTTTCTATTAAATGTATGTTTTGCATTGACTAATACAATAGTCAAATATACCCATTGTCTCATGTGAGTTTATTTCATCAACAATCGAATTTCACTTGTGACCAACTATATCTTAACATTGCATAAGTTAACAACAATATTAACATATTTGAAGCAACGACAACAAATGTTGCTTACTTAAAGTTATATAACATTTGTAATTTTAATATATTACGTTAGCATTTCTGAACATGTTGTTTTCGGTTTCTCATGTCTAACAAAAAAAAAACTTTGAAATTTTTGTATTATATATTGTTGGTTGTTTTATATTGTTTTTTTTTTTAAAAAATTTTCTAATGTCAATTTATAGTTTTCAATTAAAAGTATTAATATTATTGAATTTTTTTAGAAAATATAATTGTCTTTTATATACGATCGTGCATCGCACGGACTAAAATACCTAGTATTGGTATACCTCTCCCCAGACGCATAATAACCTCAACACGGAGATACATCTAGTACTCGTGCGATAAACAATTCATGGACATTCTATTCACAATGACATCTACAATGATGGTACATCGATAGAGAGCCCCTCCAACCCTTTAACATTCTATAACAAACATATGGGCATTCTAGACTATCCACATAGCCATCCCTCTTATATATTAAAATAGGGCTTGATTAGCCTAATCTTTTTTTCATTATCTTTTAAATTTATAACTGCCTCTCATTATGATTACCCAATAAATCTCTAGCCTTATTATTAAAGTACCATATTACCCCTCCATGCAAAATCACGCCATCCCCAAATCACAGTTAGGGCGCCATTCCATTTTACCCGTGCTTTTTTTCAAACGCAGCTGGAAGCATAAAATCATCAGGCGCTCATCTTCTTTTTTTTTTTCAACCTCTCATGTAACCCAATTTGTAATCGATCGTGTTCTTTACAAGATGAAGATCAATCAAAGAAAGGAGAATAATATCCTTGCCGTTTGATTCCATTCGCCACTAATAGAAGATGAAGTTCCTTCAGGCATTGTGATTGAAATCAGTATTGTGTCCGTATACCTGCCGAAATCAGTTTGTTGTTCATCATGAATTTCATTTTTTTTATCATCATCACTAGGTATTGCGATTTTGGTTAAAATACTACTCATAGAATTTTCTACAATAAGTTTTATAGTAATATCTTTTTACTGCATTCTACGTGTTTGATAAAATGCCGGTAAGAGTTTTATGTATTGTAATTGATGTGAAATTTGTATTTATTTGATGCAGTTATTGGTAACTCGGGGGATCGGTTAAAAACAAAGTTTGGTAAGGAAATTGATGATTATGAAGTCGTTCTAAGGGAAAATGGTGCACCGATCCAGGTATGTGTTCATAACATATGATTTTTGGCGCGCAGTTAAACTTAGCAAGTATCTGACTTCGTCGTCCTGTTGCTGCAATGCAGAATTATACAGATCTTGTGGGTAAAAAAAGTACATTTCTCCTACTGAATAGGGGTTCTGCCAAAGCTCTAGATAAAGTTGCCGAGTTATATGGTATTCTGTTCTCGTAACTCTACATGTATGAACCCAATATATATTTTTAGAGGAAGTGTACTAAAGGTCTCATATTCTACAGAAACCGGAAAGGAGGTGCTGCTCGTCAAAACTACAATCCATGACATCATGAGCAAAATGATTTGGGTGAGCCTAATATTTACTTGCCATCACCCTACTTGGCCATATGATCGTTGCTATGCTTTACTAATGCTTCTTCATTACATGATTGGTATTTAGTAATTTATTGTTCTGTGATCATTGTATACATAAGATGGGAAATCAGGTTAGGTAATGAAAATCATATTGTACCGGCGACTGATCTTATATACTGATTACACCCATGATACAAATTGAAAACCAGCGACTGATCAAATATAATGACTATATAAATGATGCCAATCTAATATTTCATACGTATAATATAATATTTCATACAAATATCAAATGTTCATTTTTTATGTTGTTACTTTAATTTATCAAATATTTCAATTTGTAACTTATATTTCAATGTTTGACTACATATGATTAGTGTAGATGATTCTAAATGCAGGACATATCTAACAGAAAGGATTTTTTGCTATATCTTTGCAGATATTAACCAATCTTTAACTAAAGTTACGCTTTGGCAGAGTTTTGATACGTTTTAACCCATTTGACCCGTTTACTTTTAAGCTTTTTATTTGTTTGAGATGAAACATAACCCCAGTTGAGCCATTCAAAAAGTACATGGGTCTAAAGTCTAAACTGCCATCTGTAGTAATAATAAGATGATAAGCAAAATACCATATCTTGATAACTTTTTGGTTTTAACATGCTTATCCATTACAGGACATTGGGTACTCAAAACTTGCACTTTTACCTCCCAAATATGGACTATGTAAGCTCTACTACCTACTGATTACATTTTATTTGCCAATTGTGATCTCTTAATATTAAATTCAGGTTTGCATTTTTTTTTTGTTATTGTGTAGATTCGAGCTTTGTACCTCCTTTGATATATGCTTTTATGGGTAGCTCACGAGATATAGCCATATGACCAGTTGCAGTGGTGTCTCTTTTGTTGGGGACACTTCTTCAGAATGAGTTTGATTCGGTGACTAATGCAGATGTATATTGTAGGCTTGTTTTTACAGCGACATTTTTTGCCGGGATTACCCAAGCAACTCTTGGAATTCTCAGGTAATCCGACAGTCATACATGGAGTAACATGTCAAAACGGGTTCAGATTAAAAGTTTAAAATAGTTGTTTAGTACGGGTCAAAAGGGGTCAGGCCACTAAATCAATTTTTCCTTAATTTATATATAGTTGGTGTGTCATATAATTTCATTTCCAAATAAACCAGTTGGGTCATGATCAAATAATATAATCTATATTTTTCAAATTATACCGCTCTAGAAGGCAATAAGAGTACACCTTGGATGATGTTTAAGTTTAAACTGTTCAATCCATTTCCCTTTCAGCTAAGTTTTTTATTCAGCCCATTACCCATTTATTAGTAGTAAAAGTGGCAAATTCACCACTTCAACCGATTGTCATTTATTAATATGACTTTGATCTGTCGTTTATGTTTGGTGGTATAGTATTTAAGTTTTTCTTTCTTTCTTTCTTGTGGCTTTGTAGATCCAGATTGGGCTTCCTAATTGACTTTCTATCCCATGCTGCTGCGGTTGGTTTTCTGGGGGGGGGGGGGGGGGGGGGGGGGGGCGCTTGCCCTTCAACAACTCAAGGGTTTTCTTGGCATCAAACATTACACAAATAAAACTGATATTATTTCTATAATGAAATCGGTTTTCGGCTCCATTGATCATGAGGTGAGCTTTTTCTCTCTTCACACATGTGTAAGCGATTTGGGTAACTGGTCAAGAGGATAATTGACACATATCAAAACGGGCTGGGTTGGTTTCACCATAAACACTGTTGTTATTCTAATAAAAATATGTGCCAAGTACGATTACTATTAATTATATTAGTACAATAATCATCTAACATTCTGAAAACATATTATTAGGAGGTTTTATGCATTATACATACACGTTGAATAAATTTTGACCTGTTCATTTCCAGTTATCATTTGACCCATCATAGTTTGAAAACAAGACAAATCGACCATGCATAAGTTAATGGGACGAAAGTACCACCTCTACACATGTTTGTTGCACTTTATGAAGCCCATATGAATAATTGCTCTTGTAAATATTGCAGTGGAACTGGCAGACACTACTGATTGGATCAAGTTTTTTAGCCTTTCTTCTATTCGCAAAGTACCTTGTAAGCATATATGAGTCCCAGAACTTTACTAGAACACAAATATTTAGACATATTGGTAACTCTTATGTAACTTGTCAAACAGGGGAAGAAGAATAAGAAGCTCTTTTGGGTGTCAGCAATTGCTCCATTAGTCTCTGTTATCTTGTCTACTTTTTTCGTGTACATCTTCCATGCGGATAAGGAAGGTGTTGCAATTGCAAGTACTGTTACATTTCTTTTCTGGTCCTTTAAATGTTCTTATTTAATACAGAGTAAAATTTAATTATGTATGTTTTGTGTCACAGGTGAAACATATAGAGAAAGGAATCAACCCTCCATCCGTAAATGAGAATTTTTTTCGGGTGAAAATCTTTTAAAAGGATTTAGTATTGGTATCGTGGCCGGTATCGGGTGAAAAATGTTTGTTCCTTGCCAAAAAAAAGGGTCCCTCACAACTTTTTCTTGATACCTCAGGAAGCCGTTGCAATTGGAAGAACCTTTGCTTCAATGAAGGACTATTAAGTTGATGGGAACAAAGAAATGATAGCATTGGGAACCATGAATGTGGTAGGCTCAATGACGTCATGCTATGTCGCAACAGGTAAAAGATATCATAATATCATAAACATATAAAAGAAACACTTTTTTTTTTCAATCCTAAGGCTGAGAAACATATTAGAGGAGATTTATAAAGAAGAACATTGTTATCTCATCCGTGAAACGTACGAACCGCCTAAGGTAATTCAATTTCTAACTCTTGCATTAGGTTACTTTATCGCTATATTTATTACATTCATTTACAGGACTACGTTGAGGATTGGCTAGCTCTTGAAGAAATACTAATGGAAGAAGCTGGAAAAACTAAAAAGGTTTTGGGAAAGCAAGTACACAGTCCAATTGATTGAAGCGAATATGAAGATGATCATTACGACGAATATTGTTGAATTTAATCGTTTAAAATCTCACCGATCAATGTTTTTATATCTTTTTTTTTTCACAAATGTTTAATCCTTAATGATTCATGATCTTATGAATCCTTATGTTACTCAATATTATCTTATCTTATTGAACCTATACTTCGGGTGTTTTCCCTTGATACATGTTTCATTAATTATTTAAAAATATAATATAATACAAATATGTGGTTTTTATACTTTTAAATATTTTGTTCGTTTTAATCACGAATTATATGTAATAACTAACATAACCTGCATTTCAATGATCTCGCCCGCAAAATTTACGGGTTATGATCTAGTTTAAGTTATGAGTCGAAGTGTAATCGATCATCACTTTCCCTTTTTCCCTTTTCCCCTTTTTGTTCATCCTTGCACTCAATCATTTCATCAATGTTTGATCACCGTGTAATATAAACGGGAAATAGTATAATAAGTTATTGTCCAAAGATATTTGTATGGTGAGATTTTGCTATATATGGATGGGGATTTGTTATAAATGATGTTAACAAATGAAGAATTTTGCTATGCTAATCCACGGGGATTCCATGTGATATATATACGTATTAGAGCCGTCTTGAAGGGTGGGCGAGGTGGTCGACCGTCCAGGGTCTCCAAATTATAAGGGCCTCCAAATTTGTATGCTTGTATATACGTGTGTATGTATATACACATAAAATATGATCGTTAATTGTAAAAACAAGAAATAATAAGTTATAGTTGTTTCAAAGTTGATTGATCCGTAACAAAAAGAATTAAAAAAGAACATCTTAAGCCAAATGTAGGGCCTCCTTTCAACAATTTATAAGTTTTCGTCCAGGGCCTCCGAAAACTCAGAGACGGCTCTGGTAATTCTGCTTAAGATAGTTCGATGTGACCCACCTAGGAGACAATATCACATCACATTAAGAGATTTCACCAATTATATAAAAGGAAACTTGTCCAATTTACTAAAAAAAGAAAAAAGAAAAAAAAAGAGCTACTCCGTACAATGTTATAAACATTTACTTCTTAATTTTAGACTATTGTAAATTAAATTTAACTTGTAGTTGTCATCTGCTTGACATGTTTATTCAATCACTCTTATACATCTAAGTTTTGATGTGAATTGAATACACCATGTAATTGAAGTAGATTCTTTCAATTGAAGGACTTTGATTAAAAAAAGGTGAAAACGTAACTATGTACGCGTCGACCTACTTGAAAGTAATTAACAAAATCGACTTCCACCATAAACGTAACTTTTATTTTATCCCATTAAATGTAACTTGCATGGCTTGTCATGATATCATCTATATAAATCACCACGTGACATCAATTCAAATTTTCATGTCAATATATTTACATAAAAAGAGCAAATAATCCAAAGTTTGATACACATGATAAAAATAAATTGGTTAATCACATAATCTATAACTACTAACATCCTTTCTACGGGTTTGGTAATTTCATATTTTAAATTGGTTATTTAAATATGTTAGAAATTATTTGATATTATTTGTTTAGGGTGAAGTTCAAATGAGACTAAAAATTTGTGTGAGACTAAGGGAACGAATGATATCATGCCACATATACAAAGAGAATGTTCTATACTACAAAACTCATTTACCCCAAACATCAATTATCTCACAAACGAAAAATCGAAAAATCATGAAACTTGCACCATAATTTTCAGCGTTTTATCCTCTTCGATTTGCCGTCCCTCAAGGCATAATTCCGACGATTTTTTTTTTCATTTGATAAGTAAATTGATTTATTTACCTAAGTTTCACAATTAAACAAATAGAGTAAGGTTCAAATGAGTCCATGATTTTTGAATGAGACTAAGGGAACCAATGATATCATGCCACATGTACAAAGAGAGTGTTCCATACTAGGTCAAATTGTTGATTTATGCTTACTACACATGTACGGGTAAGGTTCAAATAAGAACACTTATTATGGTGAGAACGGTAGGAACGGACATTTTTACTTTAAACTTTAAGATTAAATTATGTTTTTGATGAAAAATATATATCAAAATTCTTAGAATTGTGTGTTCTTTACTATGAGATTTTTTTTTTTTTTTAAATGTGATACACATCATAATTTTTTTTTGTGTATCACAGTATCACAATCATATATTTTATTTTATTTTTTTAATTCATCTAATATTAAAGAGGATAAAATTTTAATAATTTTAGCATAACTTTTTTTGCAAAACATGTACATACATTGAATTTAAAAGTGAAAAAAATCGTTCCTACGGTTTCTACGATAATAAGTGATCTTACAATAACATTTCCCTAATATTATTATATTAATATTGAAAATAAATAAATAAATAAAAATAGCTATGCTATTGAAATGTTTGAAGACTATAATTCATCTGATCTCATAATGACAAAATAAAAATAAAGACTCTTTTGATTAACTATAATGTATATATTTTGATAGTCCCGTACACGTGGGATCTGATCGGATCGTTTGATTGATTGCTATTGCGGAATGATAAACAATCAATATAATGAACCACGAACACAAACGATTCTATAACGTTTTCTGTATATTGACAATTGAAGTATAATCGTTACAATCACCAAATTCGTTTTCTCTGCCTCTCTCAAACACAAAAACGGCTCACACACACACTCACTTCGTCCAACCCTAAATCTGACTTGTAACTCACTATTTATATCGACCTAATGGGCCCTGCGACGTTAAGCCCAACGTCGCAGGCCCAGACCCTTGCGACGTCTGACCCGACGTCGCAGGCCCAATTACAATGTCACCATTCTATGTATATTTCATTTACAGACTCGAATACACACTCTAAACACTATACATTCGTAGACTAATTGACTTTGACAATTACAATAGTTTGACCAACTGACTGACACACAAAATGCACCAACATATTTAATCAAATAATGAATAGATACGCCGTATAATCTATTTTACTAATCATGCATTTACGGGTTTTAAATTTGTAACATCCTCAAATTGGGCCTAGGAGAAACAGGTATTTTCCTTTATTTTTATATGCAATTTAAAATTGTTATATGTGTTTGATTGTAAATTCAATAGGTAAATAAGCCGCAGGAAATATTGTGACTAGTGAAATATTGTTTGTTTTAAATAATCTTAGATGACTAGTAAAATAAAATAATTTTCTCGCGTCTGAAATTGAGGTTCCAGACAATAGATCAAAAGGAGGTATAATATTACACTGTGTTAAGAGAGAGGGTCGGTTTAATAAAAAATATAGGCCGACCTATATTCTCCCCAAATCTCTTTGTTCTTCATTTTGGTTCATAAACCTTCCTAAACAAAAATCAAGATAGATTGCTAGTGAGATTTATACAAGAGCCATCAAGATCAAAGTTAAATCTTTGAGTTTATCATCATCATAAGCTTCTCTTTGTTCCTCACTTTGTAAGTATTGTATCAATAACTAGCTAGTTATGTATTTGAGGATTTTAAGTTGAAATTAAGTGTTTTTAGTGCTTATATGATTGATGGATGATTTATTACGATTATGTAAGATTCATGAACTGATTTGAGTGATGATTACATGAATAAATTGTTAAATTCTTTGAGTTTTAGGTTGAATGTGAAAAGTTAGGGTATAGGTGATTTTGATGGAATTGTTATGATTTGAAGCTTGAATCTTGGTTATATGTTGTTAGTATATGTTGTAGTGACCGAAATTTGGTAAAAATGTGAGTTTAGAACTGAGTTTTGCCAAATAGTGATTTTTAGTTCGTAAAGGATATATGCAGGAAATGGCTAAGTGCAGGTCTGGAAGAACAAGAGAATCCGGCGGATTCCTATGAATCCGGCGGATTCACCCTGTTGGTGACCGGATTCTGGTTAATCCGGACCGGATTCATGAACGGATTTCTTATTTTAAAGTCTGATCAAAATTGGAGCTGAAAAGAGGTCGGGAATCCGGCGGATTCTGTCTAAATCCGGGCGGATTCCCTTGAATCCGGACGGATTCCTTGGGCTGGACTGAATGCTTTTATTTTAAGCCTTAATATGTGATTTAGTTGTTTATAGAGTTTATATTACTTAATATATGTTTGATTGTTAACCTTAAGTAATGTACTTATGATATGAAGATTGACTTGAAATTTTATTGTATTTCAGATCCACCGAAGACTCAATAAAGTTAGAACTTTGAGTTGGAGTTTGAAACGGGACAGGTGAGTGGACTGGTTCTCACGGTTTAAATTTGGTGTTAACAGTTGGGTTACATCAATTTTAGATAGTATATATTGATTGATTTATTGTTGAGCTGATTGTGGTATAATTGATAGTAATTAGTAGTTGTTGATTGATAGATTGCTTGTGATTCATTCCATGATAGGTTGGAATAATAGAGGTCAATCTCGGTTGGGTTTAGTTGCTATAGGTTAATCTTATGGATTTGATAAACATTCGTTGTGAGTTTGTCCATAGTGATTAAAGATAGCAATAAACTATCGGTAAAATCTCTGTATTGGCCTGCAGTTGATATTAAGTGTTCTTGGAGTGCCACCGCGGACTGAGGGTATCTCAAAAACCACCGATCCTCTGTTTTGATTGTTAATTATAGTTGATTGTTGTGAGTTGATTGTTATGCTAAGTTAGATTGTTAGACCTAGTCTATTCACTTAGCTTTGTGCTAATCTCCCACATACTCTTGCAGGTTAACTTTTGGGATATTTGGACAATGAGATGTTTGTATGAAGAAATGTTTGACAGCTGGAACTCTGATCGTTTTGATAACACTATGTTTTGTTAAATAACACCCAGTTGATAATTATCGTTTGTAACTATATTTAAATTTTAGAACATATGTAATGTTTTGGTTGGTGATATCATGTCATCTATGTATATATTATATATGGGATTTGCGCTTCCGAATTATTAAAAAAAACAAAAACAAAACAAAGTATAAATTGTGGGGTGTTATAAGTTTCAAAAAATGTAAGGTAATTTTATTTGACATATGTGGATATTTACGGGTTTAGTTCAAGATTAAAATAAACGAAAATAGTTTTATTCTACATATGTGTGTATTCGCAAATTTGATTTAGCATTCAAATAAATGAAGATAGTTTCATTTAAACATTGTATGTATTCACAGGTTTAACATATTTACATAAAGAAAAGATAGTTTGATTCGATATATGTTCGTATATACATATTTATGTCTAAAGTGCATTCAGCATCTATGTATATTCACGGGCTTAAATAAATGAAGATATTTTATTCATCATCCATGTATATTCACAAGTTTGGTTTAACATTCGAATAACCGATGATAGGTTTTATTCAACATCTATATGTATTCACGGGTTTAATAGTTACATATTACATAAACGAATTGAAAGAAAGGTTGATTTGAGGTGTGTGTCTACGGAATTAACATTCGAATAAAGATCCATATGCACAAGTTGTTAACATATATCATATTTATCTAGCTAAATATGTTCGTTCCTAACTTGAAATGTTGCAAGTACAGGCTTATTTGGTCAAAGGATAAGGGTTTTGACATCGGTGTGTATATACGGAAGTAACATTCTAATAAACATCCATATGCACAATTTATTAACATATATATTATATTTATCGGTCTTGTCCTAGCTAAATATATATGTTTTGATTCCTAACTTGAAATGTTGCAAGTGCACGTTTATTTTGTCAAAGGATAAGGGCTTAAAGGCAATGACAATCGTTGGGTGATTTTCAATTCGTTTTTGCAAAGACTGGTATCTACATACAGACAATTGTATGTAACAGTTTAACTTATAGCAAAGAAAAAAGAAGTGAAGGTGCTTATTTGTGACAAAGGTTGGCCAACAAATACTACAACAACGTAATATATACAAGAGGGTTATACAAAAAATCTTTATATTGTAATCATAATGTTGTTATACTCAGAATATTAAGATTTCCTTATGTACTGTCGAATATTTAATATTACTAACATCTTACATTATAATTTACTATAACTGTAAGTTTATATATTTATCCCAAGAACTATAGAATTACGTAATTTAACACTTAACATTATTAATAATTAAGCATGAATACATATTAACTTAGCTATATGTACAAAATCCTCTTAAAAGATCCGTGTAATCACGGGTTTGTAACCTAGTTGTGAATAATAAAATATTAGTTGCTTTAAACTAATATAGTTGACGGTAAAATAAAGTAATTGTTATCGCAAATGGTTTTTAGGTTCCAAACAATAAGTTTAGAAAGTGATTGTTTTAAGTGGATACGGAGTCGGTTTGGAAAATTAAGCCGACCTATATTTGGCAACTTTCCCAATTAGGAAAGTTATTTCACTTCAGTCCCTTGAAATTTAAACTAAAAACTAGAACTAAGATCTTCCTACTAAACTTGAAATCAAAAGGTAAAGCTGTGATCTTGAAACCAATTTCATCATCATCACCACTTTGTAATCTTCTAATTGTAAGTGGTTCATCATGTTTAGATTCTCATGTTTATATTCAATCATAAATGGATTGATTAGATCATAAACTTGAATTGTGATTTAAAGTTGTTGTTACATGATGATAGATGATAGTTGTTGAATTCTTGTGGTTATATGTTATTGTTGTTGAATTATAATGATCATAGAACATGATTGAGAGTTTAGACATGAAAAACCTGGGTTTTGGGTTTTCTTGGCGAAGGTTGCTGGTGTAGGGTCATGATCCGGCGGATCATGTGGTGATCCGACGGATCCTAATGGTGTTCACTGAGGATCCGGCGGATCCAGTATTGGATCCGGCGGATACTCAATGGTCGGTACTACATTTTTTTTAAGCACTTGAAAATATTACTTTTTGGACTAATATAATTGTTGTATCCGGCGGATCATGGTTGGATCCGACGGATCAAGTAAGAACTCCGGGTTAGATATGGCGGATCAACAGGGGATCCGGCAGATCCTAGGGACTATCCGGCGGATCCTTTGCTGGCCAATTTACGTTTCAATTAAAGTGATACATTGATTCTTTGATTGTTATATGCTATGATATACATATGAAACGTCCTGAATTTTTTTTTTTTACACCTTGATTCAGTAATTTAACACTTTGATTCAGTGAATTTTTTTAACACTTTGATTCGGTAAACAGGCATGCACTTTTCCAACTAAAAATACGAACTTCCGACATGCGTAACTCTCAAACCACAACGAGTTAGACCTTGGAAATTTACACACACCTTCACAATGACATTAAGAAACTTTCCCTTTTTACACTTTTCCAAATTTCTCAAAAATGACCATTTTGAACGTATGGGTTGTTTTCGACTAATTTGACCACTTTGTGATGACATACCAAATCATAAACCATACACATTTGTAATCCAACTTTTTGCACATTCATTCGACTCATCAAAACATACTTAAAACATATGACAACCAACTCATAATCCCAACACATTTAAAATTCATCATTCGACACATTAGACACATTAGACCCATTTTGACCCTTTTGACCCGTTTCCCATAATAACCATATTTTAACCAAACGACACCCTTTTTCCACACATACATGACTCTTCCAACATCGTTGACTATTCGTCAACTTCACATTTGACCAACCAATTACATTTGACTCTTGACCACATTTCACTACGTTTGACCGAACACAACACCAATCATAACCCAAAGACTTCATACCCTTTTCAATACACATACACAAGACTCTTTTTCACTATTTAACTTTCAAAGTCAACTTCTTACATATTGACCAACATGTTTACTCTAAAATCTCTTTGTTTGGGCGATTTACACAAATGATAATCAACAACAATGATTCAAAGAGATGGAGCATTCTAACCACATAGCTATCTCCATATCCATGCTACCTTCATGAAAGCAATAATCATCCACCTAAAAAAATATGACACAACAACGGGGTAAGCTCACCCCTTAGTGAGCATATAAGCAGTTAAACGAATAATCCACATAGCACATAATACACATAAATCTTATCAACACTATATAAACACTTATCATATCAACCACTGAATAAACACTGAGCATTCACTGAACAACCACTGAACTCAGAACTCTATGCGGATCCGCGGCCATTAGAAACAAGTCTGGTGGTACCATATCACATCAATATGCATACCAAATCATCATAACGTGCAAGCACGTATTCGTAAAAACTATGCTAACCGCAGTTAGCGTTCTGATCAACACTGATTCTCCACATAAGATACAAACACAAGAAACAAAGCTCAAGAAACAAGTATAAGAAACAAGTAATCTTCCACCCGATTGTATGATTCTCTTGCTCGTAAGCAATCCGGAAAGGCATACAATCGATTCAAACATAAGATACACCCGATTGTATGATCCTCTTGCTCGTAAGTAATCCGGAACCACATACAATCGATTCAACACATGAAACAATTATAATCCACTATACATATATACAACTAAGATACATACATACATAAACCTTACCCGTTTAACCCCCATAATACTCACCTCGACACTTGATGATTCACCACAATAGCCACATAAGCTTTCCACGTCTTTCAATCCCTATCATATAACACATTTATATAACGACACTTTTAGCAAACCATAATAATCATCATCAACTACTTATCTTCATTAACCCACTACCTCACTATTATCGCTTTTAAACTTTCACTAGTTAACCTATTACTTTATAATATTCATCATTATCATACTCTATTAACACTATTAATAACACTTTTAACTTGTTAACTTCAATTCACAAATAATAACAAAACTTATTAAAATTCTTCATGAACACACTAATGATTTCTTAATATTTAACTCATTCAAATGTTAATTCCTTTACTAATTAGCTTCACTAATATCATTTCAACATATTACATGCTTAAATTCATTTGAAAACCATTAATTTCATAATCTTCATAAAAACCCACTTTGAACACTAATTCTATAACTCAAATTAATCACTTTCATGGTGAAACATAGTTAACAATCATAATCAAAACACTAATTAACACTAGTTTAATCATATTCAAACCCTAATTTCGTATTTTAATTCACTAATTTCATCAAACCTAACAAAACCCAAAAACTATGTTAAATCAACAAGAAAACTTACTTTAAATGATTATAAGATGAAGAGGATAATGAAGGAAGATGATAATTCAAAGATTGAAGCTTGAATCAAAATTAAAAGTTGAATCTTCACTCTCAAAATGGTTCCTGCGATCTTGTTTCTTTGTAAATAGAAGTCTAAAATGTTTTTGGGAAGTAACTGGATAAACTCAGAATACATACGCACATATCTATTAAGTCGGTTTATTTAATTTATCCCCTTTAAACTCTATTGTCTGGAACTAGAAAACCATTTGCGTATTTTATTCTTTTATATCATTTAAATAGCCCCCACTTTAAAATATTTATACCCTCGTTTTCTAAAATAAAACCTTTATATTTTTTGGGTGTTATAACATACAAGTTAAGTAATAGAATTCATGGAACAAGTTACTAACTTGTGTTTTGATTTCATTCTCAGATCAACAGAAGACTCAGTGACATTAGACATCTGAGTGATTAGATTGAGATTAACAGGTGAGTGGATCTGGAACTCACAGTTTGATTTGGTTGTGACTATTTGGTTGCACCAAGTACTCGTAGATATGATTGTTAGACTGTTTAGTCTGCATTGTTATTTATGAATCTACGTGCTATCTGGCCTTCGGGCATTAGTTGTTATTGAGGTCAACGAGTTAGTTGGGCTAGTTTGTTATTATGTGAATTACACAGGGACTTGATTCATTTGTTGTGTGTAGTACCTGTGTTTGATTATAATAACAATTAGCTATCGGTCTATTCTGTATTGGCCTTACAGATTGACGGTAAGTGTTATTGGAGAGCCACCCGGGTATTATGGTTTTTCAAGAGCCACCGATCCTCATTGATTGATAAAGTGTGTTTACAGTTATTTGATGTAAACTGATAGTTAAGCTAAGTTGAATTGTTACTGACTTATTCATTCACTTAGCTTCGTGCTAATCCCTCAATTTACTTCCTGCATGTTATGTTTAATTATGTGGGCGGGCAGGAAGATGATGCTTATGCTAGGAATGTTTGACCAGCTGTGAACTCTGATATGTTTTGTGATAAACAGATTTTTGTTGAAATTATGTAACACATCGGTTACTGTAGTGTTTTAATAGTTTTAAACTATGAAGTAAGATGTTTTGAAACAGTTATGTACATTTTGTATAATATATAGTAATCAAGTATGTTTTCAACCAACGCTTCCGAGTTTAATTATGTAAATATTGTGGTTTAGATTGAGGGGTGTTATATATAATGTACATCCAAGTATTGAATCTTAAAACTCTTAAATTAAATAATGCCAATTTTGCCCCTCTTATATATCCCCATTTACTCAACACTTCCATTAATACCCTCATCCAACTATTTATTATTAATTACTACTTATTCTCCACCAACTTCACTTCCATTAATACTCATATCCCATTATATATTATCTATTACTACTTATTCTCCATTAACCACACTTTTCATCTATCAAATATTAGATCTACACAAGTCTTTTTTGATTGATTAAATATCAAAATGAACACTTATAATGGGACATCCAAAAATACTAATGTGGATATTTTAAATGGGACAGACAATATGTTTTTATTTTAAAACATTCACTCGCACCTCCATCCACCGTCACTATTTTCACCGCTGCATTGATCGGGTATTGTGCTAGTATTAATTAACACATAGTTACTCGAATTCTGAATCACTTAATCATATTTTATTATTCTTATTCTTGTAAAAGATTTATTTTTAACAAAATTACTAGATTATAACCCGCAAAATTTGCGGGCTACGTCGTAAATCTAATAAAAATGTTCATGTTAAATTTTTGTTTTACCCTAAGCTACATGAGTAGACATTTTTAGGTGTGACATAGTAGAAACTGTATCTAATCCAGGGAGATACATTTATATATTTAATATTTACTGATCTAATCCAGGGAGATACATTTATATATTTAATATTTACTGATCCTAGCTTGATAGGTGGTCATTACTAACGTTTTTAACATTTGAAAACTGTATCATTGAAAATAGTGGCTTTATTCATAACTGAAACATAATAGGTAAACAAACAAAAATATTGATAAAAGTTTAGCATATCTTAGACATGTAATTGATATTCGAACTACAATGACAAATCTAGTAGATATACTATCTTAAAATCAGTGCATCCGGGAGCGTAGCTAGTTAGGATCACACGTTCATGGTTCACCACCAACCAACCCAAAGAAAGAGCAAAAAAAATTTCAAGTCCAACCAAGAAAAGCTGGGCTTATGCAAGGATAATACATTTTAGTTTCAAAAGTTAAAAGTTATATATTATTATATAAAGCAAATAAAACAGCAATTGTTAAATGTGAAAAAAATTATAAGATCATTTGCTAGTAGTCGCAAGTGGTTTCTTTCGCATAGTCCAAAATGCTGAAAAATAGTGATTCTGCAAATGCAAGAGACATATTAATAACTTTTGGAAACTGTTAAAACACGTTAGGGGTATAAAGTTTAATCTAATATAAATTTGCTCACCCTAGATAAAAGAGATGACATTAAATTAGAATTTTAGTTGCATCATCGGTCGGGAATCTGTGGTATAAGTCATTTCAATGCTCTTCTTAATCTATTGTCCAAAACATGAATAGTAAAAGCTTAAAAGATCACCAGTGAATACTAACTAAAATACAAAAGGGAAATGGAATAACCTCCAACTGAAATCCATAATAGATTGCAATTCTTTTCACATATTCCAAACTTAACTCTACTGACCTAAGTTAACCACACTTGCCAAAAGGTGAAAAAACTATAAATGCTTTGCGGGAATGTAAGATATAATTGATAGTGGTAGCAACAAATGGAAATGGATTGTAAGTATTTGAAATACATTTTCTGAACTTTACAATCAAGTTTTCTATTTTTACCCATTTGACATGTAATCAATAAAAGTAATCAACGAATTTTTGACCCATTTCATATTGTGGGGGGAATTTCCCACCACTGATAATCAGGGACCAAAGAAGAAAGTCAGGAATGACACCATAAGTATAGGATCTAATGCTTAGCATATCACGGGAGACTAAAACATGTTTGATAATAATTCCTAAGATCATCATCTACTGATTGATAAATAGGCCAGCACATTTTTTTTTTTTACATCCTCATTGGTTATTAGAGAAACTAACCGTGTAGACAGCAAACATGTGCTGGAATAAGTAGTAAATGACAGACAGATGCGTCCTCGGCTAAGGATGTAGGCTACCCGTAAGAAACTTCCAAACATAGCACGTCGTACGCCATTTGTAAACAGTAGCTAACAATGACGCGAAAAGATACAGTAATACTACTATCAGTTCAACATACCAGCTAACGCACCACTTGGTCGATATTCAAAACGTAACCATACTATCTAACTCGCTTAATGGATATTCAAAGCTTAACCATTCTATCTACCTCAGCCTGACCCGCCCCATTTTGCCACTTGTACCAAATATTACTGTTTCTGCCTTAAACATGTAAACTAAAAAAAAAGGTTAAACCCACCAGTCAAAGTTAATGCCAACTCAATGAAAAACTTTCACAATTGAATAGTATATATATTCACATAAATTTGAAAAAAAAAAGAGACTACAATTCAAGCAATATTAGTACGTAGTTGTTGATGGTGGTGGTTGAACCCTTGTAAACCATGCAATACATATAACGTTGATGAGATAGCTTGGCAAATAAGAAAAAACACTTACAGAGATTTCATAGACAGCAAGAAAGCCGTCCAAGTAGCTAGGTTGCCAGTTTTATAGCCTCACACTTGTAATTATGAGTCTGAAAATACTCATAATTGTCATCATTTCACAACGAAAATAACTTCCATATGTAAGTCAAGGTACCACCTAATTACATACCACTCCAAAAATACAAACTTTAACTCAAAAACGAAGTCAAAATTAGCACCGGATAGAATCTAGAGTTTCAATTTCAAAAAAAAAATCATACCTATAAAACAGAACCACTGGTTGACCTATAAAGAACACCATCTATGTCAGCAGATGTCGAAAGCTTGTGTGGCTTATCGAGAAATAGACAGAGATGGCAATGCGATAGTCCTCTTTTCTAAAATTCTATTGTGTACACCACTACAAACGAACATTTTATAACAAATTGGTTAGAAATAGTGAACGCCTGAACGGTTCAATATTGATTGAACTGAATGGACATAAAAGAAAATAAGAATAAGATTAAATTAAATGTGTAAGCTATAACCTGCAAACAGCTTTCCAAATATTTACTCATCTCTCAATTGTTTAATTAAATCATATAATTTAATCTTACATCCGCGAGTTAGAATATCATGCCTACCTTCTGGATTCAGATCATCTTCATCTAACAAACGAAGAATCTCTAGCCATTTAGGATTGCAAGTGAGTGTTATGAAAAGGTCAGGATTTCCAACTCGCTTGCACAAAGCCATAGCATCAAGGTAATTCCGCTGCATCAAGGTAAAAATGAGTTAACAATGTCGCTAGCCACTTAAATTTGTATGCCCTTTGATGCCTTTAATCAAACACTTGGTGTGCTTTCAAATATTCAGGAAAAAAAGTGTTAGTAAATCAAACCAACCCATTTTCACCCGTCCTAAAATTTCATTTTTTTATATCCGTATCCAATCTTTTTGCCAACTATTGCAAAAGTGTTATTATTATGTACTTAAACACTCAGATATTTGGAACACACATCTAAATATAACGGTTATAGTTCAATAACAAATCCAAAAATATACTATAGTAGGTAAGCAACCTGAATTGCAGGGTTGGAAGTTAAAAATAAGGATATGCCAAGGTCGTCAAATGCTTCACTCCAACTGCCTTCTGTAAGCATTGCCCACAGCCCTTTTGATCTCCCGAATGCACTTTTTTGCATTCGTGATGATGCAGTATTAAGAGGCTACATCATAGTTGTAGTAGTTAGGCACTTATACATATTAAAGTAGTATCACATATATTAAATTTTCTAGGGTAACTTGAAATGCAGAGTTCAACAAATAAATATGTTGAATACTCATTATAAAAAAAATTAGAGGATAAAAGAATAAGGCGATGATTTGTTACCTGAGTTATGATGACAGTACAGGCTCCAGCAGAAGCTGTAAGAAGCAAGTTGTTTTTGTTCCAATAGATTTTGGACCATATTTTACCTGGTATAACCTTTAAAGTATCCATATCCATAGAAGTATACAAATTATGCAATAAACGATTGCAAGTTCTTGGTTCCAAGACCCTGATACAACGATTAAATTCGACCCGTGGATACGGCCTCCCACAATACATCCGATAGTTTCCTGAATCACCCCAAAGAGAGTTATCAAAACTTGAATACGTGTTTATAAGACAACTACAAGGTAATATTTGGATATGTGTTTCGAAAGTGTTTAGTTGCAAACTTGCAATAAAGACAGAGTATCGGGGATAACGTTTCAAGTGCTTTTGTTGTTTGAAGTTGTATCACAAAGCATTATATATCTGAATTTACCTTGATCATCGTATACTTTAGCATTCTATGTCATCACCAATTCCATTAAAAATAATCTAAGCCATTCACCTATAGTCTGACATCTTCAAAAGGCAACTCAACGAAATCAATGATAATAATAGGAACACACAAGCTGAATATGGAACCAAAAAGGCGACAAGCTGATGGTGTATCGTCAGCTGGATGCCTATAAAATTTTAATTATTAAGTTTATGTACCACGTATCATGTACATAAAGCCATATCATATGTGTATGTATGTGTACATAGAGCCGCAGATAAGGTTACCTTAGAAAGTGAGGTGCCAAAATATGTCCCAACAATCTGGAACCATTGTTTTATATGTGCAATTCTTTGTTTCCTATACCTGTACCTACTTATCATCAACTTGGGCAATATAAAAAAGGGGCATAAAACTTTAAAAAAAGATGACTTACATTCAGCGATTTATGAGAAGTAGGGCCGTCAAATTGCCCAAGTTGAGGACAATTAAAAGTAATCATTAGGGGATGATGTCTCACCAATGGAACCTCTTCGTAAAGCAGGCATATGAGCATACCTGCAAGTACATAACAAAACTAATATATTTAATTCTTTGGGGTACTGTCCCCTTTACCAAAAAAAGCTAATATATTTAATCTTGATTTTAAAAGTCATAAATATTTGGAGTAACGGTACAAGGGAAAGCCCAGGAACACTAATTTCCTCCGTAAATGGTCTTAACTTCCCACAAAACGAATTGCCAATCATCTGATATCGTTCTTCCTCAGTTCTCTACAAACAAATCAAACACATATATGAATCCAATGACTAATAGTAGTTTCATACACTCAACCAAAACATGTATCACTATATATTTCTCCCTTTTTTGTTACCTTTCGTATTACTTGCTCCATTGTATCCTGTAGTGAAATTCAATGGGAATTCGTACCCGAATCTTTGTCAATCGTACTCCAAAGATGAGTAGAACTCAACCAATTATTCTTATCACTTTCAAATTTTGGAGCATCATCATCATCAAGAGGCTTATTAAATGGTAAAAATCTTCCACTACAGGCTGATTTTGTGCATTCCTTAAACACCATTAATTCATCTTTCAAAGTAACAATTGCTGAAACAACACAAAATAACAGATTCACTCATTAAAGCAAATCATCGAACACTTAGCACACATATACAATCAAACATAATTTCTGAATTGAAAAACCATTAAACAAAATCAGATTAACATACTAACCATCATTCAAAGTAACAATTGGTGAAACAACACAAAATAACAAATTCACTCAGTAATCCATTAGCATTACCACGAGTACACATATAGCTAAGTTAATTAAGACTTGCAGACCATATATCTAAAAGTTAGAGTTAAAGCATATATCTATACCTAACTGGATTGAAAGTGAAAATGGGAGAAAAAGACATACATACCCTGTTCTATCGAACGAATACCAATTGAATCGTTGCCTGAATCTGTCGATCGAATACCCATTGAATCCCTGCCGCATTCTGTCGCTCGAATACCCATTGAATCGTTGCCTGAATCTATCGGTCGAATACCCATTGAATCATTGCCGCAATATATCGATTGAACACCAATTGAATCCTTGTCTGAATCTTTCGATCGAATATCCATTGAATCCTTGCCGCAATCTATCGATCGAATACCCATTCAACCCTTGTCTGAATCTTTCGATTTCTATACCCATTGAATCCGTGCCATACACGATTGCTATTCTTCTATTATTGCCCTTTGTATCGATTTGTTTCAACTACGATTCGAGGTTTTCAGATTTGAGGTTTTGTTTCTTATGTGGCGTTTGATTTTTGAGAAGAGAAATGTTTTTCCTAGCCCGCTAGACACCCGTATAGATAAATAGGGATAGTGATTAAGATTAATTAATCAAAAGAATTAAGTAAATCAATGGTTTAGATTTAAGGGCTAATAAAATTAAGGGGGGAGATTAAATTTTGAGAAACTAATTTTTTGGTGATTATTTAATTAACCTTTTCTTTTAATACCAGTAGATATAGATAGGAGAGATTAAAAAAAAGTCCCCGTGCATAACGTTTATAAATTAAATTAATATCCGACATATTACTAGCAAGGTTTCCGCGCCTAATTCCATCTCCTCCAAACCCTTACCATTTTCCCCCAAATTTCAAACCCTATCATCTGCGTACACACATTTTCATTATAATGTTAATCAAATCAATCTCAATTCTGATGCATTTGTGATTGAGATCAATCAATCTGGTGAGAAAAAAGCAAGGTAAGGGTAAAATCTCAATATTTCATTTTTTATGATCACGAATGTGTGATGCTATCTATAATCATGAATGCGATTTCTGATTTAATTCTTCATTCTGATAAAAAAAAAATTCACAGTAAACCTTCTAATTTATTATTATAGGGATTACGTGTTAGCTCGTAAAGTTATTGGTTGACACAAATGAAGATTATATTCGATCGTACTAATTTCATGAGTGTATCACCTATTTATGCAACATACCCTTTTCATGTGCACCTTTAAGGAATTGGCATTTCACAAGTGTTATGTTTTATGCAATGTACATGTTAAACTATTCCACTCTTGTTGAAATTGTAAAAGGTGGAGGAGCGGATGATATTGAACTTACAGTGTTCTCAAAATTTATTTTTGGCATTTCAAACGATGTGTGTGTGTGGAAAAAAAAAGGGAAAAAAGATGAAAGCAACGTCTAACCTAAGACTGAGACAATGTTAACGAGAACGCCACTGAGAACAGTAGTTGAGTGGGAGGACATTGTGATACAGTGTTCTGGAGCGAGAAAGTTGTTTTTCAATGCCATCCCGTATGCCCTAATTCACCTAGGTGATCTCAATTAACTGAATTTTCAAGGGTGGGACCCATTTTACATATAGAATAGTTATATGGGGTAAATAAAAAGTTAGTGTAGACTGTATAGTTGTGAAAATAGTTGCTATTATTTGTCAGTATAAGATGAATCATGTATTCAAACCGGGTGATATTAGAGCATATCCAATTGGAGGGTTTTTTTTTTTTTTTTTTTTTTTGCAAAAAAAGACCTCTTGAAAAGCTCAAGCCAGTGGAGTGTAAAACTCAATTTGGCAAAAGGTTTGCCAAAATTGAGCTATTGCTCAATAACTCAATTGGTTAAATGTGTGTGTGATCTTCTTATAAAAAACTTTTAAAGACTTTACGCATCGGATTAAAAAGCTTTTTGTATAAACAAAGTTAATGATTTGATCTTTTTTGTCATGAAAAAAGCCTTTTGAAAGGGTTTACCTATTGTAGGTTTAGTTCAAGTGTGTTTTAAAGGGTGGGACCCATAATGCAAATAGAGTACCTAGGGTGTACCAATTAATGGAAGTTCGTGTGGAGTGGTACATTTGTTAAAGTACATTGCTATTACATGTCACATATAATCTACACAATCTTATGCTTATCACACATATTTTGACGCTGTAGGCTGTATTCAATCTTTGAAGAAGAACATGGCTACACTTTCAGATATTGCTGTATCTGCTGCTATTAATAGTCTATCTGCAATAGTATTTCTACTGGCATTTGCAATATTTCGGCTTCAACCCATCAATGATAGAGTTTACTTCCCAAAATGGTATCTCAAAGGCATTAGAGACAGTCCAACTAATTCTGGAACTTTTGTCAAGAAATTTGTCAATTTAGATGTTAAAATGTACTTAAAATTCTTGAATTGGATGCCTGCTGCATTAAGAATGCCAGAACCGGAGCTTATTGAACATGCAGGGCTCGATTCTGCTGTGTATATTCGAATCTACCTTCTTGGGTGAGCACTTTTTGGATTCAAATTTGGGGGTGTTTGGAATGCTCATTATAATGTGCTTAAGTTCTAAAAGAAGTACTAACTTTCTTAATTATAAGTGCTTGATCCTTTATTGATAAGCAAATAAGCAGTGTTTCAGAAGTGCATTGTTATTGCTTATCTGATGTAAAAATAAGCAATAAGTAATAAACAGATAAGCACTTAAATAAACAGTCTCAAACAATGAACTTATACTTCACATTTAGGGTGTGTTTGGTAACAACTAGTTGGAGCTGGAGATTGTGACCAGAACTCGAGCTGGAGTTGGGGAAAAATTTTCAAGCTACTTTAAAAAGCTTTTTTAAAAAGGAATTCTCGGGGATTATTTTTCAATAATCCCTTCTATATTTTTGTTGCCAAACAGGGATTGAGATTGTTAAAAACTAAAAGTTCTATCCCTTAGAATCCCCAAGTACTTGTACCATACACATCCTTAATTGTTCATTTTCTTAATGTCTATAAACCTGTAAAAATATGATGCAGGTTGAAAATATTTTGCCCTATCACTCTACTCTCGTTTGGCGTGTTGGTTCCTGTTAATTATACAGGGGAGAATTTTGAGGAGTTGCAAGCGAATATGAAAGATTTAACGTACAGTGATATTGACAAGCTCTCAATATCCAATATAGCTCCTGGATCAAACAGGTGTCAGACGAGTTTCCTTTTACATGCACTTATCGATGATTTTGATAACTATAATTCAATTATGAGTATATTTGTTGTCATATTCATTATCAGGTTATATGCGCATATAGCAATGTGTTATGTCTTCACATTTTGGACATTCTACGCTCTTTACAATGAATACAGGATTGTGACTAAGATGAGGATGCATTTTCTAGCTGGTGAGAGACGTCGTCCTGATCAATTTACCGTGAGTGTCTAGTTGGCAGGTATATATATACTCTCTTAATAAAGTAATTGGGCCCTGATCGTTTTCAATGTCTTTCTGCAGGTTCTTGTGAGGAATGTTCCTCCAGATGTTGATGAATCAGTTAGTGAACATGTTGAACATTTCTTCTGTGTTAATCACCCCGATTATTATCTTTCACATCAGGTGTGCTTCTTCTCTATGCAACTTATTTGATCAAGCTTTTATAGGGTGTTTGAATATGTTTTACAAAAATGATTATGTCATATCAGATTTAGATAATCCGTTGTGATAACTGATAAAGTGCGCTTGGACGTCCTGCTATTTGAAGTTGTAATAACACGACAATAAGATCTTTGGCATCTAGAAAATAATAATTATGTTAGGCATAAATAAGTAAAATGGCCAACAAAAGGCATTTTGTATAATTGGAGTTAAACTTTCTGATTATGCTAGAAGAAGGGGTAAATCAGGAAATTTTATATTACCTTGATCAGTATTGTTGCAGCATATATGAAACTGACAATCTCATATCCAAAACTAATTATTTGACCCCGTAATCAAGATAATGAGAAGAAAAATATGCTTATGCAAACATTAATTTGCTAATCAGTTCTGAAACGCGAGTTGTAGGTTGTATATAATGCAAATGCTCTTGCAAATATGGTGGTAGCAAAGAAGAGTTTACAAAACTGGCTTACGTACTACACCAACAAGTTCGAGAGAAATCCTAATAAAAGGCCAACTACCAAGGTATTTCGCTAGACGTCTTTTAGTTCATATCTTGGTTTTTCTATATTAATTCCTTTTAAATCATTTTACTATATAGACAGGTTTTTGGGGTCTTTGGGGCCAAAATGTTGATGCGATTGACTATTATACGCAACAAATCGAGACTCTAACCAAAGAAGTAAGTATGCATAGTCAAGAATGGTTGACATCCAATATCGAGATGGAAATTCGGACACATTTACTTATCAATAGGTCAATTCAGGTCATGTTTTCGCTTAAAAAGATTAATATCAAATGGGTCGAATTCCTTTAAACCATTTTGCTTAGAAAAAAAATAGATTATTGACAAAGTAATACACCTTGGAATCTTATTAGACACTGTAGTCATTTATAATAATTTTGAGTGCTTGACCGACCATAACCGACCTTTTTGACTCTTATCAAAGTACCTGATTTGACCCGTCCAACTACTACTTCTAATTGTGATCTTCATATGATTGAGTATATTAGGAGGAATCCGAAAGGGAGAGAGTGCTAAATGACCCAAGTGCCATTGTTCCCGCAGCATTTGTTTCGTTCAGATCACGATGGGGTGCAGCTGTATGTGCTCAAACACAGCAAGCAAACAATCCCACTGTTTGGATCACAAATTGGGCCCCTGAACCACGTGATGTCTATTGGGAAAATCTCGCCATACCATTCGTGGAACTTAATTTGCGGAGATTGCTCATGGCTGTTGCTTTATTTGGTCTTATTTTCTGTTTTATGGTCCCAATAGCCTTTGTGCAAACACTGGCTAATATTGAGGGAATCGAGAAGGTTTTTCCCTTTTTGAAGCCTCTAATTGAAATGTGAGTGACCTTATTAGCTCCAAATCTATTATATCTAGAAGTTGAAAAATGGGCAGGTTGGGTTAGTTGGGTAATGGGTTGAAACAGGTTAGATCAGAATGGGTGGTATGGGTCCGAATAGACCGAGTTGGGTTGACCAGCAAAGATACAAACATTGCTTCTCTCTTTGCTTATATTTTACAATTATTTAAGGGATAACAAATATGTAGTTGACTGCACAAAAGATAGGTGCAACAAAGACCAATAAAAAATAAAAAAAAATCCTTGATCCCTTTACTTTCTCAAATAAATCAAAATACCCCTCAGCCCTTGCACTCAATGTTTTGTTACACAAGGATAGGTGCTGTTTGTTGGACTTAAGATTTTCACACTATTATTTTATGTTTTTGAAAACTGCAGTATTAAAATACGGTGGTAAACTATATTTCTTTAATAAAGCAACTAAAGAAGTTGTAAGCATTTAAATACAATTTGGTTCACTTTTGACCTGTTCAACCGATTTGGCCCGTTCCATCTTTATCAAAGCTTTAAGATTGAAATCTGCACCTGTAGTTATTACCTGTTTTTTTGTAATGGAAATCATTCTCTTGTTCTGTTTGTGAATCTTGAATTATAATGTACAGGGGATCAGTCAAGTCTCTTATCCAAGGTTATCTTCCCGGGATTATATTAAAGATATTCCTCATTCTTCTTCCAACAGTAATAATGACCATGTCGAAAATCGAGGGATTCACTGCATTGTCAGCTTTGGAGACACGTTCAGCTGGGAAATATCACTTATTTTTACTTGTGAATGTGTTCCTTGGTAGCATCATAACAGGAACCGCTCTTCAGCAACTTAAAGGATTCTTGAATCAGTCCCCAACTGAGTATGATGTTGTCCTTTTCCCATTTATAAACTGCGGAGTATTAACTATTTATTAGATTTACAATTTCGACCAATTTACTTATGAATTTGCAAGGTTTGGGTTACGTTAAACCACATACGTGTGTAAGGGGCCAAATTAGCTAGGAGGGGAATTTGAAAATGGTTTGAACGGGCCAAAGGTCGCCAAAAGTCTATTCTAAATACATATAAACTCCTGAGTTGTTCATTAGAAGGTTTCATTTTTTACACTTTTAGTCCTCTAAGTTTTAATACATACACAATTAGTCCTTCCTTTTAGCCTAACAGCACGCAGTTCGTATACTATGTGCTGGTTGTTGACTTGTTGCACCTAACATTTACCCATGTAATAATACTGGTTTTGTAAATTCTAATCACGATTAACACATTAGTTGTTTACATAGTTTATAAAAGGAAAAAGTGTTTGTAGGTCAACTCAACCCGTTTCAACCCATTTTAAAAACATGAACCATTTCAATCCAAAATATAACCCAACATGCATGACCCCCCAATTTTTTTATCTGTATATATCCTCATTATTTTGTAATGTTAATAAATGTAGGATTCCAAAAACTGTTGGTGTGTCGATCCCAATGAAAGCTACGTTCTTTATTACGTATGTCATGGTAGATGGTTGGTCCGGCATTGCTGCAGAGATCTTCAGAATGGTTCCACTGATCATGTTTCACCTGAAAAACACGTTTTTAGTGAAGACGGAAAAGGACAGAGAGCAAGCAATGGATGCTGGTTCCTTGACTTGGGCAGTATCAGAGCCTCGTATACAGTTGTACTTCTTGCTTGGATTAGTGTACTCAGCTGTCACCCCTATACTACTCCCGTTCATCGTTGTGTTTTTTGGCTTCGCTTATCTGGTTTTTCGCCATCAAGTAAGCATCCTACTATTGCTTTAAGAAGAGGTAAAGGGTGATTGTTGTAGCATCGAAATGTGTTAGGTTGGGCTAAAATCAGGTTGCAAAATATTAACAAGAAACCTTTTTTATTCAAGAAACTTTGATTGATCTCTATTTAAGAGGTTTATTAGTTTTACTTGAACGCACTCTAACACCTTGATATATGCATTATATAATAATAGTTAATTATCAAATACAACTTGCAAAACTCAGTAAAAGTTCAAGCTGGGTTCTTATAAGCTTGAACTTAACTTGTTTATCTTTCGAGCTAGACTCCTTTGCGTCTGTACCCAATATACTTTTCTCCAAACATTATTAAATACCATAAACAGCTTGTGTTTCAATTATGATTACAGATGTTATGATATTTCGGCATAATATAATGTTTACAATAAATGTTATTGAAGGTTTAAAACATTATAAATACTCTTTGGCGATTTTCAGAGCATCTCTTTCTTTGGTAGTTTCCTTTAATAAAATGTAACCATTGTGCGGTTAAAGATGAAACATAACCTGGGTCGACCATTCATAAGGAAATGGCTGAAATTGCAAACTCTTTTTTTTATCTCTTCAATATGGGTATTATTGAAGATAGATCGCCCATCATCTTATACTTTTTGGTATTTTTGTTAGATTATCAATGTGTATGATCAAAAGTACGAGAGTGGCGCAACATTTTGGCCAGATGTTCATCGCCGAATAATCATTGGATTGATGATTTCACAGTTTCTGTTCTTAGGATTGCTGAACACAAAGAATGCAGCTAATGCTACATATTTCATGATTCCACTTCCAATCTTGACCTTCTGGTTCTTCAGATTTTGCAAAGGCAGATTTGAATCTCAGTTCAGACGATTCCCATTAGAGGTTAGATATACCCATACCCGCATCCATGTGAAAAGACAATACTACCCTTGTAACTTTCATTTCACAACTTAAAACCATGGTGGAAGTTATTGGTAGCCCACAACTCTAAGCTTATTGAGGTTTTCTTTATCTTCTTATAAGCTTGTATTTGTGGGCTACTAATCATATTTACTGTGGTTTTCAGTTGTATTTCAAAGTTAGTGTTTATTGTTTCAAAATATATTAAACTTATACATTTTTAACTATTGTTTGGGGTGAACTTTGAAAATTCCTATTATATATATTTATTCTTTTTTAAAACGCATAGTATGTTTTTTGTTTTTATTTGCTACATAAAAAGAGATTTTTTGTAAGTTCTAAATAGCAAGTTAAATGCATGCAATAGACGTTTTTAGAATTTTAATACATAAAATAGAAATTTTCAAACTTCGCCTCACACAATAGTAAAAGGTGTTACAACCTGTTTGATCGGTTACATACTTGCATGAATCTACTTTGATATCAGGATGCAATGAAAAAAGATACACTAGAACGCGCAACAGAACCAAATCTTAACTTGAAACTTTATCTCCAAGATGCATACGTGCATCCGGTTTTCAAGGGGTCTATAGAGTTTGAGAGACCAACAGTGATTGATGAAGAAGAAGACAGTCCACTAGTTGCAACAAAAAGGATTTTTCAAAGAGATGGTAAACAAGAAATTAATGAAGACACTTCTGAGGACAGAATCGGTATTTCAGCAGTTTGAATTGGCCCGGTTTCTTGTGTTTTCTTGATCTAAATGGTTTTGAATTTATTTCAGAAACATCAAAAGGAGGTTCTAAAGCGAGCCTGACGGTGATTACAAATGAGAACAGGCTGTGAGTTTGGTATGTCTTGAGTCGAAGAATGTATGTACCCGGAACTGAGTCAAGAGTGAGATGAAATGGCATTTTTGTGTACAGTAAATTTGAGTTGTTCAGCTGATCACTGATTCTTCTTAAATCTGTTTTGTAAACCGGTTTCTGTGAAGAATATGACTAGCATACACTTGAAATGTAGAGTAAATTTAGATTGGTTAATTTTAATAATTTGTACAAGTGCACGTCAATTTTCCGGCCGAAATGCCTGATCCCTTGTAAGCGTTGTAGTACTCCCGGTTGAGACCATCGGTCGCACTATGGTCCGAAGTTTCTTTTGAAAAGCCTAGTTAGGCTCTAGCCTGGTTTAAGGCTGTTTCACACCGCAGTTACAGATCAAATCCATATATTTTTTTTGCATATAATATTGTGAAATACTGAAATGTGCTAAATTTCATGGTGGAATCTAAGTTGTAACAAATCTCATTAGGGCTATATGAAAACACACTTAAACTCACTGGTAATGGTGGAATCTAATTTATACTCCGTATAACAAATTTGATGATAGTTGGTAGTAATCAATTGTTAATTTTTTTAAGTAATAAAGTAAAAACTGAGGGTGTTTAGTTACGAAAATAATTTTTTAATTTTTTAATTCTAAATATCTAAAAATGATGAGAGTTCTGTATCTCTAAAATTTTTTTGTAAAAAATTGGAAAACGTGTGCAAATGTTGTCATCGAATTTTTTCATTTTGCATAAATAATGTTGAGAGAAGCTATGGTTAGGAGACTTTGAATTCATTTGAAAAATTAGAGGTATTGTTCAAAAGAAAAGGATGGGAAAATGAGAATCCTTGTTTTTCAGTTTTTAGTTATAGTATTAAGGAGTAGTTTTTTTGTTTTATACTAAAAATTTACCCGGTGATGTTGAACCTTGTGGGGGGTTTGATCGTGCTCCATTGAAATATGAAACGTCTTCGGTTAATGGCCCAAATACCCATAAATATTGAGAAATATGTTTTCTTGATACTCTTTGTAATTTTACAAGCAAAATATATGTACCATAATTTTGAATGGCCGAATATGTTTTCTATTACTTGAATTTTGTTGAGTATTTAAAAGCCTACATTCGAATTCAGAATGAAATGACTTGGGAAGAGTTGAATTTGAAAGAAAGTCCCGTTTCATTTCTATTGTCCTTCAAAATAAATTTTGTTGGGTGAACGTCAATTTTGCCATGTATTTAAGGCAAGTTTTTTTTTTTTTTGGCCGAAAAACTATATTAAATATATTGAAATGACTTATTCAACAAAAGTTGAGATAAGACTTGATATTACAACCGGATTCTTTGTAAACATTACTCAAGACCTAAAATAATTTGCTACCAATAACTAAAAATGTTGTGTACGAGAACATGAAAATGCAAAAACGAGAGCCTCCTGAACTAAACTATAAATATGAGACTTAGCCTAATTTTGAGAAACTTACAAGAATCCTTTGAGAAATTAAACTAACACCCCAACAATATAAGATAGAAAATTACCCATATGTGTTCGATGCAGCTCCTATGGCCCTATGCGATCTTGAAACTTGCGTGTGTGCTTTACTTCTTGGCGGAACCATTATCGGTATCGACCAAACCTTGGATAAAACTCTCAAATGTGGTCATTTCTTTTTCCTTTTTCTTCATGTTAATCAATTTTCCAACAACATAAAGCGGGTTATTAAGACGTTGACTCAAGTGGATTTGACAACCATCAACCGATGTCGTCGCTTGAATAGAGTCGTCATCTATGTCTGTTAAAATATCAGAATGTCTTACGCAGTTTTGGAGGATCACCATCAATGTGGCAAGTTTTTGTTTTTCCTTTAGTTATAGTATCTTTACTTTTTTGAACATTTTTTCTAAACTGAGCACAAGAAGATTGGCATTCCTTTCCAACACAAGGATCATCAGAAGAAGAAGGATCAGCAGATGAGGAAGGATTGATACTTGAGGCGTTTATGACAGGAGAAGAAATTTGTTTACTTGAGATGGGTACAGGAATAGGAAGATTAGAAAGACAAGAAGTTGAGGCTAACTTTGTTAAAAGGGAGGGAGACTCAGAAGGTGTTGAGGATGTGATGGGTGACTGTTGTGGTAAGGGAATAACAGGAGACTTAGGACCTACTAAAGTTGACAAAGTTGTTTCTTGACCATTACATGGTAGAATTTTTGAATTGTCATATTGGGAGTTGGAAGAGAAAGACTCTTTTATTTGATCAAAAACTTGAGAATATATAGTACTTTGAGAGGTATGATGTAGAGCGTGATACCACTATTACAACCTAACCTGTCATTTTTGTTGTAGTTGACAGGGACAAGAGTTGAATGCCGTTGGGGAATGTTCCTTTTGAAATTTGAATTCAAATTTATAGCTTCTGAAGAAGGTCTAGGACAGGGAGAAAAAGATGACCGGTTTTCATCATTCGGAAACACCTTTTCATGTTGAAAAGCTTCATTGAATGAAGGAAGATTGAGCTTCACATTCTCGAATGGGATTCGAGAAACTTCAGAAACCCAAATTGGAATACGTTCTTTCAAACCAATACTAGCAAACCCATTCTCATTAATGGGTTTTGGATCACTAACTTATGTTAAACAAAGAATAGACTCGCCTGCTAGAGCTGAATCATAAGACTCGTGAACAACAAAAAGTAAGTCACCCCAAGTTTTAGTAACATTGGAGATGCCAGCCAACGATCCATATTCAAAAGGGATGCCTTTGATCTCAAGCCAAACGAATCAAGAATACTTGTTTCTCCTCTCTGGCATAGGCTGGATTTTTAAGAAACCATCTATATCCGTAGATGGACTTCGAAATAGACGTTTAAAACTATCTCCATCACGACATTGAACAATAGCACCATGGACACCCCATTTATATAATTTCTCTACATGGATTTGACGATGATCTAACCAAAGCAAAAGCTTTTTGGTAGACAAAGGCACCTTATCAATGATAAGCGCCAAGCGGTTGAGAACAGCTTCTGATTCTACATTAAGGTGTAACGAGAATTCTAGTGACGAGATAAGAACGGCCCTCACTTTGACAACACCATGTTTATGGCAAGTTTGACTGAAACTTCTTTATGAAATAAATGACCAAAGGTAATAAATGAAGATAGATTGAGGAGTTTAATAATTTTAATAGTTATTTTATTCAAGTGGACAATCTTTTTTTATGATAAATAAAACAAAAATACTAATGTGGACAATATTATTGAGGCGGAGGAGATAAAGGTTGCGAAGAATATGTTATTTTACCCGAAAAACTATTGTTAGGTTGTGAAACCTTATAAGATATCGATTTACGACGTAGTAACTTATAAATGAGCTTTTATATCTCTTTGGGAAAATTGTGAGAACTAATTACTGTAGAACGTGACTCATTAAAAAACGATATAGGCATTTACTTAAATAATAACTATTTTTTTCATTTTTTTTTACATATTTACTTTACTTCGTAGTAGTATCTTTTTTAGTGACAAATTTATTTGGTTTAGTATATGTAAATTCATTTAACTTGTTTTTGATGTCTATTGTATTTGTCCTACTTATGTTTGCTATTTGTAATACATCTACTTTTCAAAAAGGATGTTTTAACATATTTTGTTGATGTGTTACTCGTATAAGGTGTTAAGTGACATACGTAAAGTTTGACATATCATCCAAACGTCACCAAAATACATTAAAATACACTTTTTAAAAATTTGATGCATTCAAAATAGTAAACCTAAATTGAGAACATAAAATATATTATATTGTTAAAAAAAAAAAAAAAAAAAAAAAAAAAAAAAAAAACCCCTACTGATTTCGTCATATTCTTAAAAAAAAAAAATTCAGAATAAAATATGCGGCCCTTAAAAACAGTGAGATATAACTTCGAATTTCGCACATTCTCACACTTCTTTTTTCACTTAATTTTGCTCATCATCTTCACTCTGATACACAGATTCAGCTGCTCATCAATCTCAATGCTGTAAGTATTTTCTTCTTTATTCTCATCATTTTTATCCTGATTTATGTACGTAGTATAAATCTTCTAAATTCGTAATTCTCCGATTTAATTCTTTGATTATGTTAATTAGGTTTTCGAACTAATCGAAATTTCGAATGTGTATTGTATCGAACCGCTGGTGAACCTTTAGCTAGGGTTTTGATTCAAAATGAAATGTGTGATTCATCTTCAAAATTGTTATTGTAGTTGTGATATATTTTAAATCATTTCATAATGTTTTGCTTGATTCCATATTTATCGTCTAAGTAAGCTCAAATTCAGTTGTGATCACTTTATAATTGAGAAAGATGTGTTGTTTTTGGAGCTTATTAAATAACTTACAGGACAAATACCAGAAAAAGGTAACAGGAAAGGATTATAAGCTAATATAATCATCAAAATTTATTAAGTTAGGGGAACCATACATAGAGTATAGTTTCTTGCATATTATCTTACTTTGTACTTAAATTGAGCTTATAATCCTTCTTTTCACTGAGATCATTATTAGTTCCCTAAATTAGTACTCCCTCCGTCCCATAGTTATTGTCCCCAATTTTTTTTTTAAATTTAAGATAGATTGATGAATTGTCAGTTTTGCTCTTATATTTAAAGCAACTTTGACTGAAAGTTATTAAGAATTATTGGGATTAATAAATGAGGGTAAAATAGGAAGTTTAATGATTATATTTTGCAAGTGGACAATTTTTTTTTTTTTTGTGGACAATAAAAAATGGGACGGAAGGAGTAAATAATGGTAATTATGTTACCTTTTTAGTTCCCAATTTATGGAATTTTCTACAGAAAAAGTAACAAAATGGTCAATACCCTGTTTAGGATGCGTATATCTGTGTTAAAAAAGGCTGGCCCTCCACGGGTAACCTGAATAGGGAAAACCCACTCAGTTTACCCGTTTTTCCCAGTTTTAAAAGTATTGTTATTGTAATCAGCATTTGAATGTGATTTTATCTATATCAGTCAATCAAAATGGTTTTTTAGGGTTTTGACTCTTCTTACTTTAAGCAGAGAAAGATCGAGAACTAAGTAACGAATTCTGCAAGTTATGTGTATGAGGTTGTAAGCTGTTGTTCATTTAGGCATATACATGGGATTGCTTTCATTTTCCTCTGCAACACAGTCTCCTTGCATAACCGGTGGAGCTATCACACTCTCCAAATATACTTTTCTTGATAGTTGTAAATATGGTAGAAAAGTTGCACAAAGTTTAGGAAGAATGGATGTAGAACAGAACCAAGTTTTTGGAGACGTTGCAAAGAATGTGTTAAAAGGTTCGTACAATAATCGTAGAATACGAGTTTTGGCTGTTTCAACTCTACATGTTATTCAAACCGTTGAGAAGTTATCGACTTATTTATTTAGGACAGAGAAGGGTGGGCATGTGAAGGTTATTGGTACTAGGTTAAAAGATGGAAAATATGGAGTTAACGTTGAAGTTTCCTCTTTGCAACTTAATGGTAATGATGATGAGTTGATTATGAGTTGGGGAATATTCAGATCTGATTCATCGTCACTAATACCCTTGCAGTCGAGTGATTCTGGAGTCTTTGAAACTGCTTTAGTGAAAAATTCTACAAACAGTCTTTCTGTTGAATTGGAGTTTAATGCAAGCTTAGCTCCTTTCTATGTTTCATTTTTGTTAAAGTCTTCACTCAATGGTGAAATTATCGAAATCAGAAGCCATAGAAAAACAAGGTTTTGTTGCCCAGTGGGTATAAGATCAGGGCATCCTGCTCCACTTGGTATCTCATATTCAGCTGATGGTTCTCTCAATTTTGCTCTTTTCTCCAGAACAGCCAAAAGTGTAATTTTGTGCTTATTTGATGACACTTCAAAAGAAGAACCTGCTTTAGAGATTGATCTAGATCCTTATGTTAATCGATTAGGTGACATTTGGCATGCATCACTGGATAGTGCCATGAACTTTGTGTCGTATGGATATCGATGCAGAATTGATGGTCAAAAAAAGTCTCATTTGGATCCCGTTTTATTAGATCCGTATGCTAAAGTTATCGGAGAGAATTTTCTTGGGAAAATTTGCAGGGAACCTACTTTTGATTGGAGTGGTGATGTCAGCCCTAACTTTTCCATGGAGAAACTGATGGTTTATCGGTTAAATGTAAAGGACTTCACGAGAGATGCATCTAGCAACTTACCAAACGATATTGCTGGGACATTTTTGGGTATCTCGGAGAAGTTGCTTCACTTCAAAGATCTAGGTGTTAATGCAATATTGTTAGAGCCAGTAGTCCCATTTGATAAGAAATTGGGACCATATTACCCTTCCCATTTCTTTTCACCACAGAACTCGTTTGGACCTCCTGGTGACTCTATATCGACCATTAATTCTTTAAAAGAAATGGTAAAGAGATTACACGCCAATGGGATCGAGGTTTTTCTAGAAGTTGTCTTCAGTCATACTTGTGCAGAAGCATCGCTGGCGAAAATAGATAAACCGACTTATTATTCTGATAAAAATGCCGTGAACTGTGCTCACCCAGTTGTTCAACAGCTCATCCTTGATAGCCTTAGACATTGGGTGATCGAGTACCATATTGATGGGTTTTGTTTCATCAATGCTTCTTCAATGTTACTCGGGTTAGATGGCAAAAATCTTTCTCGCCCACCTTTAATTGAAGCGATCACCTTTGACCCAGTACTCTCAAAAACCAAAATTATCGCTGATTCTTTCGACCCAATACGCAAATCTACAAAGGAAGTCCAGTTTCCTCATTGGAAGAAATGGGCTGAAATGAATACAAAGTTTTGTAGTGATGCAAGAAATTTTCTAAGAGGCGGGAGTCTCGTTAGTAATCTTGCAACTCGGCTATGTGGGAGCGGTGATATCTTCTTAAATGGTCGTGGACCCGCCTTTACGTTTAATTATGTGGCACGGAACCACGGGTTCTCTCTTGTTGATATGGTGAGCTTTAGTAACATCAAAGAATTAAGTTGGAACTGTGGCGAAGAAGGCGCCACCAAGAATAAAACGGTTCTTGAAACTAGACTCAAACAAATCCGCAATTTTGTTTTTATCCTATATATTTCTTTGGGTGTTCCTGTGCTCAATATGGGAGATGAATGTGGTCAGTCATCAGGGGGTAAGGGTTCTTTGAAACCTAGTGACCGAAAACCGTTCAACTGGAAAGCATTACAGACAGGTTTTGCTATTCAAATGGTTCAATTCATTTCGTTCTTGCAATCGTTAAAAATCAGAAGAAGTGATCTTCTTCAGAGTAGGGAGTTTTTAAAGGTCGAGAATATCGACTGGTATGGACCGGACTCGTCTCCACCAAACTGGGAAGATCCCACAGTCAAATTCTTAGCCACGAGTCTGAAAGTTGACCGAGTTGACCAAGATGATGAAAACTCGTCAGCCGGTGACATATTTGCTGCATTTAATGGCGGAGATAGCCCGTTAACCACTATTTTACCACCACCTCGTGTAGGTATTAAGTGGGTTCGGTTGGTAGACACGGGTCTTCCTTATCCGGGATTCTTTTCAGAGGCCGGTGAACATGTTCCTGAGAAGATACCGGGATCACTTGGTTATGAAATGGGGGCTCATAGTTGCGTTTTGCTTGAGGCTAGAAGTGTAGATGGTTAACGCTCGGCGTACACTTTGTACCGGTATATTATATTATGGTTGTTATTCTTGATCTTTATATGTCATCAGGGATGTAGGTTTTTGTAATTATGTTAAGAAAGAATATCACAAATCTATTAGTGATTAGGTAATGTGAAGTAATGCAAATAATGATGCCATTCATGAAACACGGTTATTTGTTATGCATGGACTACTTACAGACCAGGAAACACACACAGCAGTAAATTTTGTTTTAGTTTTATCAGCATGATAACATTTGAGCTAGTTTGAAATGCTGCAAGTCTGTAAGGTCCCAATGGCCTGCAAGTATGGTTGGGCCAAGAGTCCAAGAGGTTGCAAGAGAAGCAATTTGGGTGCGTTATACAAGTATGTTACTCGAGTTATCTGTGAATTCATCATGTTTGTATATTTAACTGTGATACAACAAGATCTCTTTAACCACCTCTGTAAAGATAATTTTCGAATTTAGAAGTATTGATTTTGATTTTTCTTCCAAACTCGAAACAAAGGCTGACATTATGTGTAAACACACCGGAATCATTAAGATATAGGGAAATGATGTGCTGCCAGTAGAATCTAAGATCGGATACTAGTATACAACCCATAAACAAAAGAGGGGTTGATGTGTATGTCAACAAGAACTACGTACTTACGTTAAGTTGAGTTTTTGTTTATTAATTAAAATTATTAAGCGTCATTATCTAGTAAAAGGTATCTAGTTTGCTTTTGTTCTGTATAGCTTTGCTTGGCATTCCATATAGTTTAGCATAACAGTGCATTCTCGAGTTACTTTATAATTAGTAAATTAATGAAATCAAAGAAATAAAAATGTTAGGACCTAATAAAGTTTGCGATATATCGGTAGGAGTAACAATCCTAATAAAGTTCGCATTGAGACTATCGGATCAAAGAAATCCATACGCCTTTTAATAATGACCAAAACATTTGGACATAGAAAGCTGAAATGTATCCACCTGCTTATGTACACAAATTGTTCAACTGATTGATATCTAATCTACAAACCGTGGTGGTACTAAGGTCAAAGGGGGTAGGGGGTGTTTGGGATTAAGTTTTAATAGATTAAGCTACTCTCGAACTGATTATTACTCTATATTCCGCATATAATCAGAAATAAATTACTTCTATCCAAACACTATAATCACATAATCTATTAGAATGCAATCTTAAAAATACCTACACTGAAGACTCGATTATCATTTCAGCAGCCGCACCCATTGCATTGACCCCCGATATCCCAAGCAGGGTCAAAGCCAATTCTTCCTCGTCCCATTTCCTAAGTCCCTTACTTAAACTCCTCAAAACCGCCACATCAACCTCCCCCGCCCACTTTGGCGCACAGGACACCATCAAGCTCACAAAACCTGACACATAAGCCCTCCATGTGGCTTTATTACACCCAAGTGAAATCTTCCCATCAAGTGCACTTGCCATGAAATCCAAATGACCCCCGAGAATCATCGGGCGTTTACTAGATCCAGAAGATACCGAGTCCACACCCCAAGCAAAAGCTCCACAAAGAACCGCAAAGTATGCAAGGGCGTAACCCATGAGCATCCCTATCATCCCACCGGAATCACCTTTATTAAGTTCAGATTTGTTGCCAGATATAAACCAAGAGGGCAACGTTTCTTTGATTAGAGATTGTATTAAATTTAACCGACCCGTTATCCAAACTAGTGACGCCCCAAGAGACGCTGCTACTTTGATACGAGACATGGCTGTAGATAACGAAACCTCGCCGTATCTCATAACAATCCCGTTCTTGGGCTTTTTCATTTTTTCGTTTGGTATACCTGTTGACACGATATCTTTGACTGTATGCATTAACAAAGAGACAATTTCTTCAGTCATGAACATGATATCTCTGACACTACGATGAACACGTAGGTAGAGTATTCCAGGAGCCACCGGTGAAAGCCCGCCTGAACAGTGAGAACCAAAGCCATGACCGAGGAGACCACCAACACCACCACCATAAAGAGATAATGGTTGACCAATGGCAGCTGCAAAGCAAACTCTAAGTAGTTGGACCACGGCATCACCGTTGTGGTGGAATACAGTTCGAGATGCAGAGAAACTTAGATAGTCAGTCCAACGTTTCGCCTTTTGGACCCAAAGAGCAGCGATGATGGGCATGCATGGCCAGGGGCAACCGGCACCAAGGGTGTTTAAGGCTGGGGCAGCTAGGTTTAGAACAGGTTCAGAGACTCGATCAACTTTGTAGGTTATTGTAAGGCTTACTAGAGCAGCTATAGGTAAAGGCAGAGTTGGAGTGGTTCCCCCTGTAAGGAAGAGATGGTGTATCATAAACAAGCATTTAAAGACAAGCAAAGAGCTAGGGGTGTCATCCGGTTGTAACAGGATTGAGCAGGACAGGTGCGTCATCAGTTGACCCAGCACCCAACTTTATAATTTCATACGTATAAAACCTCCTAAATAAATTAATAAAACAATTAGACTATTATTGGGATCATTTTAACCTTTGTATTCATATTCCACACACTAATGTACAAAAACTTGAATTTTAGACGCAGAAGTATCTCAGGTGAACCCAACCCGGCCCATTCCATTCCACATACCATTTTGTCAACTCTATTATAACTAAGCCGAACTAGGAATCTGTATGGCAGTACGGGTCCAGATCGAGTTTTGCACACTTCTGTATGATCATTAGAAAAAAGAAAGGTAATTTTCGACAAGCTATATACCTGCAGAAAGACTTGGAACATCAACTCCAGTTGCAGCCAGTATTTTATTTATGTTATTTTCCACCATAGCTAAACTTGTGGCAGGACTTGGCCAATCTGTCCCATTCATGGATGCAGGCTTCCAGAGACCTCGTGTTGTTTCAGCTGAAAGGTAACTAACAATAGTTGCCATTGATGCAGGAAGGAAATCAGCAAGATCTTTGAGCCCTACAATAACAAGGCACAAACGGAAGTAGCTAAATTTCATTTCAGAATTACGGAGGGACACATACATCCTGTCATGGAAGGTGTCCACCAATTGCCCTAAATTTTTTTCTAGAAAATTATAATTACGTAAGCAGCATAATGATAAGATGTTGACTTGATGTAAGCCACCTTTTTGTACCACAAAAGAATGTAGATGGTCATATACTTAAATTAAAGGGTCCATAATATATTAGTCTTGCAGTTTATGGAGCTCATTTCCAAAACTTTCCTCCAAATTGTTAGAAATTTCAAATTAGGAAACAGCCCCATATTTAAACTATAGCCTATTTGCATCTTAAGGGTATAACAAAAATCATCTTTCTTTCCTTCTCTCTCCAACTCGAGAGCAAGGAAAAGAATGGTACTTCCTTTTCTTTTCTTATCAACTCGAGAGGATGCCAAAGTTTTTTTTTCTTTAAACTTGAGAAAGAGGTGTCAGATAATTTGCTCGGGAAACCGAGAGAGCCTAGCTCAATTGGTACCAGTGCGCACCCCGAGTAAGCACCGTTGACTTGGTCAATGGGGACTTTGCTAGAAAATGGTCACGGGTCGAATCCGTTCCCACCCATTGTTCCAAGCGCGGTGACAGGGGGGTCTTTGGACTCATTTCCTGGGGCTGGTAGAGGCGCGATGCTAGTTGGTACCCAAAGGGTACACGGGGCCAGGGTTTCCCCGCCGATCTAAACCTTTTGCTAGAGATAATTTGCTTGGGAGATACTAACCTGTGGTCAATTCACGGGGAGACAATCTTCCATGGGCACAGGCTGTCAAAGCAGCATCAAGAACAAATGGAACGGCTTCCAGAATTTCCCAAGCAGGAAGTTTAAGTCGAAGAGTGCAATCCTCGGGTATCGATCCGGATGAACTGCTACTTCCAGATGCAGAATGACTCAACGACTGACCACCTCTAATCATTTTTCTAAACATCATGTTTAGAAGCGCCTCAAAAACTTGGTACACAGAAGTTCCAGGTTTAAGATCAGATAGGGTTGAAGCAATACAAACTTGATTTTGTCGGTACCAAAATGTCAACTTTGGAAAAGAATCCAAGAATATTGGTTCTGAAGATGACATATTACCAAAAATCCCCCTTCGGTTTTTTGGGTTATTAAGTGAGTTCCCATATGATGCTAACTGGGAATTGCGCGTCATCAAGAGGAACTCCGGATTTAGCTGGGATCCTACAGGAGTTACATCTCCCATCACATGTTCAAGAGGTGGTTGATGAAACCTCCATAGCTTCAGAAGAAGAGTAAAAGCATTCGAGAATATAGAAAGGGGACACAAACGTTCCCCAGTTGGAAGAGTCCAAGAAACTGTGGGTGAACATGATCCAAAGACCTCACATATGGGCATCAATACACCAGCAAGATGTGGAGCCTGCAAAAATAACATATATGCATCACCAGCAATCCAGGATGGTTACATCTCATTCTTTTCTCATTCCTTGTTCCAAAGTGAGCGGGTCCGTCAGGCTGGGTAAATGACAACTCTTGTACCAGTAATAATAGGTCACGAGTAAATTATGTAAGTGTCAAAACCAGTCAGGTTGAGAAGGGTTGACTGGAATTGGTCAAAATTATAATTTTCTAAAAAAAGTGTATCAATATGGTTACCTAAATCATATTATTCTAATAAAAAAGTCAAATTACACTTAAATAAATGATTTAGAAGGTTTTATGCAGCAAAGGGCAACTTTCGACCTCTTTCCTTTTTAGAGGTTCTTTTATTTGACTCATTTTGAAAGAAAACATATCCTTTATCCCATGCTAATTAGGATAGGCCGAAGTGGTGGAACAAAACCCACCAAAAGGAAAAAATCCGAAAACATAAAAGATAGCACAGACCAAAGTTTACTTACCAAGCCGTGCAACGAAAAAATCTGAACACAATCGATAGATGATATCCCCACAAGAAGAACATTTAGAAGGGGAGCATGAACCAACAAATGGCTCTCAGTCCCAGTATAGTTCACAGGAATTTGAGGTGACAGCAGCTTAATAATGAAAAATCCAGTGTGTTCCTATAGAAGTCGCCCACAAAAGGGATTAGAATTACATGAGTAAAAACGTAAGATACGATAACTCTATGAAATGCCCAACAATCACCTGAACATTCCACCCGCGAGTTAGTGATGCTCCACATAGGACAGTTGCAGCTGCAATCTTTTCCTCTTCTGAACTGTAGGTTGCAATTCCGTATATTTTCTCGATCTCTGCTAAGCTTACATCAAATCCAAGAGCTTAAACTCAGTTGCCAAACCACAGTTTATAGTTTAAAAAATACAACATAACAACTTATGAAACATCCAATATATTTTGTATTAAGGTCAAAAAAATAAAAATATCCGCAAATAACATTTAAATCGGATAAATGAAACGTATAAAGTTGAAGGTGAGATCTAAGAATCTACGAGAAATGGAGCAACAAACCATTTTCTAGACTGATGAAATTATATACTGACATACCATGATACAAACATTTATATTTGGATGAAATAGCTGAAAGATTTAACAGCTAAGCGTATTAAAATCAAAGACACTTCTAAAAAAACAAACATCTTGACATTTTGGAAACGACCCACTATCAGTGTCAAATCCTTTAATTTGGATGACAAAATTTTCTCAATTATTTTATTCATGTAAATTAGGAGATAAGAAGGCCGGAATGTTAAATAAAATATATGTTTTTCATTCCATTTGCTTTGATTAGAGAAGGGGCGAGTACATAGAGATGATTGAGTACTAAATTTTTAAAATTTTAAACTCTCCATAAATTTGTGATCAATGTAGGGAATTAAAGTAATTTCGGATCCTCAAAAGTAAAGATTTAAGATAGTACTGTAAATGCTGTATACGGGTACACACACACACATATACAGTATAGATTCTTACAGTACACATCTCTTACTGTCAATACTTCTATAATTAATAAGTGAATGTTGGAATTAACTATGATATTTATTATAGGCAAATTGCCAAGATAACATAACATCTAAAAAATTTCAACGCAGGGTAGATACTAATTTCTTTTTCCTAAAAAAAAAATGTACAATTCAATTTTCGACAACAAAGAAATGAAAGTTTATTTCTCACACACATAGGAGCAGAAGTTCATGTTTTGACATGTAAAGGAGCAAAAGTTCATTAGCGATAGTTATATAAGAATTTCCTTCTTGGTCATATTATCATTAGTAATTTATTAGAACTTGACAAACACAAAAACAACTGATTATTTGGTTATTAATACTTCAAACACTAGAAGCACATCCTGCAGCACGTTCTGTTACAAATTAATATTCCAATTCTGACAATTCAATGTCAAGTAATCAGTTTCAAACACAGAACCAAACACCCACTGTTAATCCAAGACTAATATGACCTAAACATATATGTTTGTTGGCAAGCATAGAATTAAAAGCATAAAATCAAAACTTTCGAAACCAAGGAATGAGCATACCTTAAAGCTGAGGTAAAAATCAACACTTTTGAAAGCAATAGAATGAGCATACCTTAAAGCTGGCGTTGAAATCAAAGTATGCATCAATGGAGAAGTCAAAGGAGACCCTTTCATCAAAGATGACCAGCCGGGTATCTGGCCAGAAATGTTGCGAGGTATTTGGTTACTGTGTCCCTTGACGTAGCCAGGCCATAAATATGCTGATGTGTCTAAAAGATTCCTTGCAATGCAGGCCTCAACAATCAGATGTCTCATGTTTCCGGCTGAAAAGTAAAAGAGTATCCACTTTTACATATTAACACGGCATGTTTGAACATCCTACGAACACTAAGAAGTTTTAGGTCTTAATATTGTAGATGTTAGAGAAACATGTTAAGACCCAAAAGCAATTTCGAGACAAAAAAGAAAGAGAACAATGAACTAACTCACTCGAGAGATAAGTCACCTCCAGAGACTCCCAATCAATTTTCAAATTTTGTGAATCATATTGACCATAAAACACCCAATACTCCAAACCCTTACTTTAAGATCATAATCATGTGAAATCTACCTAAACTAAAGTACTGCATCTTTCCATCCCAATCCCAATGAACCATTAAGTTATTACAAATTTACAATTACTAGTGATGATCATAATGTTTAAAAGACTAACAATTTATCCATAACTATTGATGTTACTAAAACTCATATCAGGTCTAACAAAACAATATAGGCAAAGCATGCTTTCCTGTATAAGAAAGATGCAAGTCAATGAAGCCCTTCCAAACGCATGGCTGAGAAATATACTGAAGTAGCTATGCAAGACAAAGGGTCCATAGATATCCAAGTATGACCAAAGAATGTAACAATTAACAAATACAGATAAAACATAAGTTGGATAAGTCATGAATATTTAAGAGTTGCAGGTACCATGTACTCCAAAGACTCAGATATAAAAGGTCATATACTCATATCAGTTTATGCATAGATCACTTATGACAGCGTTGATTCTGATTAGAGGTGGCAAAATGGAAGAGTCGGGCAGGCAGGGTAACGTATCACAAGTGGGGTGATGTTTGCAGGTTAGCCCTGTCTGGGTTGATCCGAAACAATTGTTGTCAAATTATTCATATTTTTCGAAAAAAAGAAAGTGTCAAATATGATCATACAATTTCAATAAATATATTTATTGAGGATTCATGCATTCAAACATACCCTAACAGACCCTTTTCTAAAGATCAAGATTTCCACCTCTTATATTGATGCAAGATACATATCTTAAAAACAATACAGATGAAACCAATTCAAATAAAAGAGATCACGCACCACAAGTGGCTGGCATGTCATTAAAGCTCACACCATCAAGGTACCCACTTCCAACTGATATACCCGAGAAAAACATAATAGCTTTTGCAGCCGCTTGATTTGCTATAGAAGTCACTGATGGTGGTGGGGTCAATAAACCTTCATAATCACCCAATTGTTGTAGACTAGAAACTAGACTTTTGCGACAGTTTCCAAGAGCCTCTTTTTCACTCCCTTGATGCATATATTTCAATTCATCTTCCTCAAGCAGAGCACTCTCCTCTTCATTAACAATATTTACAACTGCAAGAATTGTCGTACATAATAGTAGGCATAAACATGTATCAAGGCGAGGTACTGGACCCTCCCCAGCTTCTCCTTCCTAAGGAACCCAAAAAGAAAAACAAACAGTATAAGTGTATAACATGTATGAGACATATACTTCAAAGTAAGATGAGCAGGCAATTAACAGCTAAAAATATATAATGCAATATAACCGCATTTTCTGTTACATACTGACATTGTTGGTTAAACATGTGGGACTACTATTAGGATTATTAGAATGATGTAACCTATTTAACAGGTCATGTTTGTGGAATATCTTCTACACGAGTGCAATTCAGCACACTGGAATCTACTTCCCCAGATATCAAGAATGAGGTTTGTTAAACATAAAAACAGCTCATACATGGTTTACTTCTTGATCATATTTGTAAAATTGTGAAACATATGTATATATACATATCTATCGCCCAAGGTGTGTGTGTGTGTGTGTAATCAGAGCAACTGTTTCTCCAATACGAAGACAGTATTATGCTTTTATACCCTTTGAACAAGCCGCAAAGCTGCAAGCCATAAGCCAAGAAGAGTGTCCTGCCAGGAGGCCTGAGTGATTGCCTGATGAGCTTTCAGCAGATCTGAAATACAAATCTTTGTTAAGATGACCTTACAAATGATGTAATTTTATGTAAAAGTAAAATATATTTAAATTGTACTGGTAAGAGTTTCAGCTGCGCTGGTAGTAGCCACTACATATCCATCCATAGTGTCTTCAAGGAATAAATCAATTGGAAGCCAAATAGCCGAAAAACTAGCACCATAACTTTGTCCTGCAGATGATATAAGTGACCCGCAAGTCATTGCTGCATGAAATTGTTGTGAAGATAATGTTTTATATTCCCTGGACGGTAGTACACTGTTATCAGATGTTATGTGTAACAGAGCCTCGGGAGAAATATCTTTTGAATTTCTCAAAGCTGTTGAATTTCCTACAAGCAGCCTCAAATGATGTATGAAGGATCGCCAATGTGCAGGCCTAGAAGTATAGATTAGCAAAGCAATATTAGAAATAAAGGATAAAAATACAGATCAGAAAGTATTACTATTGAACATATAATCAGAAGAAAGGAGAAAACGACAACGGACAATATTGATGACTCACCAAACCCCATAATGTACACATGTAGAAGTGGTGGCAAAATGGGTGGTTCATGGTTGGATAACGTTCAAAATGAGTATATTTGTACAAGCCGAAAGACGTCGGTTTAATGTCAAACTAGATTTTTTATGAGAAGTACATATATTATATTGTTTCTATAATTATCTATTTTATGAATCATAGGATGTAGAAGATTTTTAAAATTGGAACAAAAAAACAATTGGGTGACTTTTGCCTGATTCACCAAGTTCCCTGTTGAGCTAACCTCTTTTATTATATCTGTTAGACACGTTAGAATTTAACCATAACCCAATTGACCCATTCATTAGTAATATATGTTGAACTTGCCACCAACACTATATGGTGCGGAGTAACTGATTTTAGCTCTACTTCCTTACATATTCTGACGTGCCAACTGCAGAATTCTAGAGGTTACTTTATTACGAAAAATTACTCCAATGATCTCAATGGCCGTTGTGGTATTCATTTTGTACAGTCCCTGGTGATAATCAATTTTCTGTTCCCCAAAATTATTATGATCATCGATTTCCATCTCCAGTGATTTGATTGGCCATATGGATTTCTTTTCAGGTACAAGTTCCAGCAAGTTTTCATCATCGAGTGAGGCATCAACTAGCTCCCATACTACTGAAAACAAAAATTCAACCAAGACAAGCCCAGGTTCACTGGACTGAAGACCATATATCTGGTAGAGGTGAAGAGCATCATCAATTGATTTCATGATCCTGCAGTTGCATAAGGTATGTCACTATTACGATCTACAAGTACACCCACTTAATGATATAAGCTTTTTCTAATGAACTTATGTTCATTAAATACAGGTATGCCACATAATGAATATGACATGTTCTATTACGTGAGAAAGGAACAAGTTGAAACTGCAAAGACCCTAGCCATAGGTATGTAGCATTCTAGATGGCATGAAACCTATATGATTAAATATGTCATAAACGTAATAGGTATCCACAAGCATTTAATAAAAAAAGGTTTATTAAAGTACTTAGTAGTTCCAAACCAAATGGAGAAATGTGCTCCTTTGAAACTTTATTCTAAAACAGATGTAGTTCCAAACCAAATGAGAACAAGAAGCTTACTTCTGATAATTTGGACCATTAACTTCAGAAGCCAATGGGGAAATGTGTCTTTTAAGAAGCTCCAGATAAAGCCTGTAGGCAGCAGGTTGACTTCTTCGACTTGGGATTACACTATGATAAAGAGAAACTATTTAATCAAACAATAACGATAATATAACAAAAAGGATGTACTGCAAATTAAGTTGCACATACACATACTTATAAACCTACACTTCTTGACAAGTACCTAGCTGCTCTTGACCAAGCATGACAGCAAACCATACTTTAGTATGTGTTTAGATATATGTTTTAAAAGATTAAATTGCTACTGTTTGAGTAACCAACTTTGGCCTCACTTTTGAAGGGTTAGGATCAATTACAGACTAGTTACAACATAACTGACTATCAAAACATAAAGTAATATCACTTATAATCAGATATTGCCAGACACGCGCTCTCATCGAAATAAAATATTACAATTTCAATTGACAAAAGCACGTCCGAACACTATCTCATGAACCACATCTTACAGTAGCTGATTATTCAATAGAAACACACACTGAATAATCATGCATCCAAACACACCCTTCACTTAATTCTTTTCCTATTATTCAATATTGAGGCATTAAGGTATACAAGCAGCCACGCATTTAAAACATCTCAAGTATGTTCATAGTAGAACTGACAAGTGAATTTCAAAATTTTATCTATTTCTCCTTCTACAATACACTCAAACTAAATCACGAAATCACAAACAGTCTGACCTGCCACTACACTCATCCTAACTAAGTTCTAACATTGTATCTATTTCTCCAAGTATAACACACATAAACTAAATCACAAACAGTCTGAATGGCTAAATGAATCAAAAACACAAACTAATTTACCTCTAACGACTAACATTGTAATATGTGTGAAAAAATAATATCCACGGATATAAAATGGATCAAATCAATACTAAACAATCACTCAAAACATCCAAAGTATGTTCATACTAGTACCATCTACTGAATTAAAAAATTCAACTAACCACAATTATTCATATATTACTCATAGTACACTCAGATTAAATAGAAACAGACTAAATCGCCCTAAAATTCATGAACTAAATTTTTATCTCTAACGTATTACATCATCAAAATCAAAACGCTATATACATACACATACACATACACATATCTCTATATATCTATCTAGATATAGTATAATAATAATCAACGGAAACCTGTTAGAAAGAAGTGCGAGAACGAGCATTGGAGGAACGATTCGAATACTAAGCGCTTTTTCTAGAAACTTCCAAGCAATTGGAACATTATTAGACCAGCAGATATGAGAAACGAGTAATTCAGCGAGTTCAGTTGAAGGTACGGATACACCTGACGATAAAAGCGTAGAAGATAGCTCAACCGCCCACATCAATGGATCGGCGTTCTTCAATTGAGCTGATTTTGTCATTTCCATTACTTCGTTCCACATGTTCGTGCTCGCCGGTGGTACGGAAACCGCCATGGTTACGTAAGGTGCTAAACCTAGGGTTTAGTTTTTAATTTATACGGAGTATTTTTGATGACGGAAAGTTTGAAGGGGAACTGTTTTGGACTTTTAGATACAGTCAGTCAAAGTGAATTATGAGTGAACAGTGTGATAGGTAGCTTCCGGGAGACGACCGGTATTAAATTTCTTACAAAAAAATATGAGTATAATATTTTTATTGGTTCAATTTAAATGGTTTCTTCATTTCTTCGATATTTTAAGGACCCAGTTCGAATCCGTGAACGGGACCGGTTGAACCAGAAGCTTGAAGGTTTAGGATTCGATTAGTTATGAAAAAATTTCTTCATTGTTTCTTTTCTGTTTTTTGAGGAAATGATGAAGACGCATTTAGTTACTAGAAAAATTTCTTCATTTTTCTGTTTCAATTTCTCTATAGAATGAGAAATGTTTTACCTCTCTAGAAATGCATGAAAAATCTAGAAAACGTGTTTAGTTGTAAGAGATGGAGTTTTACTTTTTCAAAGAAGAGTACAGATGGAAAACCATCAAAAGTACTTTTAACTTTGTAGTTATAATAAGGAAAACAAGAATTTTCCTTTTCTTAGAAAAGTTTGTTAAAAAACTCGAATTTGAACACGTTTTCTAATTTTTCTTGTTTTCTTAGATAATTTTTTTGGAAAAGTGAGGAGTTTTCTGTAACTAAACGCACCCTTAGCAGTTCAAATCGAAATGTTTTTTTGTGAGTTAATGAGGCGAAGAGAACTAATGGTTTCTTTTTTTCTATTCCAAAATGATTTGTACTATTCAAAAATTGCTAATTTTGGATTGCATTTGAGAAAAATATGAACAAACCGGCATTGGTTTAGTTTCCTCATCGGTAAAGTTGTTATCGCGGGCACAGTGGTGGCGGTTTAGTAAATGGCGGGGAAATGGTGGTTGCGGCCAAGTCGCCAATCAATTTGAGGTTTAGTAGAATTCGTTCTATTTTTATTTTTCTTGAAAGATATTTAAAGTAAATTGCATAGGATCGAAAAGATTCACTCGAGTTAAGTACAACATTGAGTGATTCAACGTCTCTAATAATGTCAAAATAAAAACAAACATACTTTAAACTTGAACTAATAAACATAACAACATCTTCCACCTCAACAAAACGAGACAAACTTCATCGTTAATTGCAATTGATGTCCAAAACAAATGTTTTTAACTTTTAAAGAAAGCCAACAAAGAATACTTTATTATTTGTTATTCCCTACATCCCGATTTAATTGTTCATATATATATATATATATATATATATATATATATATATATATATATATATATATATATATATATATATATGTTTAATGTTCTAAAATAATTGTACACTCTCATTTACATATAATTAAAATGTTTTTAAGTGGGTAAATATTAATTTTTATTGGATAAATAGTGTAATTATTGTAATGTTCTTACATTGTGTGTATTTATATAGTATTCAATTAATATGATACGGGAATATTATTTTCTTTCCACTTCTTCTTTTTGTCAAGATTAGATTTCATAAATGCTTCATACGGTTTATACTGATTTATAAAATGTGTCATATATATATATATATACTAGCTAGTAACCCGCGCAATGCGGCGGGAATAAATTTAAATCGGTTAAAAAAGTGATTAAATGTTAAGATATTAATTTGAATGCTACGTCTTAGATCGAATAAAATAATAATAATAATATGAGTTAATATGATGAATAACACTTAAAACATAATAAAAATCATTATTAACAAGCATAAAGTATTGTATTGTAAATAAGTTTTGTGAGTTGTACATTGTGCATAATTAGTGTTTTAAGTATTTAAGAGAGAGTGTGTGATATGTATATATATATATATATATATATATATAGTAAGGGGATCTAAAAAGAAGAATTATTTTATAGAGAAATGATCCTAGCCATCCACATATTTACATCAAATAAGGGTAGGATGGTAATCTTGCTAAATCAATTAACCCATTGACTAAACTCTTCCACTAAATATTAAATGGATCGGCGGTTACTTATTTTTAGGGAATTCAAAACCGTTTGCAACATCCATACTCCATTAAATTGATCCACCACTATATGTAATTGGAATAATACTCCATTAAATTGTTATCCTTTATTTTTTCACATCATTCCTACATCAACCACTATATGTAATTGGAATAATACTCCATTAAATTGTTATCCTTTATTTTTTCACATCATTCCTACATCAAATCTTACTGCTGTACGCTTTCTAAGTATGTTGTTCAACCAATCATTTATCAATGTTTCGATTCAATTGTTAACGACAAAGGATAACAATCTTATGTTTAAAACAACCTTTTTAAAACATTTACCAACGATTCAGCATTGTCATCACATATCACTAATAATGCATCAATTTTTCTTAAAAAGTCAAAAAAACACCAAAAATAAATCAAATGTTTGACTACAAAATTAAGTTGCCCATGTTGTCTTCATTTTCCAAACGCCGTCAGCCTTTCTTCTCTTATCTTTTCTGCCCTCTCGTCTACCAATATCTTCCATTTCAAGGGAAGTTTATCATGATCCTTTGATTCTTCCTCGACTTTGAAAGCCAGAGTGTTCAACCCAAATAGCAATATCTTCGATTTCTTACCCAGGTCATCTAACTACACCTCATGCTTTTTATTTTCCGGTTGAAGGCCCGCATCAAAGTTGCCTGTTCCCTTGAACATCTCCATGTGGCGCATTAAAAATACCCCACAGTCCACCCCATTAAGGGATGTTTGCCACGGCAACCTAAGTCTACATGGGACAACTCTTCTAGTATGTTTCACCATAGGGTGACGTTTGGTTGCCAAGTAATCACAAAACCGATCCCGCTGCAATTTAAAAAGCGACCCGTTAGTTAGGCAAAAAACCAAATTTCCTAATCCTGCAAACTACGATTCAGCTTCTACATCCTTTGAACAAATTTTCCTGGTTAATATTTACTTACACTATGATTCTGCATTAAATACTTAAATACACTGTGATTCTGTATATTTAAAATAATGATTCAAAATTATAGTACTATGATTCAGCATTCGTTAATACTATACTTCAACTAAGGTGACTTAATTTTTGCCATTCTGTTACTATACACCTAAGCTTGGAAGCATTCTAAATTTACACAATATAATAATATCTACGAGTTTAATAATTCTTGCCAGGTTTTCATGTATTTTTTTCACAAAATATATACACAAACTAAAAAAAATAAAAAAATGTGTCACCATACGATTCACCAACAAGTGTTTCAATTGAATCGGTGATATAAAATACCTTGATATTCAAATATGATGTGCTCTTCTCATTATCTTTCACGAAAACTCCTGTAATTAAATAGAATCATAGTTTGGTTAATCAGTATAAAAAGCTAAAGCTATGATTCATCTTTACATTAACTATGATTCAGCTTAACATACACTATGATTCACTAGTCATAAAACACAAAAAAGTAACAAAAAGTAACGAAATCAATTATGTGGGTACTTTTTGCGACACTGATATTTTAATACTAGCCAACCAAGCTACCGTGATTCAGCAATGCTAATTTTAGTTAACGGTTTTCACATGATTCAGCAATACTAACTTTGTGCTAAACGGGTTTTCACATCATTCAGTTTACGGGTTAATTTTACACACTACAGACTACACACCATTTATCAATTGATTCAGTTAACGAGCTTTCACTGTCACACTAAACACCCCCCATATCAACTAAATCGCCTAACTCCTATGCACCAAGACTTGATTCGTTGCTTGCCAAGACTAATTTTAGCCAACTGGAGTTTCATAGATTCAATCATTTATATTAACCAATTGAAATACTAAGTATTAACTATCCCAAAAAACAATTCAATAATTTTCAACGACCGTTCCATGATTCAATAGTTTAAAACACTGAACCAGCAAAACAATAAACACCAAAAGGGTCATGATTACTTTGTTTCAACTTAACAATCACAATAAAATACTGTTCAAGAACATTTTACTAAAATAAACCCTAAAACTAAGTGGTATAACTAAAAAAAAAGTTTCAAAACACATAGCGAAGGTTACAGTCGTTACCTTTCCCGGCCGATGGATGAAGATTTCTTGTTTTCACCATTTTTCTAATCAAATACCCAACAAATCAAATAGTAGTTGTGGATTTCGTCCCTTGATTCAGACGCAATAACCGAGTTCCCTCGAAAATACTTACTGTTTTTTCACAAAGGTATAACGATCACGAAAGTGGTTTTGATTTTAGGGATGATCGATTAAAGCTAGGGTTTTTGGTTCAATAAGATCGCCGATTGAGAGGGATGAAAGAGGAGAATCAAGCTAATCATGGAATACGATCCGTTATTAATTTGGTATATGTTATTTCCTTTTTTTTAATTTAGGAGGAAAAGGCAAGACTGCCCCCACGCCTTTTAATTTTTAGGCATCAATTAAATTTCCCCCTTTGACTCATCTCAACCCTTGAAGCAATCATCTAAAGGTCAGTATTCCTTCTCCCATTTCTCCACTAAAAAAACCTTCTCCATTGAGCCCAATCCTATATATATATATATATAGGTGGGTTAAAATGAGAAGGCTAATTTTCGTGAGAACGTGAGAAACACTTCAAAATTACTTTTTAACTATTCGAAACACATTTTTCTGTAAAACTTTTTCAATGATTACTATTAAAATAACTTTTGGAAGCTATGATATAAATATAAATAAAAAATATTAACTTTTTTTTCGAACTTATTTTACAGTCGTTACTGTTGTGATTATTTAAGATAATCACAAAATATAACATGATAATCACATGTGATTATTCTCTATTATAATGTGATTATCATGTGTTCGAGATAATCACAAAATATGGCATGATAATCACATATTATTCATGTGATTATCAATTTTTATAAAATGTGATTATTATGAATAAAAAATTTAACAAAAAATAATTAAAAAAATAATAAAGCGTCGAAATTTTTTTTATTTGAAAAATAACTTCTAAAAGTTATTTAAAAAATAAGCTATGAAGAAAATTTTGTAAAAAATATATTTTGGATAGTTAAAAAGTGATTTTAAAGTGTTTCACACGTTATCACGAAAATTAGCATTCTCATGTGAACCCGGGACTATATATATATATTAACTTTTCAATCCAATAAGTTTAAGATTTGCTCGGAAATAGTCTCTCTTCACCTAAAATAACTAAAGTAGCTTTAACTTTTTTTATGTATTCAATTTTATTAATTATCATTTTTATTTATTTCAATGTATATACATATAGGGAAATGATAATAAAAGCTCTTCGGGATATTAATAAGAGAAAAATGAGTCTCTCATCCACCACTCTCACTCCTCCCTCAATCTTCTTCCCCGGTCACTCTTTGTTTTCCGACCAGCAGCAGAAGATCCGACCACCTAAACATCCCCCACACCTTATTTGTTCATCTCCATATTTCTGGTGGCAACCTCATTTTTGTGCACGAAAACTCTAGATCTCAAACGGAAAAGGGAACTCGAGATTTGGATATGATCTTGATATACAAGAACTCATAACTAAAAAGACCATCATCCACCTCTATGTTTGGATCTGTAAGAAGGTGGCAAAAAAAATAAGAAGGCGGCGATGTCATCGGTTTAGTAAAGGGATGCTGGCAGTATCGATTTTGCAAAGGAACAATAGTGGCGGCGTTTAAGATATGATCTAGGGTTTGTGGTGTAAGTTTTTTTTTTAGGAAATGGAGTCAAACTTATATACTTCCTCCGTCCCAAAGTAAATGTCCACATTTCCATTTTAGTTTGTCCCAAAATAAGTGTTCACTTTAAAAAATGGCATATTAACTTTACCATTTAACCATCAATATATTTTTTCTCAAAACTGATACTTGTGAATCTGTACAAAAAACAAGGGTAAAAGAGTCATCTTCATCACCATATAATGTATTCTTAAACTCCGTGAAAACTAAAAACTCATATACTTATTTTGAGATGGAGTGAGTATTAATTAAAAATTTGGGAAAAAATAAGAGTTAGAGAAAGTGATGTGAGATGATTATGGGATTGGGTGGCTAAAGGATTAAGGTTAGGAAACCAAAAAATGAGAGGTAGCTAATAAGGTTTTAAGGCTCCCCGGATTCTGCAAACGTTTGTCATGATGTTCTCGAAAAAAATGCTTTTTACCGTAAAGGGTTATTAGTCTATAATTATTATAATAATGTTATAATAAATAAGTGGATGATTAATATTGATTACACCTCATTTTATCACTACTTGTTAGTGTTTAATTATATCATGGTTGATGTCATGTATCAATTATGAGTAGATATTTTTACTATAAATAGACCTTGAATGTAAGGTTATAGGTTACACCTTATTACACATATAAACAAGTGTTTACTTCCTCTCTCTAATTTATCATCTTGTTCTTATATTATTAGTCTCAAAGATCTACTTAGAAATATAGATATAGGCCATAACTGTGGTAATCTACCACTAAATTACAACACGTTATCAGCACGAGAAAGTTCTCTAATCAGGAATATCAAAGTGATCCATCTCAATCAAGCAACTAGTCAAGGTAAACATTCTTTTAACTATATGAAAGATAACTATCATCATAATCTCAATGAAATTATTTTCTTAATAATAAGTTATAGTATATAGATAACTATCACTATAAACTAAAAGAAATCATTTTCTCAATATTAAGTCATATTACATATTAGAAAGATAACTATTATTATAAACTAAATAAAAACATTTTCTAAATAATAAGTTATCGTATCTACTAGAAAGATATATATAACTATACATCATAATTAGTAAAAGTAAGTTATATATTTAATCATCGACATTTGAACTATGGACATTTGGACTATGGACAATTGGACTATGGACATTTGGACTACTAACATTTTTGGACTACTAACTCTTTATTATTATGCTAATTTTTATTTATGCATACTAACCTTATATTATTGTGCTAACTTTAATTTTATGCAAGCTAACATTTTATTATTATACTAACCTTTACTTATGTATTCTAACTTTTATTCTTGCAATCTAACATTTTTATACTAACCTTTATTTATGCCCTCTAACATTTATTTTATCTATTTACTTATTTGTATCTTTATTTCCACTTCTCTATATTATTTTAACGGTTAATGTATCCTAATTTTGTTGTTTGCTAAAATTGTTGATAGCTACAATATGACAAGTGTTGCAAAGACAGAGTTTGAACAACTCAATGCAAATGGAATGAATTATATGTCTTGGACTATAAATATGCAATCAATGCTTGAATCAATGGGAATTTCAGATGCTATAAAAGAAAATAACATTTGTTCTAAACAAGAAAAGGCAAAGGCCCTTATTCTTCTTCGTAAGCATATTAATGATATGCTTAAGTATGAATATATTCACACAAAAGATCCTAGTGTTTTGTGGAAAGATATCAAAATCAGATTTGATAATCAAAAAGGAGTTTCACTTCCATATGATATGGAAGAATTAAAATCTGTAAGATTGCACGAGATTACGATGTATTATGAATTAAATGTAATTCTCCTTGTTATTGAGCAGAATGATGAGATCTATAAGGCATCCATTATAGAAACTAATGATAAGGAAATGAACCTTGTTGATGACCTTTAATTCGAAAATGTTGAAATGAATGCTTTGGATTACTGCAATGACATAGACATGTGAATCAATGTGGCTATCAATAATGTATCGTAACTATGTTGGTTTTCATAAATGTATTTCCCTTATATTAGTTATGTTTTTCTTTTCATGACTAGCCTTTTTATTTCATGTAATATATTCCTGAAATAAGATGTATCTTTTATTACATTCTTCTTATTACTTATTTATACTCATTCTAACATTTTCATATTTGAAGTTTGATATGAATTACAACGGGCTAGATCATGAAGCAAATGGTGGAGATCTATGTATACCAGATAGTGGGACAACACACACTATTTTGAAATCTAAGAAATATTTCTCTGAATTGAAACCAACAAAGGCAATAATAAGTACAATATCAGGCCCTTCAGATTTGATAGAAGGAGTTGGAAAAGCCAAATTTATATTGCCAAATGGTACCAAGTTTTTGGTAGAAAATGCTTTATACTCTCCAAAGTCAACGAGAAATTTGTTGAGTTTTAATGACATATACCTTAACGGATATGATCATAAATCTGTGACTACAGATAATGGGAAATATTTGCACATTACTGATAAGAATAATGTGTTGGAAAAATTCCCGATGCTTAATTCTGGCTTACATTATACACGTATAAATGTAGCAGAATCTCATATGGTAGTCAAAGAAAAGCATTGTGATCCTAGTATTATCAGTTTATGGCATGACAGGTTAGGTCATCCAGGATCTACAATGATGAAGAGAATAATTGGAAGTACCCATGGACATCCATTTAAGGATCAAAAAGTCTCATATGATAAAGTGAGTCCATGTACATCTTGTTCTCTTGGAAAACTGATTGTGAGACCTTCACCACTTAAGGTTGAGAATGAATCACCACAATTTCTTGAAAGAATTCATGGTGATATATGTGGACCTATTCATCCACCATCTGGACCATTCAGATATTTTATGGTCTTAATAGATGCATCAAGCAAATGGTCTCATGTGTGTTTATTATCAACTCGTAATATGGCATTTGCAAAGTGTCTTGCACAAATTATAAAATTACGAGCACATTTTCCTGATTATGCAATTAAGAAAGTGAGACTTGATAATGCTGGTGAGTTTACATCTCAAGCATTCAATGACTATTGCATGTGTGTAGGGATTGTTGTTGAACATCCAGTGGCTCATGTTCACACACAAAATGGTTTAGCTGAGTCATTGATTAAACGTCTCCAGTTAATTGCTAGACCATTGATAATGAGAACAAAATTGCCAGTGTCCATTTGGGGACATGCAATTTTACATGGTGCATCACTAGTTCGTATAAGACCAAGTGCGCATCATAAGTATTCTCCTCTCCAACTTGCCTTTGGGCAAGAACCAAATATATCACACCTGAAAATATTTGGTTGTGCAGTATATGTTCCTATTGCACCACCACAACGGACAAAAATGGGTCCTCAAAGGAGACTGGGAATATGTAACACCCGGCAATTTAGGCTATCATTACTGTGCCTGATTATGTGCTTATTACGTGTATTTAGTACGAAATAGGACTAAGTACAGTACTTACTTAATTATATATATATATATATATGATGATCGTATATATATATACACGTATACTACTTGAACGAATCGTACACAGATGGACCGGACGAAGTGCGACATTAACAAATAGGGACGTTGGTGACAAATTTATAAATAATGTGGAATTATCCAAACAAACGTTATTTACATTAATACATTTTGAGAATATATTACAAGTATTACTTATTGATAAAAACATATCCTACACGACGAAACCGCACGAAACGCACCCCAATGAACGATTAATAACAAAAATTATATTCTTATAATTTTATAACTTGAAATAAAGTATTTTGATAAAATACTTCGGTTGGAAATATTTCGGATATACTTTAATATATATTTTGAATCTTAAAAAGATTTAGCGATTAAACGATTTCGGGGTTTAACCGACTACAACTCGTGATACAAAATTCGGAAACACAACCACGCGAGCCGAGACCCAAATGGGTCGCCCCGACCCGCGGACCCAACCCCACCTTTCCCTTTTTCTCCCTTTCTACACCCACACCCACCTCATTCTCATCTTCCATCTCTCTCTCTAAAAACAAAAACTCTCCTCCTTTCTCTCTCTACAAAACGGCTCCAAGAGCCACCACCACACCACCGCCGAACCACCACCACCGTCGGAATCATCATCATCAACAAGCATCTTCATCACCATCTCGAGCTCTACCTCTTCATCTTTTTCGTTTTTCATTTTGTGGTATGAAACTCTAAAACTCTTTTAAATTACTTATTAAGCTTTGATTTACATGCTAGAATGTTTACTCAACAAGTTTATGCCCGAAAATCCCGTTAAAAATGCTTTAAAAATCGAAACCCATCTAAAAATCGCTGACAGTTTATCTCGCGAGTCGAGATCCCAGATCTCGGCCGTCCTGCGAGTCGAGCCGAGATCTCGACTCGCGAAGCCATCCTGCGAATCGGAATCACCAACGAACCGAACTGACCCGCGAGTCGAAGTTGACTTGCGAGTCGAGTCGCCCTGTGAACCGAACTGACCCGCGAGTCGAGTTGACCTGCGAGTCGAGTTGGCCTGCGAGTCGAGTTCTCCCAGCTCGGTTCGCAGCCCACTTCGTCTTTCGAACCCAAATTCAGTAATAAAAGCACTAATATGAACCAAGATTTATCATTTGATTTTACATCGAAATTAGATCCCAGATGCGATTTTTAATAAAGCAATGTAGTAGAAATAAAAATTTTCCAAGCTGACCTGGCAGCTCGACCAAGGGCTGCCGCCCCTTGGACCCCGCTACCAGGGGCGCTGCCCCCGGACCCCCGTCATCCAGGAACTTGTAAATACTTTTTACACTAAGTGTTGAACGCATACGAAAACCGAACTTTATACAATAATACCGGGACATACAAACACTAATACTTTGAAAAGTATACACTACATATATATGAGTTCACGCTCACACTTATACGAGCGTGCACTCGCTCGAACTTACTTTAGAAAAACACTTTCACGTCGCGATACAAATGACAGACTTGCAAATATAACTTACAAGGATATGACACAACAAGATACATAATAATAATAATAATACGTGGATTATTATTACAAAACTGTCACCAACGGGACATACTTGTTTTTAAACTACAAACGAAATACTAAACAAACAAACATTGGACATTAACTAGTTGAGTGGACAACTAGCATGGGTGACCTTTCAAGACACCAACTTATTTACTTACTTACTTACAACCTTGTGCGTTTCGGACGCCAGAAGGTTGCAGGGTTCAGAGAACCGACTTACTTACGGACTTACATCCGCGTTACTTGCTTGATTTCCATACGTACTTACTAGGCTCAGGTGAGTCTCACAGCCCCTATTTTTACTGTTTTCACTCAGGGGTGAGATGCATTACTTGTTTTACTTGAACATATGTACCGATTTACTACTTTACAGACTTACAGATTTACGGATATACTGAATTGCATGAGTTACGATTAATCCACTGAAGGCCTCCGAATCATAGTTGTTAATTATAGGATAAGCGCGAGTTTTAGTATATGGATCCATATGGGACTGACAATCCCCGCCCGGGGTAGCACGCACTACCACGAACCATACTGTATAAACGGGCGTTTCTTACTCGTTACTTATGAGTGTTTTTGGATTAGCACTCACGGGGGGCACATTACTTGTACTTAAATGTACCTTACTGATGCGTTATGCTTCGACTATGATGCTCATGGCAATGTATATCAACCGGATTGCATTCGTGTAATCGTTATTTACTACCTGGTTAAAACTGTACAAACACTTTTACTACTTGATGTGTTCAAACTGATTATTTACTATAAACCTGTGAGATTCACCAACCTTTTGGTTGACCTTTTAGTGATGCATTCTCAGGTACACAGCAACAGTAGGGTTGCCCAGCAGGACTACTTCTTAGCTCGAGTCGCATGCATTCACACGCTTGGAGATTTTTCTACATGACTTTTGTAATAGATGTTATGTATTAGAATCACTAGATATTACTCGAACTTGAGCTATGTATTTTGAAATACTTATTAAATTAATGTAACGTTTTCAAACGTCTCATATAGAGTCGTTTACTGTAACTTTTGTGCTTGATTACTTTATTAGTAGCACCCCAATCCTTGCTTCCGCTAAACCGTAAATTTGGGGGTGTTACAGAGTTGTCGGGTGTTGTTGGCGGTAAAATGGGAAAGTGACGTAAATGAGTGGTGCACGAAGGTCCGAACGACGTCGTGTTTGGCATCCCGTTACTAGCTAATCGTTGTTTGTCATACGGTGAATATGAGGTGATGGAATTGAAAAGCGAATATCATAACAAGGGTTGGGTAATATGATTGAACTGAAAACTTTTGTTTAGGTATTTCAAATTTGTATACGAATAAATCATGAGAGTTAAATAGATGTATTGCTCGGCAGCAATGGGTGCTGTAGCGAAAATACAAATGGTAAATTTAGTTAAAAGTAGGCATATCAATGATCGGATCGTGTTTGAAAAGTAGTCAATCGTGGCCGTGTTACTATTTCGAGGTGAACAAACGTTCGGTATGAGTAGTGAGTAATTCTGTCGTGGCAAGTCCTTATTGCCGTAATGATCGGAATGATCAATTTGTAGTGGGAATAGTGGTGGACTTATTCGTCGCGAGGGTCCCTAGCGGCACTAATCCTGTTGAAAATTGAACAATTAAATCGAGAATTTAGTCAAATGTTAACCGCTGAGTTTCATTCAATGGTTGGAAGACGTTTCCAATACGTAGGAGTTGTGGTTGACCAATAACCTTGGTGGGCGTCAATACGATGACGTATCTTAATGAAAGGTGCATCAGCTGTAATACCGCTAGCGTTGGGTTTTGTTCGTGATGGTACATCTATCCATCTAGTCGTGTATAATACCAGCGACTTTTATACGTCTTTGATAATGGTACGGTGGAACACGAGAAAGATACGGTTATCACAGTTGTGTAGATTTTGATAAAGTGTGTCAAAACATGTCATGTCGATAGATTATGCTTAATAGATTGTTATCCCTTTTTTTTATATCGATCCAACCGGTTACAAAAGTTAGAGTTTACAAAATGCGCCAGGAATTGTTACATCCGGTTGAATATAAGGAACCTAATACGAAATGTGATGGTATCATTATATAGCCATCAGAATAGAGTTTCTAGTACGATACATCGCGATTACACATCCGTTGTACATGGGTTTAACAAAATTTGATTCTGGTTGTCGTTGGGTCATTCTTAGTTAGGGTTCCTGACCTTCGGATTCGTCTTCCGACTCCAGGTTCAGGTCGTGTGGGTGGTAGCGTGCCTCAAGCATGTCCCTGTATCTTTGAGTCGTGGAGCGGTACCTAGTCTCCTCCGTTGACTTCCTGCCCAAACGTTTGATCCACGTTTTGGTCCTACGGGTTAGGTTGGTGGCCACTTTCTTCCAGTAACGGATTTTATCTTTGATTCGTGTAGGGACAGATCGGTTTGAGATTCTCAATCTTTGTTCATAGTCTATGCACTTACGCTTAAGTGCCCAATTTCGGCCGTCTAGTCCCACGGCCTGATCTCGCACTCTTTCATATTCTTCAATGTCGATGCCGGTCATTTCGAAATTCTGATTTTCGTTTCCCTCCAATATGATTTCTTCTTCTGGTACGATATCCCCATCGAGATACGTGTACTGAATTTGTTCCTCGCGGACTTGGTCACTATCTGACGTGTAGTCGTCCATTTGAGAGTTTGCAGCTTTGAGTTCTATAGGAATGACAGAGAGAGGATTTTAGTCCTTGGAAGTACGTTGATTTCGGGTGCTAGATGTGATTTTCATAAAATCATTAGAGTGCGCCACAAAGTGGTGTGACGGTAATCAAGTCTGTCGTGGTCGGTGCATACCGATGAGGGAAATTTATATGGGTCACAAGAGGAAAGTCGGCTATCCCTATAGCGAGTGTGTTAACGTGCGAGGCCTATTCATATATATTCAATATATAATAGCCTAGTAGTATAGTCAGTGAGTGAGACCTATGTATGTATATACTCGTATATCACATAATAGCCTAGCGTATGTCTAGCACAAAACAAGTAAGAGTCCCGGTTCTCTCGTGGTCAGAGTCAGCTAGTGCATTCCTGTTCAACATAACCCATTTCAAATCTCACATCATCTTCATTTAATTGTACATAGTTGATCATGCTATGTTAAATTAAACTCTTATGATGTAATCACTGAACCAGTTATACCTAATAGGGAATACTGCCTAACGGTCATAGTCTAGGCCCACTAAATGCAACCTAGTTCACTATAACCTTAGGCTCAACCTAGGATAAACAAACTACTTATAGGCCAATAGGTGTAATACGTAGATTACACTATGAACATAACAAACAGACTCTTTCCCATGCATCTCACACTGGTTGAGACCGGGAACCATAGAACTATTGTCTTTACGCGTCATCCGCCCGAAGTTTACGCCGCAAATTGTCTGTTCGGTGAAAACCGTTTGTACTTTTATTGTCTCCGCTGAAATTCAAATTTTGTACTTCAAAACCTTACTTGCTATTATACAATACCTAATGTCATCATTAAAGCAACGTTTTAACAAAACACCCATTCCGTAGGAAATGACAAGCTACTCCACTGACAGCCACATGTCGAATGACGACCAACTTGAGGAGGAGCAGTCAATGTTTCCGTACCTACGTACTCTCGAAAGCGACACCGTGGCAGTGACCAAAGAACCTTTGGAAGAAATGGCACACCCAGGAGGAATTGGAGAAGTTTCACCTCAACCCGTAGCTGCAGAAGCTACTCATATAACACGAGCAAACTCCACTTCAAACTCTGCTACTGATAACCATACCCCAACTGCCGCTATCACCACTCCTCCTACTGTCACCACTCCTCCTACTGTTACCCCTCCGATCATTGTCAACGTAAACACTAACAACTCCCAACATACAGATGAAACCCTGAATGCATTGCGCAATCAGTTAGCTACTGTTCAGGAGGAAATCACCGATCTACGCCATATCGCCTTCGACCAAGGATTGCGCCTGCGAACTCTAGAGTTCTATTGGGAACAATTAAGGTTCCTATGCCCAACTCTGGGAAATGTACTCCAGTTAGTTTCTAACTCCGCATCACAGATGACTCAAGCTAGTATTCTTAAAGAAAAGGATACCGAAGCCCAACTGACAACCCTCAAAAGGAATCCGGGAGAAAGCTCTAACACAGACTTTACTCTGCCCCGAACAAAAAGGACAAAAACAACTCAAACTCACACTACTGGATCTAAGGGGAAGACCTATAAAGGAAACCTACCCCACTGCACCTCATGCAATCACCATCATAAAGGATCATGCATCTCTCCTTGCAGCAGATGCAACAGGTCTGGGCACCAGGTCCAGAACTGCAAACTTCCCCAAACGGACACCAACTCTAAAGCATTGAAGGCTTGCTTCGAATGCGGAAGCACTGGGCACCTCAAGGCTAACTGCCCGTCACTGACTACGAAGGATAACAACAAAAAGGGAAACACTCGTACCGGAACCTCTACAGGCTGTAGCGATACCGTAGGTACGTCGCCACGCCACCTCCTGAAATCCTACACAATACTGATAGAGTAGTTTACTCCATGACCCTACAACTATTACAGACGTTATAAACACAGTAGACTTTACGAATTACTGTAGGCTACTAGTACACATTGTAGCTACACTCTAATTACGGATTGACCCCGTCCATTGGACATGGTCGACACACATCAAAACTCTTTGTCGATGGGACACCATCCTAACGAGGGGAGAAAGACCCCATGATACAGATAATTCATCACTGACCTATCTCGCCGCCATTCTTAGATGACTTACTGATGATTACTTGAGCATATAGACTACTACTTAGAACAAATTTTGGGACGAAATTCTCCTAACAGGGGGAGAATGTAACACCCGGCAATTTAGGCTATCATTACTGTGCCTGATTATGTGCTTATTACGTGTATTTAGTACGAAATAGGACTAAGTACAGTACTTACTTAATTATATATATATATATGATGATCGTATATATATATACACGTATACTACTTGAACGAATCGTACACAGATGGACCGGACGAAGTGCGACATTAACAAATAGGGACGTTGGTGACAAATTTATAAATAATGTGGAATTATCCAAACAAACGTTATTTACATTAATACATTTTGAGAATGTATTACAAGTATTACTTATTGATAAAAACATATCCTACACGACGAAACCGCACGAAACGCACCCCAATGAACGATTAATAACAAAAATTATATTCTTATAATTTTATAACTTGAAATAAAGTATTTTGATAAAATACTTCGGTTGGAAATATTTCGGATATACTTTAATATATATTTTGAATCTTAAAAAGATTTAGCGATTAAACGATTTCGGGGTTTAACCGACTACAACTCGTGATACAAAATTCGGAAACACAACCACGCGAGCCGAGACCCAAATGGGTCGCCCTGACCCGCAGACCCAACCCCACCTTTCCCTTTTTTCCCTTTCTACACCCACACCCACCTCATTCTCATTTTCCATCTCTCTCTCTAAAAACAAAAACTCTCCTCCTTTCTCTCTCTACAAAACGGCTCCAAGAGCCACCACCACACCACCGCCGAACCACCACCACCGTCGGAATCATCATCATCAACAAGCATCTTCATCACCATCTCGAGCTCTACCTCTTCATCTTTTTCGTTTTTCATTTTGTGGTATGAAACTCTAAAACTCTTTTAAATTACTTATTAAGCTTTGATTTACATGCTAGAATGTTTACTCAACAAGTTTATGCCCGAAAATCCCGTTAAAAATACTTTAAAAATCGAAACCCATCTAAAAATCGCTGACAGTTTATCTCGCGAGTCGAGATCCCAGATCTCGGCCGTCCTGCGAGTCGAGCCGAGATCTCGACTCGCGAAGCCATCCTGCGAATCGGAATCACCAACGAACCGAACTGACCCGCGAGTTGAAGTTGACTTGCGAGTCGAGTCGCCCTGTGAACCGAACTGACCTGCGAGTCGAGTTGACCAGCGAGTCGAGTTGGCCTGCGAGTCGAGTTCTCCCAGCTCGGTTCGCAGCCCACTTCGTCTTTCGAACCCAAATTCAGTAATAAAAGCACTAATATGAACCAAGATTTATCATTTGATTTTACATCGAAATTTGATCCCAGATGCGATTTTTAATAAAGCAATGTAGTAGAAATAAAAATTTTCCAAGCTGACCTGGCAGCTCGACCAAGGGCTGCCGCCCCTTGGACCCCGCTACCAGGGGCGCTGCCCCCGGACCCCCGTCATCCAGGAACTTGTAAATACTTTTTACACTAAGTGTTGAACGCATACGAAAACCGAACTTTATACAATAATATCGGGACATACAAACACTAATACTTTGAAAAGTATACACTACATATATATGAGTTCACGCTCACACTTATACGAGCGTGCACTCGCTCGAACTTACTTTCGAAAAACACTTTCACGTCGCGATACAAATGACAGACTTACAAATATAACTTACAAGGATATGACACAATAAGATACATAATAATAATAATAATACTTGGATTATTATTATAAAACCGTCACCAACGGGACATACTTGTTTTTAAACTACAAACGAAATACTAAACAAACAAACATTGGACATTAACTAGTTGAGTGGACAACTAGCATGGGTGACCTTTCAAGACACCAACTTATTTACTTACTTACTTACAACCTTGTGCGTTTCGGACGCCAGAAGGTTGCAGGGTTCAGAGAACCGACTTACTTACGGACTTACATCCGCGTTACTTGCTTGATTTCCATACGTACTTACTAGGCTCAGGTGAGTCTCACAGCCCCTATTTTTACTGTTTTCACTCAGGGGTGAGATGCATTACTTGTTTTACTTGAACACATGTACCGATTTACTACTTTACAGACTTACAGATTTACGGATATACTGAATTGCATGAGTTACGATTAATCCACTGAAGGCCTCCGAATCATAGTTGTTAATTATAGGATAAGCGCGAGTTTTAGTATATGGATCCATATGGGACTGACAATCCCCGTCCGGGGTAGCACGCACTACCACGAACCATACTGTATAAACGGGCGTTTCTTACTCGTTACTTATGAGTGTTTTTGGATTAGCACTCACGGGGGGCACATTACTTGTACTTAAATGTACCTTACTGATGCGTTAAGCTTCGACTATGATGCTCATGGCAATGTATATCAACCGGATTGCATTCGTGTAATCGTTATTTACTACCTGGTTAAAACTGTACAAACACTTTTACTACTTGATGTGTTCAAACTGATTATTTACTACAAACCTGTGAGATTCACCAACCTTTTGGTTGACCTTTTAGTGATGCATTCTCAGGTACACAGCAACAGTAGGGTTGCCCAGCAGGACTACTTCTTAGCTCGAGTCGCATGCATTCACACGCTTGGAGATTTTTCTACATGACTTTTGTAATAGATGTTATGTATTAGAATCACTAGATATTACTCGAACTTGAGCTATGTATTTTGAAATACTTATTAAATTAATGTAACGTTTTCAAACGTCTCATATAGAGTCGTTTACTGTAACTTTTGTGCTTGATTACTTTATTAGTAGCACCCCAATCCTTGCTTCCGCTAAACCGTAAATTTGGGGGTGTTACAGAATATATGTTGGATATGAAACATCCTCCATTATAAGGTATCTTGAACCTTCAACAGGTGACCTTTTTACAGCACGTTTTGCTGATTGTCATTTTAATGAGGAAAATTTCCCAGCACTGGGAGGAGAAAAGAGAACTCAAGAAAAAGATGTTTCATGGTGTGAACCATCATTGTTGTATCTTGATCCTCGCACTAAACAAAGTGATATTGAAGTTCAAAGGATCATGCACTTGCAAGAAATTGCTAATCAGTTACCTGATGCATTTACTGATACAAAGAGAGTGACTAAATCTTATATACCGGCTGCTAATGCTCCAGCCCGAGTAGAAATTCCAAATGAATAAACTAATGATAAAGTCACTCAAGAGTCTAAAGCACGTTTGAAACGTGGGAGACCAATTGGTTCAAAGGATAAAAATCCTAGAAAAAGAAAAGGATTAGAACATGCAATTGACCATAAAGATGATGTGTTAGAAGAAACACAAAATGTGGATACTCCTCAAATAGAGGAAGTTAATGACATCAATAAAGAAATTGCTATTAATTATGGTCATACAAGAATATTGTGGAATCGATTTGAAATGGAAAATATATATGAGATATTTTCTTATAATGTTGCATGTGACATCATTAGCGGAAATGATGATCCTGAACCCAAATCTGTCATAGAATGTCAAAATAGACAAGATTGGGACAAATGGAAAGAGGCAATACAAATGGAATTAAATTCCCTCAATAAACGAAGTGTTTTTGGTCGTATTGTTCTCATTTCTGGAACCATTAAACCTATAGGGTACAAATGGGTTTTCATAAGAAAACGAAATGAGAAGGATGAAATCACAAGATACAAAGCTAGACTTGTAGCACAAGGTTTTTCTCAAAGACCTGGAATTGATTATGAAGAAACGTATTCTCCTGTAATGGATGCAATTACGTTTAGATATTTAATCAGTCTAGCAGTATCTAAAAATCTTGACATGCATCTTATGGATGTTGTTACAGCTTATCTATATGGATCATTAGATAGTGATATCTATATGAAGATCCCAGATGGATTTACAATGCCTAAATCCTTAAGTTCAAAACCCAAAGAGATGTATTCCATCAAACTACAAAGATCTTTGTATGGGTTAAAACAATCAGGACGCATGTGGTATAAACGTTTAAGTGATTACTTGACGAGTAAAGGATATACAAATAATCTTATTTGTCCGTGTGTCTTTATTAAGAAGATAATATCTGGATTTGTGATAATTGCTGTATATGTTGATGATCTAAACATCATTGGAACGAATAAAGAAATCCATGAAGTCATTGTGCATTTGAAAAAAGAATTTGAGATGAAAGATCTTGGGAAAACCAAATATTGTCTTGGTTTACAGATTGAGCACATGCCTAATGGAATACTTGTTCATCAGTCAAATTACACACGTAAGGTATTAAAACGTTTTAATATGGACAATGCTAAACCTTTAAGCACTCCAATGGTTGTTAGATCACTTAATGTGGACAATGATCCGTTTCGTCCTTGCGAAGAAAATGAAGAGATACTTGGACAAGAAGTGCCATACCTTAGTGCTATTGGAGCACTCATGTATCTTACAAATTGTACTAGACCTGACATTTCTTTTGTATTTAACATGCTTGCAAGGTTTAGTTCAGCTCCAACCAAAAGACATTGGAATGGGATCAAACATATATTTCGATACCTACGTGGAAGTATTGACTTAGGTCTATTTTATTCCAATAATTCAAAGCAAGGATTGGTTGGTTATGCAGATGCAGGTTATTTGTCTGATCCTCATAAAGCTAGATCTCAAACTGGGTATGTATTCATGAATGGAGGCACTACAATTTCATGGCGTTCTCAAAAGCAAACACTTGTCGCAACATCTTCAAATCATGCTAAGGTCATTGCATTGAATGAAGCTAGTAGAGAGTGTGTATGGTTAAGGTCAATGACACAACTCTTTTTGTCCTCATGCGGACTAGAGAATGAAAAGATGCCAACTGTGATTTACGAAGACAATGCAGCTTGTATTGCACAAATGAAAGAAGGGTATATCAAGAGTGACAGAACTAAACATATACCTCCAAGATTCTTTTCATACACTCAAGACCTTATCAAGAATAATCAAATTGAAATGCAATATGTTCAATCTAGTGATAACTCAGCAGATCTTTTCACGAAGGCACTTCCAACTTCAATTTTCAGAAAACACGTTCATAATATTGGAATGCGACATGTTCAAAACATGTAATGCATTATGGTTGTCTACATGAGGGGGAGTCAACCATATGCTGCACTCTTTTTCCCTTAGTTAAAGTTTTTTCCCACTGGGTTTTCTTTAACAAGGTTTTTTTAACGAGGCAGTATTTTAAGGTTGAACTATTGAAAATTTATCATCCAAGTGGGAGTGTTATAATAAATAAGTGGATGATTAATATTGATTACACCTCATTTTATCACTATTTGTTAGTGTTTAATTATATCATGGTTGATGTCATGTATCAATTATGAGTAGATATTTTTACTATAAATAGACCTTGAATGTAAGGTTATAGGTTACACCTTATTACACATATAAACAAGTGTTTACTTCCTCTCTCTAATTTATCATCTTGTTCTTATATTATTAGTCTCAAAGATCTACTTAGAAATATAGATATAGGCCACAAATGTGGTAATCTACCACTAAATTACAACAAATAATTATTATTTATATATTAATATTAATAATAGCCTTTTAAAATCTTTGAAATTTAAATAAATTAAAGAAAAAGATAAAAAAGAGAAAATAGTGCTTTAGTCATTTTAAATGGGGAGAGACTTCCGAGCATAACAAAATTTATTGAACTCAAAAAGTGAAAAAAATAAATATAGAAACTAATTTCGTAGAATGGCGTAAATCTGAGGGACTACTTATGGAGTTTACACTTTCGTAAATAAAACTAAGGAGCTCTCAAAAGTGTTTTCATTATGTATCCTTTTTCCTTTCTTCTCTTAACAAAAATTTTAAAACACACCCACGAGAAAAGTATAATTCTTTCAAGTTACAAATCCCTCAACTTGGTCATGTTTATCCGAATAAACACATTTAAAATTCACTATTAACAAAGTTCCCACTCATAATTCAATAGCTTGAGACAATGGGGAGAAAAAAATTAACTTGAGAGGATCTTAATCCCTCTATCTCGACTATCGTGACAAGACGTTAAAAGAGTAGAGATCGAAATTTGTATGATTAAACATTATAAACACAATCAAAAACTTGACAGGTCAACCCAATCTACCACTTCTATAAATTACCATTCACTGTTTGATACTTTAAGACCAAGATTCAGAAAAATTATCATATAAACAATGAAACAAATCTTAGGATTGACCTCAAATGGGCTCTTTCATGTTTCTGGCAGTGAAACCTAAAGATCTCAATCTAACAAGCCAATTTCTGTTTACCATATACATTATAGTTACTTCACAAACCATCGAACTCATAAGTACCAATCTCTAGGTGGAGCGCGTGGTCGAGAGTCCAAACACCAGCACTGATAATTTGATTTTGAAATTTGAAAGAGTTCATCTGGAGACATGTTCTCAAGCTCCTTTGATGTTAAAGAATCAAAAGTAAAAATATGTGTGGCATTATTATCAGTCTTTATATCCTCATGTTCTTGAGAGCGCATACGCTTGAACAGTCTCATTACTGACACACAATCTTGAAAAATGTCATGAGTACCTAACCTGATATCGTACCTGAAAACATAAAGAGTTAGAGATGGTTGCTTAAGGGTATGATATGCAAACAGACAAATAAACGGTCCATAATTTGCAACCAACAATGGCAATATTGGTTGAAGTAATCATATCATATCGATAAGAACTCGTTTATAGGTTTACCACCATTAAATTCCTTCTAATCCTAATAAGCTAAGCTGGTCCTACACTCATATTTCACGATTTGCAACCAACTTACCTATTTTTCAGTTTTTCTAGTTTATGGAATATTTCCATTAACAAAAACATGTCTTATGGCTGCATTTTTTAGTATTATAATTTAAGATATATTTGATAATCTAATTATAATTTCATACTATTAAGTATGCGTATCTAAAAAGGAATTAAAAATATATATCAGTCTTTCTAGGAGTATTGATATACGAGAAAAAATAGTTGCACTAAGACGCAGCTTAAGCCTTAATGGCTGCATTTTCACTAGTCTCTGTATTATAGTAAACATCAGCCAAATTGACTGCGTCTCAGTTCAGCTATAATTTACCCTTTTTATATAACCACATTTGCATTTTGAACTTAGTGTTATTTCTTATAAAATCTGGAGTCTAAAACCCATGTAAATGCAGATAGATAACCAGAAGGTTTTACTGGTAGAAGAATATTCTAGCGAAAGAGAATGACGATTCACACGACACGACCAAATGGTTTACATAACAAAGAAACCAATGTCAAGCAACTTACCCTAGATATGTCTTAACGAGGTACTTGAGAGAGTGGCTGACCAAATTAGTTTTCATTAGTGGACGATATGTTGACGTATCCCTACACAGACAGAAGAAGCAGATAAACCGAATATTGTTAACTTTAATCAACAAAAAGTATAAAGGGTGAAACAAGTAAGAGAAATAAGAATCAAGAGGTTCCAGTTTTCAATGTACCCTGACCGTTAAAGTGAAACATGTCGTTTACGATGATGTAGCCCATTAGTGATATACCAATATCTTAATACAGGTGGTCTACGTATGCTGCAAATCTGATTCTAAATTTTCTGACTTTCCAGAGGCAAAATAATCAGAGTTTGGCAACCAGATAAAGAGTTGTTGCACCAAAAATAATATTTCACCGTAAATGTAAAAAGCCACCAACATATCTACAACCTTAATCACTTTGTTGCATTTAAATATCTGATATTCATTACTGAACGTAGAAACGATAACTTTAGAAACACACATCCAACCACCCTTATATCCCTTTTGAGAGTATGGTAAAATGGCTTTCATAGATTTACAATTTGGGATTGAATAGAAGAAACACAAGCAGAACTGACCTTAACAATTTTTCAGGATAGTTCATTAGCAAGCAATCTAAATCACGGTCCAGATTATGCCCCACAAGTAGTCTAGCTTTTCCACCATCTAGCCGTGCCTTTCCTATTGATTCTCCATTATATAAAATTCGAGATATCTTTTCTTGTACTTCCCTGAGTGGCATAGCATCTCTTACATGCTCTTCTCTTAAGCCAGTTAGCTCATATCTGAAGCACGGTTCATATAGCATTAATCTTACATACTTATGTAAACGTGTTCAACGAGTCAAAATAAAGTTGGGTGATGGATTAAGGTTCAGGTCAAAACATGTAAGTTTAGGTACAGTCCAAACAGGCCAGTTTGGTTGAGCTGACCCAGCAACACTTATTTAGACCCAATTTTCAAACATAAATGTGTTAAAAACTATTATCTCCATTGAAATAAAATGATTTAGGGTGTTGTAAAGATTTTTAATACACGACCAGATGATTTTTTTGACTTGTAACGAATAAATTAGAGCCCAGATTAAAAACAAGGTCAAAATTGCTACCTCAAGCCATATAAAAATGGCAAAAAGGATGGGCTGGGCGGGTTAGATGACAGGTAAAGTTTTGGACGGGTCAGGTTAACACGTCAAAACATTAGTCTATTAATTTGAAATCTGTCACTATGATACGAGTAATAGATATGATTACAAAGCAACGATCCAATTTTTTGGATAAAAAAACTAAGACGGTGGTGAAAACTTTAAATATACTTTGGGCGATCTCTGAATCGCTCGACCTGTTTCTTAGTAAAATTTCTACTTGTACTCAGCTAATGTGTTATCAATTAAATATATAAGCCCAAAGCGACCCATTTTCACATAAATGGGTTAAAATTGCCACCTCTGGTCATAGATTATAGTAAAAAAATTACACAACGTGAAGTAAATAAATACCTATAATCAGTCACGGATATTTGAGGTTGCACATAGGTATGGAATATCATATTCTCTTCTTCATCAACGAGGCAAACTCGAGCTAATAGGTCAAGTGATCCATCATTGCCACCCCCAACCATATGGCACTCGATGGAAATGGCTTCAGGAATTTTACCAATGAAGTTTTCATCTTCTGATGCTTCATATTCCTTGTATGGGATGTCTGTTGTTCCCTGCAACAAGTTAACAAAATAAGGTACATAAACGTGTCAAAATTGCATAGCAATAAGATTTAAGAATTACTAGATGTGGCAAAATGGTTAATCCAGAACGTCTTTATCCAAATATTATAATTTGTGTATCAATAAATACTGTGTTAAATATAATTACAACAGTTATCTTATTTCAATAATAATCTAATACATCAAATTTAACTATTACGATGTAGAATGCTTTAACCCACTCCTGAATTGCCACCTCTAGTAATTACTTATCATTAAAACATGTAGCATACGAGCAGTAAATCTGAATTAGCACATATGACGATTAAAGACTATTCGGAATCAACTTACAAGGCAAAGTGGTGCAGGTAGGAAACAGAACTCTTTATGTTCATCAAGGGATATGGGGCTCTTAAAAACTTTTAGACAAAGTTGGCAACCATTTTGAGAGAGTATACTTGAACAATGAGCTTTTGCTAATGGGCCTACATGATTCACAAATTAGTTATAACAATTATAGGTGGAAGATAGTGGGTTAAGCAAAAGGGGTTAAAAAAGAGTAAATTTTACAGGGGTTGGATCAGGTTGAACAGTCAACACCTTTTATTCTTTTGCATATTTCATAAACAGCAACTATGTAACAAAAACTACTACAAACTAATGATCCCATATTTTAATAAAGCAAAATTGCCATGTTCGACTATTAAACAATTCAACCCATTCGACCGGCGTACTATCTAGCTGAAAACTTTCAATATGACCACGAACAAATATAAAACCACCTCAAATACAACACAGGCATACTTTAAGTGGTTTTTAGTACGCCATTATCATATTAATGAGATGAATCTAATGTTAAGTATCAAAAGTGTATCATACCCAATATATGCTCCCTCAGTGATTCCAATGATTTGCAATGCTTTTGACAAACATCGCATTTTGGCTGATGCGCCGAGTGATGGGATACCTTCATGTGTGCAACAAGGTGCTCTTTATTCTTAAACTGCTGGTAACAAGCTGCACATTTGTGTCTATACACAACATATATTAATATATCTATACAAAAGTCAACAGAGAAAAAGATTAAAATGAGCAGCAATAACTAACATGACATAGAGCTCAAATATCAACGGATAACAGCAGAAAACTAGAAGTACCCAAAGGATAAATATATAATACTGATATACTGATATACATATAATACTGAATACTGATATACTATGCTTGTCACATCCTGAAAGCTTGATACACCCATCTATCGCTGTTCAGTTGGCTTTATCACGTGACAACTATAGGATGGGCAATGGATCAGGTCAAGGTGACCCACTAACACGTTGCCCACTTTATAAACTGTTCTATACATATTGAATGACTAAAGTATGATTACATAAACAAAATTATTAAATTAACAATCTAAATTTCCAAACAACGATTCATGAGGTTGTATGCCTTCACAATTAACTTCGGGCCACTGTCAAGTTTCAGCCTGCTAGAGTTGTTCCCTTTCAGCTTATTACTAATTTGACCCGTCTGAGATTAAGTACAACCCAAATCAACCCATTTATATGTAAAGTAGCCACATCTAATTACAACTATCTATTACCAGCGACAAAAAACAACATTTGCAGACTCAATCCTAGTAAGCACATTAAATAGCCATCCCTTACTCAGGGGCGGAGCTAGGCATTTTTATATGGGGGGCAATTTTATTTTTTTTTTTTTTTTTCATTTTTATCATAATGGGAGGTCAAAATTTTCAAACTGTCACTAATTACCTTAAAAATACTCAGTATTATTTTTTTTCCGGAATTTTGGATTTCTTGGGGGGTGACTGCCCCAGGCCCCCCTTCTAAATCCGCCACTGCCCTTACTACTCGCTATTTTCTGCAAGTTCCGTGCAGTTTAAAAACATCAGCGATACACTTCCTCCTCGTTTAACCGTAAGTAAATCCGTAAATCACATGAATTAAGCGATTTCCATCGATCACATACTATACTAGTAAGGAACTGAAACTTCAAAGGGAAAGATTTTAGCTGTTTCAGTTAATCATCTAGAATGCTTCTGTTAGGGTTTAGCTTCTGCAATATCTCTGCACTTTTATTTCACGGTGAGCTAAACATACTGTTGTTCGGAATTAATGTAGGAGTATAATCATAATAGTATGGATAGTCAACAACGATGACATTAATACAATTACTACTAGACAGATGATATAATAATAATATAATAAATAATTATTATAATTATTATAAAAAGTTACCTTGTAGGGACGGTTAGGGCCTTCTGAGGGTTTATCGAGAAATCCTGCATTGCTTAACAACTGAAATTTTGGATGGAAAAGAAAATGAGGGTTTATGTTTGTAGAATTAGGGTTTTTGGTTTAATGAAGGAAGATGGTGGTTGGTTACTGATAATGGATGGCAGAGAAAAAAATAAAATGGGCGTAGAGAAGATACGAGGTGCATCCTAATCCTAATCCTAATTAAAAATAAGGTTTCCATCATATATACTAAAAAGGTTAACGAGATGCTTATAAAAGGTTCTAAACGCTTGCTGAAAATCTGGCAACATAAAAGAAAGTGTTTTAGAGTTTTTGATTTTTTAATTAATTAATTGAATAAATTGATTTAGATAACAAATAAATTAATTAAAATTACAATAAATTGAAACAAATAAAATAATTATAAGTTCTAAAGATTATAAGGGAAAATAATTGGTTGAACAGTACAATTTGAAAGGTAATATTAGTATTAATATAAGGGTCATTCATATAAATATAAATAAGATGAAGGATCAAAAATGTAAAATATTTATTTTGTGATTGATAAACATTACAATTGAATTGTAATGTCAACATTACAAATGATAAAAATACATAATTTAAGGACATAATTAAAAAGTCCTAAATATTAAAAATGCGATAGAAAGTAAATCAAACATCCCGGCCCCCGATCCGAAGCATCGGATCCCGATCCCGTTCCGTATGGCCACCCCATACTCTCATAAATCTTCGTCTTCTCTATTTCCATGATGAATCGTGTTTGCTTCGGCAAACCCGACAAACCCGACAAACCCTTAGTCGACATGGACAAGATTATGAGCTTGGCCTCAAGATCCTTCGTCTTGTAGTAGCCTTGTTTGTCATTTCGGATACCTTCGAAGTTTGAGGCGAGTGATTCATCAAACGAAGCACGAGACGAAGCCGCCGAACCTGAAGACGTCGTTTTATGGGACTTTGATTTTCTTGATGTTCCTGCTGGCGGTGGGTGCGGATTGGCACTAGATAAACCCGCATTCGGGTGTTCCGTATCTTCCTCGTTACCCTCCGGTTCTTCATCAAAGTCCACGTCCTCCAAATTCACTTACTCGGGACGTTTAGGAACGTTTCGTCTAACGGCGACAAACGGCTCGGGATGTAGCCATTTTTGTTTATCTTTCAAATAGTTCCACGTCATCAAGTGTGTGAAACTATGTTGCTCATTTTCCAACCCGAATTGATTTTCACAACGAATCATGAAATCTTCTGCACATTCACCACTTCGGGGTTGATCTTTTAGCTGCTTCCATATACCATGCCATTTGTTACAATCGGTGTTAAGGTTACCCCACTTTGAAGACCGCGTCATCTTCACGTTGGAACAGCAGGGTGAGGGCGTTGTAGTAATCCATAACAAGATACCAAACCGAAGGCCCGTATTGGTCAATTACACGGTTGGAATTTTCAGATACTGAAATCCAACTTTTGGCCAAACGAAGCTCATGCTCCGGTAGCCAAATGTTACGGTTAGGAACTGTTTTTTCTTTTTTTTTGGTTGGGGTGAATCTTTTCGGAATTTTATCCTTTGTTTTTTTAGGATGAAGTTGGCGTAGGATTGGTTTCTTCAACGGATTGCACGTTAATATATTGTTGACTTTGACACCACATTTCGAATTGGGCGATTTTATCGGGCGACATTTGCGGTGGTTGAATGGGTAGTGGTTGATTGCATGGTTGATTGTAAGTGTATGAAGTGAAACCTTGCATTTGTGGGTTGGTGGGTGAGGGTGTTTGTTGCAGGTTTGAAGGTTGCGAAAGGCCCGTGAACGGGTTCCAATTAGATTAAAGGTGGTATGGGTTGTTTTGGTTGTTCGACATGATGAATATAATGAATTATATAGAGATTTTGAGAGTTTTTTGAGTGAAAGAAGTGTGTTTTGGTTTGTGGGAGAAGTGTTGTTTAAATAGAATATTGAAAAGGGTTTTAAAAAAATTTAAAAAACGGCCATAAACGGCTACTTTTTTTTATTTTATTATTATTTAAATCTAGCCTTTAGTAAAAAGAAATAAAAAGGGTCGAGTGCCGTTTTGAACCACACAGTGAACCGGAACGCCGTTCCGATGCGACAGAACGCCGTCCGGCAGCGTTCTTGACCCCGAATTTTTCCAAAATTGACAAGTACGTTTTGATTTAATCAAGGTTATAGCTTAGAATAATTAACAAGAAGTTGCGGAATACACTTGTTAACTTAGGAATATTGATTACTTGTTGAATAAACAATAAGAATATTATGAACACAAATTATTAATCAAAAGCTCCAATCTTATTAATGAACAATAAGACGAATACACAGAACTATTAGGGTTTACACCTTGAAGCTACGTTAACCTAATCTAGGTTCTAAGAATCTCTATTTATATCGTATAGAGTCATGTACAATCTCCTACTATTATGGAAGTAAATACATTCCATATATAACTCAAACACTTACATCGAATCTGTATTTTATACTAACAGTAGTAATACTGAGAATTACTCTAACAATGTTAACATTTACTCTAGCAGCACTAAAACTATTATTTACACAAACAATATTAACTATTACATACCTACCAGTACTAATATAAACATCAGTAGTAACTTTGCTCTGGCGTAATAATTACTTCAAGCAGTAGTAATCTTGTAAGCACCAATATCAATATTTAACTAACAGTATTAACTTGGTAAAGAGTAGAAACTCTAATAGCAGCAGTAATAAACACCAGCAGTAGTAATATAGCTAACAGTAGTAACTTCTGTACCAGCAGTAGTAAACACTTAGTCGAATTTCAAATCCCAACAATCTCCCCCTAAACTTAATTTGTCCACCTAACAGCATTAAGTTTCTTCAAATTTGCATTCAGCTCTGGAGGATGCTTACAAAACTCATTTCTACTTATTCAAACCTGCTTTTCTTCTTGCCTCTTCATAATCCCTCTTACTTTCTTCCTACCTTCTTTTTAACTGCATCTCTAAATCGTGAACTAAATGTGCAGCAAGATCAACATTTCTGCACTTTACTCTCAACTACAACATGTCTAATCACTCCCATACTCAAAGGATATTCAGTTCCAACTAGAAAGTATCCTATAGATCCATCCTTTTGATTTATCAAATAAACTCCATTGTGATCATAGTAATACCAGAAAGATACAGTAGAAGCTGGTTTTTGAAAGTACTCCATATTAACACTTGGTTCATACATCAGATGTAGATAATCATATATCATTCTATTATCATCATACCTATCCTTATCAGCATACTTCCTCTTTGCAACCTCCCACATCTGATCTAACTCATCTCTGGTAAACACCCTGATCATATAATATAATGTTCTATGTAGCTCTTCATGACCACCAGCTCTAACTACCTTATACCACTTCTTCTTATCCTCATCTTCAATCATATACCAATCAATGATAAGATATTCAATTGCTAATGGAGTAAACTCAATAGTATCAACAATCACCATCCCTCTAAGTCTATCCATATCCATCTCCTCATCATTAACCTCTGTTGTATATGGCACATCTGTATCATCCTTTTCAGTTTCCTTTTCAACTTCCTTTTCTTCCATCTTTAGCTTCTTGACAAATTGATCAAAAGCATTATTTCCACCTTTTCTTTTCCTTTCATAAGTCTGTTTGATCTCAGTAGGCTTGTCATGAATTCATTTCAATTCTGCCTCAGCTTTCATCCTCTCCTCATCATTAGGCTTAACATGAACACCTATATCTGCTACAAACCTCTGCTCTCTCTCATACATACCTTTCAGTTCCTCAAAATCCAAACTCTTTAGTACTTTCAGTGTCAATCCCTAATTATTTTTTAGATATCTGGCATACATATCCTTCAATTGAGCTTTGGTTTTGGGTTTGGCTTTCATCTTATTGTATCTCTCTTCAGCCAATTTCCTTCTTCTTGCTGTTAACAGATCCTCCAAACATTCTTTCTTTTCTAATGTATAATATGCAGCCCATTGTGATTCAGTCTATTTCGGTGCTAACTCTGCATCAAACCTTTCCTGCTCATCTCTGGTCATCTGTACCACAACACCTTCCTCAACCTCAACATTCATGTAATCATTTAGCTCTATATCCAACCTCCTTGCCTCCGCCTTACTCAAAGCCTCAAGTTCCTTTTTCTTTAAAGGTTTTTTAGGCTCAATTAAAATACCTTTGCCCTTATCCTTTGCCTTTTCTTTCAATGCTTCATCAACAGCCCTAGGTCTAAACACCTCAGCAACTGGCTCCTTAAATTTAATCGCTACAACCCTTGGTATAACATTTTTAATAGGGCTAGGAGCTTTAGACACATCAACTAGGGCAACAACAGCAATCAATCATCACCAGCAGAAATTGTACCAATAGCACTAACTGCTACATCCTCACTAGCAGTACTAAAATAAGTACTAACAGCAATAACAGAAGCAGTATTAATATCCATATCAACCCTAGCAGTATTAACTGTAGTACTGGCAGCATTAACATCCATATCATCCAAATTTTCCTTGGCTATATTTTCAATAACTCCACCAATCTCATCTATAGTCATATCATCATGTAATCCAGCTGCAGGCTCCTCTACATCATCTTTATTTGTCTCATTGATGTATCACAAAAAGTCATGTTTTTACATGCATTAATTGTCCCATATTTAGCTCTTTTCTAACAAATACATCTTAAAATCATCATTATTCACCAACTTTTGTTAGAAAGGTATAAACTTGTCGGTCATTTGAAAATCAAGCAAAAAGGGCGGAAAACTGACCTAAATAGGCACCATTTTGAGCCTAACCCTAATTCTACTGCAAACTTCATGCCAGAATCTCATAAATGTCTTATTTTGTAGCCATGGAGATTACGAGAACGTGGATATAAGGATTGCTCAAGATGGATCAAGGATGAAGAAGATATGCTACAAACAGCACAACCGAAGACTACGAAACGTATTCTGGACACGCCTGGGCTCCACACCTCCAATTTCTACCAAATTGGCATCATTAGAAGCGTAACGGAATTATGAGACTGTAGGCGAAAGAATCAAGTCAAACAGACGTGAAACGAAGAAGATACGCGCGAATTAAGCAACGAGAAAAGCCGAAAAAATCACACGGCCTAGCACACGGCCTACCTGTGACCGTGTACGGCCCTAGACAGGCCGTGTACGGCCCTAAACAAGCCGTGTATGGCCCTGTCTAGGCCATGTACGGCCTCCTGCCCTCTCATGGTCTCTCGTTTTGCTTCGTTTACTTGTACGTGCATGCTTGTGGACTTGTACTCTTGCATCCTTGGTTGCCTATAAATAGAGCACCCCTCATCCTCATTTCACACACCATTTCTTCACAAGAAATCTCTCACTTTCTCTCTCACACACTCTTTCTCTCTCTAGTTTAGATTAGGTTAGTTTCTCTCTCTAGAGAACTAGAGAGATGTAGGCACGGTTCGAGTGGAGAAGATAGCTGTAGCTTGGGAATTTTATTGTATTGAAGTTTTCAAGACTCTGGCTTGTACTACTCAGTGTTACGCTGCTTAAATATTGGTTATTACTTATTCCTTTACTTACGGTTATTATGTTTTGTTTGCATGATATCTTTGTTTGTTTTGCGAATATTGCCATGCTATTTACGTAGTTTGATACTGTGATTGTTGAAATGTAGATATTAGGATTATGGATGATATTTAATTCATATTTAACATGCTATGATTGGTGATTGTTTTGCTATATATCTGGTTGAGTTTTACATGAATATAGACTTAATCAAGTTTCCACCCTTTCCAGTCTTTCACGTGACTATTGCCTTAGGATAGGATCTGATCAACCCTAATACTACGTAGATATAGTTATCTCATATTACAGTATGAAGCTATGAATATTCCATAATTCGGCACAGTACTTTGTATAGCGTTGGAAACACCTCGTGTGGAGTACAAATACGTGGAAGCTAAGGAACTGCCGTAGGTCTATTTCATCGTGGAATACCTAGAAGTCACCCTTTTAGAATATGGGTCTAGGAACAATAAAGCTGTGGAAATGCTCATTGCACCGTACACCGTTAGTACACCAAGGTTAAAATACAGCTGTGGAAATGCTTGCTGCACCGTACACCGTTAGTACACCAAGGTTAACATACAGCTGTGGAACTACTTTAATGTACAGTACACCGTTAGTATGCCTTAAGTCTGGAACACTGTGGATATGCCAAATGCACTGTACACCGTGAGTATACCTTGAGTCTGGAACACTGTAAATATGCCAATTGCACTGTACACCGTGAGTATTCCTAGGGATGAATGCCTGATAGCAAAGGAGGGTCTAATTCATGACGAAGTTAATTATGCTTAAACCTGATATAAACGAGTTCCGAAAAGAAAGCAAGTATTCGGCTGTAATACAAGATGCTTAAACCGCTTAACTCAACATAACCGACAGCTCAACATATATAGCATACAATTTGTACAAACCTAGACAAACTCAGAAAGATTTAGGTGTTAAGAAAGGTCAGATATATAATTGCAGTTTGTTACTGTTAGATCCCGGGTGGGGATGGATCTAAACGTGATTTAAACCGTGACTAATTGTATAGCGGAAATCAACAACCGTCAAATGAACGTGTAGTTAATCAAAACACAAATCAATCGAGAGTATAAATAATGTTTTTGTTTATATTGATAAAACAAAAACAACTGATTAAGCTCCAAATACAAACTCTCAAAATCTCACTTTCTCTAATCTCCCTTCTGCTCTCTCTCAATTACACCTTAGAAAACACACACTAAAAATGAGGACTCTTTCAAAAATGAGCTAGAAACCACTATTTATAGTCTTACTTTTGTGTTTAGCGACACTTGCCAAGTGTCGCATATAGCGTCACTGGCTAAGTGTCGCTGTTAGCGACACTTGCTTAGTGTCGCTAAAACACTAAAATTCACATTTTTGATACACAAGCTAAACTATGATTCTATACAAGATATTGACAATAAGCATTCTGGGAATGCACCAACAAACTCCCCCTTGGCAATAGCTTGTATAAGTTTTCAATTCTTCAAGTCTTCAACTTTAGCTTGATGTAGCTTGAATCCATTTCTTCATCAAATGATATAAACTTATCCCATACTAGGTTAATATCAAAATCATCTCCCCCATATCAATAGCTAGATCTTCAGATGTCGTCAAGTAACTTGAACCAACAAACTCCACCATTGAAATAGCATGATCTTCAAGGAAGTCTTGATGTCCAAATTCATGTAATGGACACAAATTTATCATACAATAAGATCTTCTTATCTGTGACCATTTTTTTTTAATCACAAGCAGCAACATCTCCAATAAAATTCATCTTCAAAGTCTTTGGAGAACAACAAACATCCTTGACATCTTCAATATTTGACTTTAACAAGATATGTGATATTGAAGAAAATAACATAGAAAGAAAATCTTTTTGTATATATATATATTTTTTTATAAACACACGTGCAGAAATTAAAATAAATAAATATTTACATACATAAATAACATTAAAACATACGTAAAGCAATTTGTAGTAAAATTAACAAAATATTTTTGGTGACATGAATTGTTTTGGTCTGGTTAGGGATCATATCAGAACAACATGCAATTATTAGCAAATAGTAAGTGTTATTTCGATTATTAGTATTTTTGTCCACTTTAAATTTACTTAACATATTTAAAATAACATTTACAAAAATTAGTTCAAGACGATTATTGGTATTGTTTGTCCACTTTAAACATATTTACATCCGTGTCAATGAGCTAACCTTTATTGTTAATATGATTATCATTTTGTGATTACTATTATATGATATACTGAAGAAATCAAGTAATACACATAACACTGTATCTTTTTCAGACAAGATAGATGTTACTAGATCAAGTTTTTCTTGACTAATACGTAACATACCATTGAATTTTATATTTAGACAAATATCAAATATACTATGAAAATACTAGTGGTTCCTGGTCTGTACTTAGTACAACAAAGGATCCCTTAGCATGAGCATAACACATTTGAGAATATTGGCCTAACTAAAGGATTCAGATCTGTACTCAGTACAACAAAGTTTCCGATAGTTAAACTAATACCCATATTTCTACTATTTGTCAATTTATTTCATTCACAGAACTTTGATAACAGTGTATGGCAGTACAATCATTCAACAATTAAGACACATGTCATACATCATATAGTAGTTCACACAATATAACAAACATGTATTAAATTTACTTCTTAATAGCTCATAAATCGGTGTGCAAAATGCCTACCAATACATCATATAATGAAACTAATGTTTATAAAAGCTGTTTTAAATATATCAGATAAACCTACTGACACATCAAACATAAACCTTAAAATTTCCATTTTGTGCATGTTTCCTGATGTACTATCATTTCCCAAGTTGTTTACAGACACAATCCAACGTCTATTTTGATAAGAATATTGCTGTTCAAATTTGTTATTCAAAATTTTAAAATACTCCCCCTGAACAGCAAATTCTTTTCAATTTTTAAAAATGTTGCAACATTGCATTTCTTTAATACTAGAAAGTATAAAGATTGGCTATTGCATTGTTAAACAAGTACAACACAAAAAAAAAAATTTCAAATCACATATCAAGTCAAATCAAACTTCATTTAACACTTTTTACCAGCTCGCAAAAATTTATCCATCCATGTTTCACCAACACATCCTTGCAGTCACTAAAAATATTAGCTATCAAAAACCTGACTGCATCACCACAAACAAGCAAACATTAGAATTTGTGGGATACCCAAGCCTTCACAGACTTGGGTTGCCCAGAAGCATCCATAATCACCGCATCAATGAGTTTATGATATTTTAAAAACTCAGCAGAATTCATTGATGTGTTGTTCGTGGATTTAGGTATTCAAACCTGTATAGGTTTGGATGATTTGTTTTCAACAATATTGTGCTTTTGAACTTGGGGTCTACTAGGCACAACTTTGTTTACTCTAGCCATAGGTTTTGGAGAATTTGATGCACAACTAGATATAGGCGAATACGAACTACGCCTTGAAAAAGATTTTGAAAAAGAATTCCTAAAAGAGGAAGTTCTTGGCATCTCTCCACCAAACCTATCTAGGGATAATAACCTGCAATCCCTAATGATATGGCCCTGTTGACCATAACGAAAACAAGAACGTCTTTCCACAAAAGTGTTATTCCAATGAGTTCCCTCAAATCGTTTCGGTGGAGGAATATACACAGAAGGTCTATGAACAGGAACATTTGTTGAACATGCAGTACTAGGAAAGCATGTTGAAGTAGATGTTCCAAAGGTTGAGCTAGTTGATGTTGAACATTTATTATTTTCAAATTTATCAACTAGTTTATCTTTCTTCATATTCTTTTGATTTTTAACATTAAAAGATTCATCGTCAACCTTAGCTTTGCCTTTACATTTAAAACGTTCATCATTTTCAGTTGTAATGATGAAATTTTCAGGTTTGACATTCATTTTCTCAACCTTAATGGTAGACTCTTCTGGTAAATCTTCTACCTCAACAATCTCCTCTACACTAACTAGAGGTGTACTCTTAGACTTAACACATGTCGGCCTAACAAGCTCGGCCTTTTTATCTTGCTCATTAACTGATGAATCAAAAGAATTTGTGGCTACATTGGAAGAAAAAGGCACAAAATCTTTGATGGGATCCTTCGATGGCATTGGATGATATTCCTTAGGAGGAGGTACTTGATGATAACCAATATTAACCTTCCTTTTGGTATATGTCTTTTGCGATTGAAGGATTTCATCAAACACCAAAAAAGATGTTGAATAATTAGAAAGTTTTCTTTGTAAATCAAGAACTTCAGCCTGTGAGTCAGCAAGTTCCTTTTTGATTTTAGTCATCATTTTTATATAACTATCAATTTCATCTTGCTGCGCAAAAATTTTGGCTTTATATTCTTTCTTTTCTTCAAAAATTGCTTTTAACTTTTGTTCATAAACTTTCTCATTTTCTTTCAAAATCTTGTTTGCCTCAATCAAATTTCCAATGTCAACCCTATACATGTTGTTAGAATCAGTTAATTGAACACAAGATAAACATTTAAAAGCATTAGAATCAACCTCTTGTTTTTGAGTCACGAATGCACTAGGTTGAGACTCATCTTCTTTTATATTTCCACCACAGCGTTCTTCGATAGCAACCCAAAGATCATAAGCAATATTGTAATGGCTAAAAATTTTTGCTATCTCCTTTGGTAAAGACATTTGAATTGCTGCGAGAGTCTTCTTTTCATCATTCAAAGCTTTACGTTCTTCAGGTGTCATTGATTTATATTGTTTTTCGCTTTTTGTTCCTTCTCTGACTGGCCTTTCATATCTCTTAAGTAATGATATTCGCATGTCTGGATCATTATAAGAGATATATTCCTCGAAAGCTTTTCGCCACTGTGAGTAGCAGGTATTTCGTGTGAACAACATCGGAGGCTTATTGCGAACACTTCTTAAATAAGACATTTTTTTTATTTTTTTTTTACAAAAACAAAACTTTTTCAAAATCAAAATTAAACACTTTTAAGCTTAAAAACAAAATTCGGTACTATTAAATTTTTCGCGAATTTCCCGCCAAAATTTCGTCCGAAAACGTCCAAAAATGCCCGGGTAAAATGAAACTTTTTCCAGACAAAAATTGAACTCTTTTAAGCTTATCGACAAAATTTGACGAAACCCAATTTTTTTAAATTTTCCCGCCAAAAAACTCCTTTTTTTTTTTTAGTGTCGCTTTCAGTAAAATACCGACACTAGGGAAGTGTCGCAGTAAGTGTTTCAAAGAAGTGTCGCTATCAAGTGTCGCAGTAAGTGTCTCAAAGAAGTGTCGCTTATGAGACACTAGTGAAGTGACGCTGAAATGGTATATGAGACACTAGCTTAGTGTCGCTACTGTCGGCAAGGTAAGTGTCGCTAATACTATTCACAGCCACCAAAAACCCACTAAAACCGCACTTTTGAAAAAGCAAAACCCACTATGCGACACTAGGTAGTGTCGCTAGAAGTGTCACTATAAAGTATTGTCCACTAAAAATCCACTAAACGCCCACTAAAAAATGCACTTTTTCAGTGTTTGATCCACTATAGCGTCACTTAAGAAGTGTCGCTAAGACATATGCGTCACTTGTGAAGTGTCGCATTAAGTGACGCAAAAACGCGATCTCAGACACCAAAAAACGATTTTTCGGCTGTAACTCGGAATTTTTCAAACTCCGGCGATCCAAACACCAAAATTCAAAGAAAATAGCCTCTGAAACAATCTAAGCAATCCCCAAAGTCTAAAAACAAACAAAAACACGTAAAACTTTCACGTACCTTCGTTTTTAACCCGAATAACACGTTCAAACTTGCGATTTAACACGCCCGAAAGCTCTGATACCAATTGTTAGATCCCGGATGGAGATGGATCTAAACGTGATTTAAACCGCGACTGATTGAATAGCGGAAATCAACAACCGTCAATTGAACGTGTAATTAACCAAAACCAAATCACACGAGAGTATAAATAATGTTTTTGTTTATATTGATAAAACAAAAACAACTGATTAAGCTTCAAATACAAACTCTCTCTTTCTAATCTCTCCACTGATTTCTCTCTCGTTTACACCTTGAAAACACACAATAAATATGAAGACCTTTCAAAAATGAGCTAGAAACCACTATTTATAGTCTGACTTTTGTGTTTAGCGACACTTGCCAAGTGTCGCTTATAGCGTCACTGGCTAAGTGTCGCTGTTAGCGACACTTGCTTAGTGTCGCTAAAACACTAAAATTCACATTTTTGATACACAAGCTAAACTATGATTCTATACAAGATATTGACAATAAGCATTCTGGGAATGCACCAACAGTTACCTTATGCCTACACCCAGGATATATCATCCGTAGAGGTCGCTTAGTCTTTTAAGACAAGTGAGGGGGGGTTTAAACAACCTGTTTCTGATCAGCATCTGGATAACCTAAGATTCAGTGACATATGCTTTTAGGCTTTTAGACTAAAACGTAGGGTCCTAGTGTTTACATCGACTGTCCGTCTGATGATTTGCCCAAGGTAGTCTCCAATCATCTTTATAATGAATATCATCCAGAAACCCTAATTATCAAAGTTTCAGCAATCACGCTCTACCTGTTGCCTACTCTCTATTTTATTTACTTGTTTTATTTAGTATTAGATAAACCAACCAAAACCTACCTACTTTTATAAACCCATCCTATCAGAAAGCTCGTTTACGGTAAGTCCCTTTTAGTTCCATTCGCTCCGATTTTAAGAACGACACTCGAGTTATACTTACTGCTTACTCCCCAAAAGTAGGTAGTACTTATAGTTTGAGCCCGAGCTCATATAAATTTAAAACCTAACACGTTCACGTGTTGCGTCGTTGTTTGCAGGACCGCTGTGCCCACCTTAGAACGACCGCAGCAGAGTCAGCACTCTGACGGCGCAACACTCAAAAACAGATTTTTCACTTGTTTCCTCTTCTGAAGTATCCTCACCAAATTTATTAACATTATTAAACTCAAATAGAGGTGTATCAACCCTCATACTCCTTTCTCTGCTCATCATCTGCAATTAACCTATCTGCCTCTTCCTCTATCATACCAGCGGTGCATGACCAGAACTCCTAGCAGCAAATTCGTAACATCCCAAATTTTATAAGTTCGGGTTTTTTTTTAAAGTTTAAAGTGTTAAACTATTTATATTATTTTATATTGAGCAATTGCATTTTTATTTGAGTAAAGAGTTTAAATTAGAGAAACCGAGCTTTACGATTTTAAAACTTTAATACCGAGACTAGAAAGGTGTAATAGGACAATAGTCCAAGTCGGATACACTTAAATAAACCCCCCCACCTCAAATAATTGAGGGGATGGTCGCGGTTTTTGTTCCAGAAAGAGTGTACGAGTGAGAGAGAGGAAGAATTAGAAAGAAAATCATCAAATCGAGCTCGAAATTCTTGAAGATTGAGGGTGATTTATACATATTCGTGATCCTTGAGGTGATTTGAAGAACGATTGAGAACGTGCTTGAGCCTACTTAATCGACATTCGTATAAGGTAAGTGATGGTTACTTGAGCTAATATTATATTATAGTGTGTTTGAGAATCAAATAATGAGTGTTGTGAATTGATTTACATTGAGACACATGAGAAATGTGTAAATCTATATTGGTGGGTTTCAAGGATGATCTTGAGGTTTGAGACACCTCGATGATCATGCCTTGATATTATGAGATTAATTCCTACGAGTAAACGAGAAGAGTAAAGAGATGTTATATTGCCTAACAGAGAAATTTGGGCAACAAAATATAGATGAAATGTGGGATTGAATAACTTTGAGTAGTTACTATTCTTTATTATTGAGTTACCATGAATTGATATATTAATATTATTGAGTATTTGATTAATATTATTGATGTGGCACGTATATTAATCAAGAGTTTCATTATAGCTAGAGTTTAGTATTAAAAGAGTTAAATTGTGAAACGGGTCAAAAAGGGTCCATATGGGCCGTAATTTGACACTTGCATTAGATTGGGTTGAAATCATGATACGGTTGATATGTTGCAAGTTCTAAACTTAGTTTGAGTTGTTTGTGATATGGACAAAATGTCCCAACCGGATTGCATGTGGGTTGCAATGAGAGTCGTCTCTAAAAATGGTCTAAACGGTCGTTATTTAGTCTTACGTCCAAATTCTTCATTTGCATGAAATTTGGAAAAGTGTAAAAAAGAGAAACCTTTATTTTAGTATTGTGGAGGTGTTCGCAAATTTTCATGGTCTGAATGTTAACGAGTAAAAAGTTATGTCGGTTTGAAGTTCGTATTTAAAATGGTTAAAAAAATCCTGAGAGTTTTGTGTAAGCACGTGATCGTGTGGTTTGGAACAGGATCACGTATTACTGATTAATACGCGATCGCGTGAAGATATAGGATCGCATATTTCTTTATTTTTCGGTGACAGAAGGTTTCATGCATTTCGGTACGCGATCGCGTCACCTTATGGAGGATCGCATATGAGAGTGAATACGCGATCGCGTATTTGGGTGTTGTAGGATCGCGTATTTTATGTGCAAAATCTGAAAAATGCATAAGTGTTTAGTAGTACTTTAGAGACCTCTTTTATTTCACAGTTTTTGGTACTTTAGAGACCTCCTTTTATGTTTAGCGTGTTTTGTTGATGCTAAGTTAATCGTTTATGTGATGGGCGGGCTTAATATATTTACGAGCTTGTCATATAACAATATTAAGAGTAAATGCAAGACATCCGAAGGGTATGTGTTGCATTTTGGGACACAACATTTTGAGTTGTCCTTTTTATACCTAGTTGTTATAATAGAGTGATTATTCGTTGTGGTTGGGTCATTTGCGTATGATCACTGTCTATAGTAGTTAATCACTTGAGTGTGAAAGATAATTGTTGTAATTAATCTCCTGAGTAAGATTAATATCTTATTATTTGAATTGATCGTTTGCGTATGATCAAGGAGTGTTATGCATTTAAAGAATTGAGATCGAGATTATATATTATTGATGAGATTGTGATAAAGATCACTGTTACTTACTAAGCTTTATTGCTTATCCTTTTACTATTGTTGTTGTGTTGTAGGTGTAACGAGATACGGTATCATTCTAGGACAGGGATTCGAGAAACAACTTTTGGTGGGACTTACTGTAGCATTAGTAAGTCAATCCCTTTTTATAATCATGCTCTATACTATGCGGGTCCCATTTTGTATAACACGAATAAATTGAGTATGGTTTGCTTTTGTTGAGAAATAAAGAGTAGTACTTTTGTAACGAACATGATGTTTAAAAAAAAAATTGAGGAGAGCACAACCTGTGAAGTACCAATCTTATACGGTCGCTTTAACCCTGCAGACTTGTTCTTAGCAATCTGCTTTTTATTAGATCTTTCCTTCATCAAGTTAGCCACCATTTTCCTCAACTTCTTTATCTCATTCCCCTGCTTAGCCACCACTTCACACAATCTGTACAAGTATTCGTCAATTCATTAAGTAAAGCACTATCCTCACCATTGCCAGAAGTGTTAACCTCTATTAATGGATCACTTGAAGATTTAGCCAATGTCTCAAGCCTAGCCTGAACATCATTGACCCCCATGGTTTCTTGGCACACGGGACCTTCAAATACATCAGTATCCAATGGAACCTCAGCAGTAGAGGTATCCATAGGCACCTCAGTATCTAAAGTTGTCGTGGATTGGGTCCTATTTATGTTACTGCTGTCCTGCTCTCCCAGTGGGGTAGCAGCAGCAGTAGTAGCCCTTTCCACATGGTCATCCCTCACCTGTGTGACCACCTCCTGATCTATATCCTGTGGCAGAGACATCTGAGCAGCAGGAGCCTTAGATGGCTGTGTTTTTGCCTTTTTGGCTCTAGGTTTGGTTGGCTTGGGGCCCTAGTTTTCTTAGTTCTTTTTACCACAACTATGGGTTATGAGGTAGAGGGTGTGGCTACCTCTTCAGTTGTAGTGGAAGGTGCATCAAGCATTGTGGTAGTCAATGATGTAACCTTCCCAGAGAAACCTTGATTCTGTCTCCTCATATAAGCAAAAAGTTTAATTTATTGTATGAGACAGAATCACAAAAATCTCTGCAGATTTAGATAAATCCTTTAATTCTTTATCAAAAATATGTTGTAAAAACCTTGGATACATTAAAAATTTCTTTTCAAGATGATTCAAGTTATACAACATGCCATCAAAGATCAGTTTAGAAAAATTAAACTGCCTATCCTGAGCCAAACAGATCAAAGTAGATGCAATGGTACTGCTAAACTCATTCCAGGCAGTCCTCTTTTGGGATAAACATTGTTGTAGGGTATGTATCAAAAATTTCCATTGAGGAGAAAATAAAGCCTTATAAAAAGTTAGTTTATCCGATTTCCTCTCATACCCTAACAACTTAATCTGTACATAAGTTTCAGAATCAAGAAGACATTCAATACCAGTGTCATCTTGCAGATTAAGATGAACTCGAATCGAAGCCTCCGTAATTCTGATTGATTTGCCTTCAACCTTGCCAACTATCTCTGTAACCCCATATACGATCTCTTTCTTCGCAGATATCCAAAAATCGTTGAGATGTTTGATGTAGATGGTAGGTTTCACAGTAAGAGCAAAATTGATGTTGCTCGCTCTCAAGAAATCAACTATTTGATAAAAATCAGTGGCTTCCGATGACTTGCGAAGATATGCAAGCATATTGTGATTCTCTACCGTTGCTAAGAAAGTAGATGTAGAAGATGAAGACGCCATTAAGATGATTAATCAAGCGATTGAGTATATTTTTCACAAGGGTTTATGATCGCTTTTGAATTCTGAGAGCAATTTGGCAAGTTTAATTAAAAAGTGAATGTGTTTGGCTATTTGTACCGTTTGAAATAGAAGCAGCATTAAAGCCCTAATTTGAACATCACTAAATAACACAAACATCATTAAAAAGTATAACAGTACTAATTAACACTAGCAGCATTATAAGTGAAAATAACAAACAACACTAAAATAAGCTTACAACAGTAATAGCCAAGCAGTAGTAAAATGTACTAGCAGCACTAAATAGTACAAGCAGTACTAAAAGTGTGCTAGCAACATTAACCTAACACCAACACTAACAGCAATAACATAGACTAATATAGCTAACAAAACTAACTTGTATAAGCAGTACTAAAGGTCCAAGGAAGTAGTAACTTAACACAAGCAGCACTAAGTGACTTAGCATATATTAACCATACTAAGCAACATTAATATCTACTAGCAGTAGTAACCAGGACAGAAACTATGCTAGCAGTATTAACAACACTTAGCTGCATAAAGATACATCAAAATTTTTTATTTTTATTTTTTTTTAATCAAAAGCAAAATGAGATAAAACAAACAAACTTTAATCTCCAAAGCTAGCAGCATTAAAAGTCTTCTAACAGCACTAATAACCTGCACATCATTAACTAAAAAACGAAAATAGCACAAATAATATACAAAGCATACATCACTAATTAATGAAGACATTATTAGAAATGCGTAGCAGTATTAATACAAGCAGTACTAAAAGTAACTAGTGGTAATAATAACTGCATCATTAAAACACTTAACAACACTAATTAGTGTAGCAGTATTAACCCATTTACCAGCACTTAAAATATTTTACAGAAAACCGTTTTAATGAGAAAGACTTATGAAGAGTTTATCATTCTAATACTTGTAACCAAAAATGTAAACCTACCCACATAAAAAGCTTTTGTGAAAAAATCTGCATATTGATTATCTGTATGAACTTTAAAAAATCTGAATTAATCATTTCTCATTACAGTCCCTTATAAAATGATATGTAATTTCAATGTGCTTAGTTTTTGAATGTTTTACTGGGTTATTAATAATACTGATTGCAGAATTATTGTCAATAAACATAGGAGTATTAAGAAAGGTCAAACCATAGTCCAGCATCTGATTTTGAATCCATAAAACCTGTGCACAGCAACTTGATGCTGCTACATATTCTGCTTCAGTTGTAGATGTTGATACCGTGGTCTGCTTCTTGCATTGCCATGATACCAATCTTTCACTCAGAAATTGACAACCTCCAGATGTAGACTTCCTATCCAAATTAGCACCTCCATAATCACTATCTGTGTATGTAGTTAAGTCAAAAGAAGAACTCTTTGGATACCAAAGGCCCAATTTTGGTTGACCCTTTGAATATCTAAAAATTCTCTTGACTGCAAGCAGATGTGACATCTTAGGATTAGCTTAAAATCTTGCGCACGCACACACACACACACACACACATACACACACACATACACACACACACACACACACACACACACACACAGTTAACGGATATTCTAGCCCGTTAGATATAGTCCGTCCCATTTAGATTAGGGCTTCGTGTTTTTCCTATATATTCTTGTATCATGTCTACTAACGATCTCGAGCACAAATAATACAAGCCTTTATGGTATCAGAGCAACCTAATCTCTATTGTCTATCTTTTCCGGCCACCTAAAGTATCTCCCATCGACCATACGAAATAATCAATAATCTGTATACTTCTTTGCTACCGTCTGCCATCCATTTCATCTATTTCATTATTTTAATTATATTATCATAATCTTCGATATATATATTGTTCTGTTTCTACGCCGACTGATTTCCGTCCATTCATATATACAAGTGTTTGATTGGTTGGTAAAGTATTGCTATTACCAAATTACCATTTCCAATCTTCATTTATTTGTCCTTCTTAAAGAACTTGCTATTTCCAGTCAATTATCACTTCCACCAATCTTCAAAATGAATTTCAAGGAAAAAAAAAGAGGGTTTATTACTTAAATGGCATCTCAAGACAACAAGTGGCATATGGATACATGGGATACTTCTCATCTATCTTCAAATATCGGCAATCTTCAAATTTCTTATATTAATAAAAAAATTCCCTTGTGTTATAGTTGGTAACGGTTCTTACATACCTGTTACTCATTCTAGTCATGCACAAATCCCTAGTCCCTACCGTCCCCTTCACCTTAGAAATGTGCTTGTCACTCCAAATATAATTAAAAACCTTGTCTCAGTTCGTAAGTTCACCACCGATAATAAATGTTCGATTGATTTTGACCCGTATGGTTTCACAGTGCGGGATTACAATACCCGTCAAACTCTTCTTCGATGTGACAGCATTGGTGATTTGTATCCTCTTCTACAACATGTCGTAGGTTCAACGTTTGTGTCCATTGCCGATTACCATTCTCTATGGCATCAAAGGTTTGGTCACCCTGGTGACTCAGTTTTACAGACTCTCGTTTCTCATGGTCTTATTTCTTGTAACAAACCAAACATTCCTTTTGTGTGTCATGCTTGTCAGCTAGGAAAACAAAACAAACTTCCTTTCTATTGATCGGAGTCTATAGTCACGTCTCCATTTGACATTGTTCATTCTAATATTTGGACATCTCCTATCCCCAGTACCAGTGGACTTAAATACTATGTTCTTTTCCTATACCACTTCTCTCACTTTCTATGGGTTTATCCATTACGTAGAAAATATGATGCTCAATCTAAATTTTTACATTTTCGTGCATTTGTCAATACCCAGTTCAATCGTGAAATAAAATATTTTCAATGCGATCATGGTGGAGAATTTGACAACAACAATTTACATGCTTTGTTTGACAAACATGGCATCCAATTTTGCTTCTCATGCCCACACACCTCTCAGCAAAATGGAAAATTAGAACGCATGATCCGTACCATTAATAATGTTGTGCGTTCACTTCTCTTTCAAGCTCATCTTCCACTAGAGTAATGGGTCGAAGCACTTCTTATGGCTACTACTCTCCTCAACCTCCTTCCATCCACCTCTATCAACAATGCTATCCCATACACCAAGTTGTTCAATAAACCAACATCTTATTCTCATTTTCGTACCTTTGGATGCCTTTGTTATCCTTATGCCTTCCCTCCACATAACTAGCTCCTCGCGCCACATCACCTATCTTTCTCGGGTATCCTCCTGACCATCGTGGTTATCGATGCCTTGATCTAAACACCAATAAAATCATCATCTCTCGTCATGTCACATTTGACGAGTCTGTCTTTCCTTTCGGTTCTATGACTCCTACTAAATCTCCTTCCTATCAATTTTTGGACAATAACCTTGACCCCTCACCAATCGCTCTACGGCTTCTCACCACACCTAATTAACCACCCACCCAAACTCAAACTCAAAGTCCACCTCCATCTTCACATACACCACCACCACCACCACCACCACCTACACCAACACCGCCTTCAACTCATACAACCAATAACGTTGTACCTCAGCACCCCATGGTTACACGTTCTAAGGTTGGAATTGTCAAACCAATTGAAAGACTTAATCTTCATGTCACCACTCTTTCTCCTATCCCAAGGTCTCCTCTTCATGCTCTGAAAGACCCAACTGGAAAAATGCTATGTGTGATGAATATAATGCTCTCATTCAGAACAACACCTGGGTTCTTATTCCCCGTCCTCCAAATGTGAACATTGTGCGATCCATGTGGTTGTATAAACATAAATTTCATGCCGATGGTTCATTAAGTCGTTACAAAGCGCGACTTGTTGTTAATGGTCGTAGTCAACAACAAGGGATTGATTGCGACGAGACCTTTAGTCCAGTTGTTAAACCAGCAACTATTCGTATAGTTCTCAGTCTTGCAATATCTAGACAGTAGCCCGTTCACCAGGTGGATGTAAAAAATGCCTTCCTTAATGGTCATTTATCTGAAACAGTTTATATGCATCAACCACCTGGCTTCTCAGACCCTCAGTACCCCAACCATGTTTGTCTTCTGAAGAAGTCCTTATATGGTCTTAAACAGGCCCCTCGTACATGGTTTCAACATTTTGCAGGTTATGCTACCCGTGCTGGTTTTCAACAGAGCAGATGTGACTCATCTTTATTTATATTCAGTCGTGGGTTAGAGATTGCTTATTTATTACTTTATGTGGATGATATTATTGTTACAGCTTCATCTACAGTTCTTCCACAACGAGTTATATCTTCTCTTCATCGGGAGTTTGCTATGACTGATCTTGGTCCTATTAACTACTTTCTAGGCATCTCAGTTTTACGCAATAAAACAGGGATGTTTCTCTCTCAGAAAAAGTATGCTATCAAAGTTCTCGAGCGAGCTCATATGCTCAATTGTAACCCGTGTAGGACTCCCGTGGATACTGAGAACAAGCTTAGACCAGATGGCCAACCTGTTGCTGACCCTACTTTGAATCGTAGTCTTGCAGGAGCACTACAATACCTCACTTTCACGAGACCAGACTTGACCTATGCAGTTCAGCAACTATGTCTATTTATGCATGTTCCGTGTGAACCTCATTTTACCGCTTTAAAGCGTGTTTTACGCTATGTTCGTGGGACGCTTGATAACGGTCTGCAGCTATACGCGTCACGCACTACCCAACTCATGGCTTACTCTGATGCCGACTGGGCTGGGTACCTACTACTCGCAAGTCGAGCTCATACCTAGATTTATTAGCTGTGGTTTTAATCTGTTCTAAGCTTTGCTTGGCCTTCTCCTGAAATAACTTATTACCCTCTACTAGTTTTTCACTATTAAGTTCTGTAACTAGCCTAGTATTATCTTTCTTTTCACTCTCACATGATGATCCAGACCTATCACTATCTGATTCACCATCTTCATCATCAGAATTCCAGTTAGACACTTCAACCTTATCAAAATTATTCTCATTCTCTAAACCGTTAACAAGATCTACCTATTTAACATCATCTAACATCTCCTCCTTCAATTTATTGATATCAATTTCAGTGTTAGGAGGAAAGTAGTTGTCATTATAAGGTGGAGGCACACTATTGTAACCTAATCCAGTTTTAAGTTTATCATGAATTTGTGATCTGATTAGGTTATACACACTTTGAGAAGCATTTTCCAGTTCACCTACCTTTAGTTTGATGTTATCTCTCTCACATGTGACCTGTATTAACTTCTCATTTAAAGCAGCTACTTTATATTTTAAACAGTCTCTCTCCCATCTAGCATATTTAAGGTCATCATCATATTGTTGTTCATTCTTTTGATAAGCCTTAATTTGCTTTTCTAGGTTTTCTATAGCTGCAGTTGTGTATTTACTTTTAATGTCCCATTGTTTCAATTCATCACACACTTTTAAATTATGATCTCTGTGTTGTTTAACAGTTTTCTTACAAATAGATGAACATAATTTAACTTGTACCTCATAAGGAACATCTTTGGAAGTGTCTCCTTCAGCAATGGCCATAAAGGCATGATTCTAAACCTCCTGCTTTGCTTGATCACTCCCATCAAATCCAAGCCCATCCTGTGATACCAATGAAGATGAGTTGCCTTGGATGGGAATGTTTCTTCTATGTGCTCCATTATTATTCCCATATCTCTGACCATTCCCATTTTGATTTCCTGTACTTCTGCACTCTCTTGCAAAGTGACCCATCTTGTGACAGTTGTAACATTCCACCTTGCTTTTATCAAATCCCGCTCCATCTTCTCTTCTATAAGCAAAGTTTCTTCTTCCAGTCCTCTGCAAGAACCTTTTTGCTCTCATAGTGATCATGGCCATCTGTCACATAATATCCATCTCCTCCAGATCATCAGAATTGATCTGCTCCAATTCTTTATTAGCCAGTGAAGAATTTATATGACTAGCAAAGAATGACTCCAAGACTTGATCATTAGATCTATCTTGAGTAGATGTACCACAACTTGTAGAAGTAGATGTAGATCCAAATTGGTTTGAATAAATTTGAGATCCACCCATAGACATAAAAGCAACATTATTTGTATACCCAGTAGCCTGCTTTTTGTTTTCCACCTCTGGTTCAAAGGACCTCAAATCATTATATAAGTCATCAAGCTCCTTCTCATCCAGATCACTGCCCTTCCATAAAGCTACAGTATACATAGTCACCTCTTCTCCCAATCACCTCAAAAACTTTCTGTTAAGATCATCCTTATCAATCTTAACCTTGTGGTTTTCAAGATCACATATAAGCTTAGAGAACCTATCAAAAGTTTGAGTCAATGTTTATGATTTAACTGAACTAAAGTTCTCAAACTGTTGTTTGAGCATAGATCTCTTTGTCCTCTTGGTGTTCTCATTACCACCAAACCTTTTAGCTATTACTTTCCACAATACCTTTGCATCTTCACAACTTTCAAATCGTCTCTGGTATTTATTGGGAATAGCCAACAGTAATGTGCTCAGAGACTTATACTCAATTGCCCTCTCTTTTCTCTCTGCATCAATTGTTGGTGGTGCTCTAGGTTGCTTGACACCATCACCATCAACTTGATATCTAGGACCATTCATAACCACATCGCACATAGCATAGTCTGTAAGCATCATATACTGCTTAATCCTATTCTTCCACATATCATATTCATCAGGTTTAAGCATTGGGATCTTTGTAACCTAAATGCCGCCATCGTTGTTTTCAGTAGTCATCTTTAAAATGATTTAATTTAAACCTTAAAAATCCATGAAAAGGTAACGCATATCTTCATGTATTCAAAGCTATCCAAGCTCTGATACCACTTGACAAGACCGTTTTGATCTAATCAAGATTACAGCTTAGAATAATTAACAAGAAGTTAAGGAATACATTTGTTAACTTAGAAAGACTGATTACTTGTTGAACAAACAATAAGAATATTATGAACACAAATTATTAATCTAAAGCTCCAATCTTATTAATGAACAATAAGATGAATACACAGAAGTATTAGGGTTTACACCTTGAAGCTACGTTAACCTAATCTTGGTTCTAAGAATCTCTATTTATATCGTATAGAGTCCTGTACAATCTCCTACTATTATGAAAGTAACTACATTCCATATACAACTCAAACACTTACACCGACTCTGTATTTTGTACTAACAGTAGTAATACTGAGAATTACTCTAACAAGTATTAACATTTACTTTAGCAGCACTAAAACTCTTATTTACACAAACAATATTAACTATTACATACCTACAGGTATTAATATAAACAGCAGTAGTAACTTTGCTCTGGCAGTAATAATTACTTCAAGTAGTAGTAATCTTGTAAGCACCAATATCAATCTTCAACTAACAATATTAACTTGGTAAACAGTAGAAACTCTTATAGCAGTAGGAATAAACATCATAGCTAACAATAGTAACTTCTGTACCAGCAGTAGTAAACACTTAGTCAAATTTTAAATCCCAACAAAAACGCTTCCCACACTGTGTGTTCTAAGAGCACTCACAATGGTTAGTTTATAAAAACCCTTTTGTTCCAATGAAAAAAAGCTTGAAAAAGCTCAAAGTTAAATAAGATATGATATTTTAAATAAGAGAGATAATAGAAAGCTCAACTTTCACCAACCTATAAGTTATACTTAAACCCATTTCTAGTACTAATTTAATGTATTTTATTCAACTTTAAGCTTTTAAAAGCATTTTTCCATTGGAACAAAAAATTTTTTTTAAAAAAAAAACCTTTTGTGACATCTTACACAATTTTACAACAAAAAACTTTTATAAACTAAACATTGTGGATGCTCTAATGAGAGTCCCGTGATCACTATTGATTAGTGATTTGGAATCGCAAAGTGTAAAGTTTAATTGTAGAAGGGGGGGTTGAATACAATTAAAAACTTTTTCTGATTTTAACTAAGTTAATTGAAAGTTCTTAATCGTTATAACAGAAACAGAGTATATCAGATAACATATATGACAATATCAAAGAACAATGTAATAGTAGCTGAAATGGTGAATTGTATTGATCATAAAATTCACAAGTGTTGAATGCGGAATGGATTAACCAAAGTTAATCCAATTCAAACAGTTAGCTAAACTATTACAATCGAGATGAACAGCAGTGGACAAACACGCTGACTGTTCACTCTATGAATCGCTAAGTCGTGCTTAGACAAACTACTCACTGAAACACAAGTGATTAACACGAATTGAACGACTAGCCTCTACAGTACAAAACACTGAACTATTTATACTACAAGAGTTTCTAAATATCGCCTACAAAATAGGATCTTGGAAGGACACGTGTCGCTGCTTGATTGGTTTGAACTCTGATGAATTGACATTCTGCGGGTCCCAATTCTGTTACCGCAAATATCTCGTTACCTTAAAACCAATCACTTGCTGCCACATAATCTTTCGGACATACTTCGAACTGGAACACTCTTGCTGATGTATAGATAAGTACAGTACTGTTTAGTACTTGATGATTGAGAGGCTTTATTGAATAGTCCCTGAAGATGCAGTAATCCTCCTCACTCACTGCGAGCTAACATGCTCTTGTAGAATGACTTGAACTAAAGATCTTCAGTGACTAGCTGTTATTCTGGCAGTGACTTTTGCCTTTATTGATTTGAAGAAGTAAAGCTCTCGCTGACGTTGATCAGCGACACACCAAGTTGAACTTTAAATCTTCCTCAGCATATCAAGCGGAATGAATGACGGTCAGCGAAACCTATCATTAGCAACAGCAGCTTCGATACAATCCATTTCTTCATCGAGTAGTGAACAGTTGAGTTGGTCAGCGACCAGTGACTTCATCATGGTCAGCGACCAGTGACTCAACATCTAATATATTTTTTCGGGCGTCACAAATTTGGCAACGCCTGTGTCAGTCACGAGTCAGTGCCGTAGATGGGGTGATGGCGGGTGGTCATCATCTAAATTAAAAGTAAGATACATCATATGATAGTTATTTATAAATAATATGAGAAGAGTGGGATCAACAATGAACCTTAAAATTAGAGAGTACTAAGGAACCAAAGGACATAATAGGAAAACTCCAACAATTATTTCTCTTTCTTAAATCTTTACGTACAAAACTCTCTCTGCATTCCTCTCGCATACAAATCTCTTTCTAAAACAAACCGAGAAAATTCAGAGCGATATATGTTATTTATTGGACCCACTAAGTTATGATCGAAGATTAAAACTAGTATACTATGATCGGAGATAGAGACAAAGATCTCCGATAAAATCAAACGTTACTATGTTTTTGCGCACATCATCAAAATTTTAAATCAAATGTTACTCCAATTCATCCGTGTTACAACATTCTCTTTTGATTTTGATTGCCAATTTCAAATGGAAAATTATTTGATCGTCATTGATTTTCATCACGTTAATTTCCCGTTTCTTTTCTTTATATAATGTATAATATCACCAATCGATGTTGTGGTCACAATTCAAACAAATATGCATGAGGTTCGTTAATGTATATTTGAATATTTTAGCTATACATGTGATGATAGTGATGAACAAATCAGTAATGAATACTGGACTTTCGGTGATGAATATTGAAATTTCAGTGATGAATATCGAATCATATCGATTTTTAAGAAAAGACTTTGGAGGGTGTACTTCACTTTAACTTTAATAAATTCTCTCTTAAGTACTTGCGAAGTTCTTCTTAACCTCATTTAATCATCGTTTTACTTTTTCAAGATTTTTTATCTGCATTCTTGATTTAAAATTGGTGTAGGGCAATGTTTCATCAACATATCAAACTTTTTCATTAAAATATTATAACTCGTGATTAGTTAGTTAAAAGAATGAAGTGATAAAAAAAAGTCAGTTGTAAAATTAATCGGATAGTCTAAGCGTCCACATCAAATCATCACCAAAGTTAATATACTTAATACTTAAATCAACGTTATTCAACGAATTATAAGATCATTCACAAATGTTAGTTTATCATTATTAGTTGTTTAATTCAAAATTCAATGTGTTATCCCGCGTAACTACGAGTCAATAAACTAGTTAATATATATATATTAGAAATTTAAATATCATAAGTTAGACATTTTGGAAACTTTGATACACACAATAGAACTTTTAAAACATAGGTACATACAATAGTAAAAGTGCAAACTTTAATGGGTTTATTGTTTCGTTATGCGTTAAACTTTGAAATTGTTACTATTGTATGGTCACAACTATATAACCGTCTATTATATGAGGTAAACATCTATTGTATGTTGTGTATGACTCGAAACCAAAAATTTTTAGTCATATAGTTTTAATATACTCACAAAACATTAACCTAAACACAAATGTTGATAAAACAATAATACTCTATATTTAATACACCTAAAAATAGAACATTATGGATAACGATCCAAGCTATAAATGCAAATAAATAGTTTTTAACTATATAACTTTTAAATTTGAATATAATAATAATAATAATAATAATAATAATAATAATAATAATAATAACAACGTTAGTACTTTACAATAGTAAATATGTTGTGAATTACTATAGAAGTACAATGTGAGGTTCAAATGAGAATGGGAATTTTGGTGAGAATGGAGGTACAATAAGAATGCGTCACTTATCACAAAACCCATTTTCCCCACGTTTTAAAAAAATAAATATCTCAAGAATTACTCATTGAAAAATTATAAAAATTGCACCATAAAAATCAGTATTTTTTCACTTCGATTAGACATCTCACAAGGTATACCTTGTGAGATGTCTAATTGAAGATAAAATATGCTAACTTTTATGGTGCAATTTTTATAAATTTTCAACTTACTGTTTGTGAGATATTTAATTTTAAAAAATATGGGGAAAAATGGATTTTTTGTGACACGTGACACATTATTATTAGTTCCATTCTCATTTGAACCTCTCACTCTAGATAGAGATAGAAATTCTTGTAGCATTTCATTAATGAATAACAATTTGTTATAAATGCTACATGCACATTTAACTCTATAAATTCACCTAATTTTACTCCAAAGTTTTTCATTCACACCAAACTAGGTAATAAAATTTGCTAAATTACATTAAAAAACATGAGTGAGATGATTGTTGGAAACAATGTTGGTGGTAACCACCAAGGCAATGGCGGTCGAAGGAGAAAAGGAGGTCCGGAGAATGGCTTGTGCACTTACAAAGGTGTTCGCCAACGTAAGTGGGGCAAATGGGTGGCTGAAATCCGCCAACCAAAGTCTAAAACTCGTCTTTGGCTAGGCACTTATGACACTGCTCATGAAGCCGCCCAAGCTTACGATGTTGCAGAAATAAAACTTTATGGTCAAAATGCTTGTCTCAATCTTCCAAATGAGGTTCATCCACCACCCTTCGAACCAAATAGTTCTCAAAGTGTTGATGCTTTGGCTTCCGCCACTACAGAAGCAAGGTACCCACGGAGCCAGGAGAGCTCATTGGGGCTAATTGGCCCACTATGATATTGCTTGTTAAATTCAGTTAAAATTTATGAAAAATGATCGTGGTGGTTGTACACATGTTGTATAAGATGTATTGTTTTGCCTATTAGACCAATGGCGGTTTTAGAACAATTACATATAATATTAGAAATTATGTGTACAACTAATATTATTTTTCATTATTTTACATTGAAATTTTTTTGACGTTCTTGTAGGTATCATGTCATGATGGAAATGCAAATGAAAGAAGAATATAAACAGCAATTTGATATGATCATGCATACACAAATGTTTCACGAGCATGAGATGCAACCAGAAATGAATAAGGAGGTAACTCGTATTGAACAACCAAATTTGAAAGTACCTATTAGTGAAAAAAACATTGGGTCTGAATCAATATTCAAGAGTTTGAATGGAAATTTGCCTGAGTTTGATAATAGTGCTTTGTGGAAGGAGGCAACTTCCACCGTGGATTACGAGATTCAGGCATTCAGTGATCCTGGAATCGCTGCTTGGACGTTAGGTGATGAAATTGGGATTGTGATGAAACATCCTCTTCGTGATATGTGACAACTATAGTCATTTTTTTTAACAAACTTATAGTGTGTTTTAAGCATAAGCATATTTAAATAAAATGATGGATCATGTGTGTATAATTTGTTCGTTAATTTTATTTAAGGTTTAATATGTTATTAATTTTTAAAACTATAATAATTCACTATTAAAATAATCTATAATTACAAATAACGTTTGGTATACAAAATAATAGAGAAATAGTGAAGATGAAAAATTGTATTGTGACGATTGAAATGTGATGACTATTTATAGTTTTTTTCGAAAAGACTTTTAAGCTTCATATTATCAGTAATATGGTATTAAATTAAAAAAATTGTTTAGGAAAACCCTTGTTACTTGCATTATTGGCAAACACATACTTATCAAGCAAGATTATTGAGAAAATCAATTGTGAATAATGTGAATAATGCACACATATATTTATCGATTGAAGCTCTTAAATTTGTTGGATATGACAGTAATGACATTCATAGTGATGATCGAATAAACAATTGTTGCTATAATTTACCATGAGAGTAATAATGTCAGAATTTAGAGCGATGACGACAAATGTAGTTAGAGTTAGGGGCGTAATGACAAGTGAGATAGTAATAGTTTCCGTTACAAATTTGACCTTCGAAATGGAATGTATGGACTTAAATTTGTTGGATATGACAGTAATGGCACTTATATTATCTCGTAGGAAAATTCGTTGACTTTTTGATAGATTAAATAAATGTCAATTATGCCCTTATCTTCAAGGTAAGTTTGAATGAAACTTTTGATGAAATAAATGATTGAGAGTAATAAATGATGGAATATTGAGGAGTTTAATGATTTTCAATACTTATTTTTTGCGAGTAGAAAATCTTTTTGGGACAAATAGAAATAGTAAGGTGGACAATAAAAGTGGGATAGGGGAGTATAATTTACCATGAAGAGTAATAATATCAGCATTTAGAGCGATGATGACAAATGTTGTTAGAGTTCGGGGCGTAATGACAAGTGAGATACTAATAGTTTCCGTTACAAATTTGACCTTCGAAATGATATGTATGGACATGCTTAAAGGTCTAAAATAGAGGATGCCATGTTTTATGTAGAATCTCATATCCGTTTCAGTGTCGGTGAGTGAATATGTCATTGACTTTCACACTTATGTATTAGAGGAGTTTGTGGTTTGTAGTTACTGTTGGGGAATAAGAGTGTTCGATGATAATCATGAATAACTTGGATAATCTTTGAATCGTGTAAATACTTTCTCAATAAAGTATTTCGACCCTAGACTGCCTTGGGTTCTCGAAATCAATATGGGGATAAGACTAAGAACGCACTTGGAATCTAGGCAGAGAAACCAAGCAAAACATAGAAGGTTTTTGTATATGCTCATATTGATTTCTCATAAAAAAATTCTCTTATGAAAGACCAAATCTTATTTTTATATATAGACAAACAGTGAAAAGTCACAACTTTTGATGAATGGTTATCCACTTTAGGTTATTACACCCCTTCAAAAGAGTCTGACAGATTTTAGTGACCGTTTTCAGAAACTGTCACTAATTACACCCTTTGAAGAGACATGTCTGTTAGCGACACTCCAGCAGCAACATATTTCTATCACTAATGCCAATAGCCACATCTTTTGAACTATTGTGATAAATTAGTGTTCACACAATTTTGTAACTTATATTACCAATCAAGAATCACACATCTTGATCCACTTTCACAAACTTCATCATTCATCAAACTTCGCATCAAGTTAGTTTATACAAGTGTGCACCCCGCACCTCCCAACTTAGATTATAACTTAACACCCCGCACCTCCTAACTCATATTATAACTTAACTTGAAATACGCTAGGTCTTATGTAAATCCCAACTACACTAAAATAACTATTTACACTAAAATCACCAACAATCCTCCCCATTTTAGTGTAATCATTGATTTACCAAACAATCAAAACAAATCAAACTCATGCATAAATGAAAATGTCACGAAGATTGAATTTTCACCTTAGTACATTATGCATTCTATATTCGAAAATCGGGGTGTCCTAACGATTGAACCCATCAAGTCATTTGAATATATACACTAATATCTCGGTTACCGCCAAAATTGCTTTCTGCAATTTTAAAAGTCAGAAATAAAGACAGAAAATTGACCCTTACGGCCTTACCAAGATTAGTTTTATTCTTTGTGGACTAATCATTATGCATCACTCATGTATCATGAATTTAATATACAACTTTGATTTTTAATAATAAAACAGTTCTTAAATTCGTTATTCATTTAAGAACATCATAGAAAGTTTTAGAAACTCGTGTGTATATTGTCTTCATGTATTCAAATGAATTGATAGGTTCAATCGTTAGGACACCCTGATTTTCGAATATAGAATGCACAATGTATAAAGGTGAAAATTCAATCTTCGTGACATTTTCATTTATACATGAGTTTGATTTGTTTTGATTATTTGGTAAATCAAGGATTATACTAAAATGGAAAGGATTATCGTGATTTTAGTGTAATCAAATATTTTAGTGTAATTGGAATTTACCTAAGACCAAGAGGATTTCAAGTTAAGTTAAATACGAGTTCGGAGGTGCGGGGTGCACGCTTGTATACACTAATTTGATCCTAGGTATGATGAATGGCAAATATTGTGAAAGTGGATCAAGATGTGTGATTCTTGATTGGTGCTATAAGTTACAAAATTGTGTGAACACTAAATTATCACAAGGGTTCAAAATATGTTACTATTGGCTTTAGTGATAGAAATATTTGTTGTTGTTGGAGTGTCGCTAATGAACAGACATGTCTTTTTAATGAGTGTAATTAGCGACAGTTTCTGGAAACAGTCACAAAATCCGTTTGAAGGGGTATATGGTGACCTTTCACTAAAGGAGATAACTATTCATCAAAGGTTGTGACTTTTCACTGATTGTCTATATATATAAACAAGATTTGGTCTTTCATTATGGAATGATTATAAGAAATCAAATGAACAAATACAAAAACCGATTCTATGTTTTGCTTAGTTTCTCTGCCAAGATTGTAAGTGTAGTCTTTGTCTTATCCCATTAAAGATTTCGTGAACCCAGACAGTAAAGGGTCGAAATACTTTATTGAGAAAGTGATTACACGATTCAAAGATTATCCAAGTTATTCATGATTATCATCAAACACCCTTATTCCCCAACAGTTACTTGGGAATGGAAAGGATACAACATCTTAAATCTTAATTATTAGTTTGTTTTAATTATGTAATAGAGTCAAACCACTTATTTTGGCCTTATCAATATCTCTTTTGATGGGTTAGTCACAGTAGCTATCATATTATAACCACACAATCGTACATACGAATGTATATATAATAATACTAGTAAGTCGGTAGTCGTGCAAATGCACAACCTACCTTGAGCAACAGATAATAAAATTATTAGATAACACTTCTTTTGTTATTAGAGAATACAATCTAATCATTTTGCAATCTACATGGTAATCAAATTTAACAATGTTATATACATTGTTACACTGTTATTTTAAAAAATCTTTATCTTTTAGCTTTCAGTTTTGAAGGTAACTTATCAATATATACATTGTTGGCACAAGTAACACCCAATACAATATGTAAATCACCATGTGATGGTATTTATTTTTACATACGAGAATGTATATACATATCCTTATAAACCATTGATGTTACTTTATACATGTATAATATGATGTAAAATACACACATATAACATTTTGATTAAGCATAAGATCTCCTGATGCTAAAAATATTTATTGACTTTTGTTAAGTAAGTCGCATGTACATGTTTCATAATTAATAAACCCCGTACAAACTATATATATAATTAAGTGGAGCTTAGGTGCATTCCAAATGTTGAAAGAAAAATTAAGCCAAGCACCTATTCTTGTTCTACCCGAGGGTAATGAGGATATGGTGGTTTATTGTGATGCATCTAAACTTAGCTTAGGTTGTGTTCTTATGCAACGTGGGAAAGTTATTGCTTATGCATCACGTCAGTTAAAACAACATGAGCAAAACGATCCCACTCATGATCTTAAACTTGCAGTTGTGGTCTTTGCTTTGAAAATATGGCGACACTACCTCTATGGTGTCAAATCAACCATTTATACCGACCATAAAGTCTCAAATATTTCTTTGATCAGCATGATTTGAATAATCGACAGAGGAGATGGTTAGATCTGGTTAAAGATTATGATTGTGACATACTTTACCACCCCGGTAAAGCTAATATCGTTGCTGATGCTCTTAGCCGAAAGGCTACTCATTATGCTCTTCAAGTGAAATCTCTAAGCGTGATTGTATCGCCTCAGTTATTCGATCATGTAAAGGATGCCCAAATTGAATCTATGTCTGCAAATGACCCTAATAAACAACGATTGATGGGTTAGCTTGCTGAATTGGTCTATGATTTGAGAGGATTGAAAACTCGTTATGGTAGAATTTGGATACCAAGAACGAGTGATGTTAAGAAGATGTTACTAGATGAGGCTCATAAATCCAAATACTTCATTCACTCCGGTGCTACCAAAATGTACCAAGACTTGAAGCATGATTATTGGTGGCCTGGCATGAAACGTGATATTGTTAAGCATGTTCAAAATTGTCTTACTTGTTTACAAGTTAAAGCCGAACACCAACAACCATACGGGAAATTCCAACCCTTGAAAATACCATTATGGAAATGGGAGCATATCACCATGGATCTCATTACCAAGTTGGCGAGAACTCCTCGACAACATGATTCTATTTGGGTTATTGTGGATCGATTGACAAAAAGTGCTTTATTCTTACCCATTCGAGAAACTTCATCCTCAGAAGTGTTAGCGGATATCTTTGTACGTGAAGTAGTTGCTAGACATGGAGTGTCGGTTTCCATTGTTTTTGATCGAGATACTCGTTTTACTTCTCGGTTTTGGAAGAAATTTCAAGAAGATATGGGAACTCAACTACGTATAAGCACAACTGTTCATCCTCAAATCGACGGACAAAGTGAACGTACAATCCAAACCTTGGAAGATATGCTGCGAGCATGTGTCATTGATTTGGTGGTAGTTGGGATACTCTCCTTCCATTGGTAGAGTTTTCATACAATAATAGTTATCACTCTTCTATTAAAATGCCACCATATGAAATGTTATAGGGCAGAAAGTGTCGCACCCCAATTTGTTGGGGAGAAGTCGATCAGAGAGAGGTTGGAAGCACGGATGTAGTACAGTTGACAACTGAAAAGATTGACCAAATTCGTGAAAGGTTGAAAATGGCACATGATCGACAAAAATCATATGCAGATAAACGTAGAAGGCCGATTGAATTTCAGGTAGGCGACAAGTGATGCTTAAAGTCTCGCCATGGAAAGGGATTATTCGTTTTCGCAAGCGAGGGAAACTAAGTACAAGGTATATTAGACCATTTGAAATTCTAGATAAAGTTGGGAAAGTTGCCTATCGATTACAATTGTCGGAAGAACTTGGCGGTATATATGACACATTTCATGTGACTCAAATTCGGAAATGTCTTGTTGACGAAACATCATATGTGCCACTTCCAGAAATAGAAATAAACGAAAAGCTAAGCTACGTGGAAGAACCGGTTATGATACTTGATCAGAAAGATAAGCAGCTAAAAAATAAATCGGATTCTATCGTTAAGGTGCAGTGGCAACACAGAAAAGGTTCCGAGTTTACTTGGGAACCTGAAGAATGGATGATGGTGTACTATCCTGCAGTGCACCAAGAGTGGTTCGTGAGGACACGAACAGAATAAGCGGGGGAGTTGTAACACCCCAAATTTTGAGGTATTATGTAACACCCGGTCAAAAAGGCACATTTTCGCGCCCAATTTAAACCTCAAATTATCGTACTTAGTACGCATTTGAAAATCAAAGTATTCAAAAATTATATATATATAATTATATATATATATAGGTTTTGGTTCAAATAAAAAGAAGCTTAACGTAAAAAGGGGTAAAAAACCATGATATAGTGACACGTGTCCCTTACAAATAGCATTCAATTATATTAAATGAAGATATAATCATGTATCAAACTACTATGTATCAAAATCATGATGTATCAAACTACAATCGAATATGTATCATTTTTTAATGTTTATCGAGAATATGTATCATTCTTTAAATGAAATTGTATCAACTTGGCGAAGTATGTTTGAACAAGTTTAATATACGTTTCTTCATTTTGTATTGATCAACATGAACCATTTTCTTTAAAGTAAATATGAAATCTAACATTATTTATTATCCTTTTTACTTTAAATGTCTTTTTACAATAACCACACCCTATATATATATATATATATATATATATATATATATATATATATATATATATATATATATATATATATACATCAAACGTTTACTCAGAATTCACGTGTAAATAAATCTAAAAGAACGCAGAATTTCGAAACTGGACGTTGGTGACAAATTTTATAAATGATGTGTTATCATTAAGAATAAACATTATTTATCCGGAAAATATTTAAACATATTTTCGCTACAAAAACTTCGCGAAAACAACGTTATATTTTTATAACTCAAATAAAGTATTTTTATAAAATACTTTGATTTAAAATATATACGATTTCGTATTAACAAAATCTACGAATTAAAAATATTTCATTTGTTAACGATCGGGTAAACAAACACGGGTTTTAATACCACAAATTGGGGACAAAAGCCGCCAAACTTCCCCCCCTCTTTTTGGCATAAGCCGGCCTCCAACCCCCCCCCCCCCCTCCTCATCCCCATTTTTGTTTTCATTTTTACACACACCAAACCCACCTAATCTCTCTCTCTCTCTCGATTTGCTTCACCAATCAAAAGCCAAAAACAATAAAAATAACAACAACAAGATCGGCAACAGCAGGAGCAACATCATCACCATCATCATCTTCATCCTTATATCATCATCATCATCATCATCATCATCATCATCATCATCATTGTGTTCATCATCATCATCACCCGATCTCCATTTTTGTAAGGAAATCACTCCCTTTTCTTGTTATTTCGAGCTTAAAATACTTAAAACAACATGTTCTAACCTTACATTAACTAGATTTGGCCCGAAAATAGGTTAGATATTGATTTTGGGTGAAAAATCATCGAACAGACGCGAGTGTCGCATCTGGACCAAAAACAGTGCTGCGACACTAGCCTAGTGTCGCAGCTGGATGGCGCAGTAAGTGCCGCAAGTAAGTGTCGCATTAAGTGACGCAGATTTAGCGACACTTACCTTAGTGTCGCTAACTTGCAAGTGACGCCACCTGCGACACTTGTCTAAGTGTCGCTACTAATTCAAAAATTACATATTATGCGACACTGACTTAAGTGTCGCAAATCGAATGAAGTGACGCATCAAGTGTCGCAAATAAGTCAGATTTTCAGAAGTCAGATTTTCATAAGTACTTTTCCAAAAAGTATCGAACTTACGCAACCGCGAACATTTATACCTGATTCAAAACGCAAATATACGAGATTTACTTTCAACAAACACAATAATAATATTTTTAATTAATATTATTACAAACCGTCACAACGGGTCTTACACAAACTCTAAGCTTAATCAAAACAAACAAATACTCGAGCAACTAGTTTTGCTAGACTAATTAGTTGTTTACTTACATAACCTCGCATGTTTAGGACGCCAGGAGGTTACCATTGGTACAACGTGCACACCTTAGGACCGCTAGCTCCTCAAGTGAGTTCATAGCCCCACTCTTACAACTGTTTTACTGTTTTCGGGATGAGACGCATGCACAATTACTGTTTTCAAATTATAATGATAAACTTTTATAATTCACACTTGAGTATATTACTGTATGTAATACAAAATGTGTAATACGTAGGAATTACACCCACTATATTATTGTAGGACAATACCATAGTTTAACCTGGATAGGTTACCACTATACACTACCTTGTCGTTGAAACACAATTACCATTACATAACTCGCTTAAGTTATCACTATACATTGGCCATATTGTCTCGGGACAATGCTATCAAATATATTAGAACTGGTTAGTTCTACCTATGCTGGACAACAACTAGGTTTGTTACAGGATTAGTTTTCCTTTTAGGAACTAAGACTGCCTTCGCATTCCATTGTTACTAGAATGGAATTGCGCTTAAATAAACATTAACCACGGACCTCAATATACTTGCTAGGCTGAGGCCAGAAGTATACGTCAGTAACGTACGTTAGTATAGCCCTTTATACTAATACAAAACAGCTAGGTGATGGTTATACACACCTAGGCTCCTTGTGCTACACTTAATATCTAAGTATTGTTTATACGTACCTAGATACACTAAACCACTTCCATGTGTTACATGTGTTACATGATACCCTGTTAGATGTGTTTGTTAACTAAGACTTATATATATATATATATATATATATATATATATATATATATATATATATATATATATATATATATATATATATATATATATATATATATATATATATACATATACATATACTTGTACACTATCTCAAGCACATGGTGCTATCTACTATTTACTTATGTATATTGATATACATACACTCATACAAACACGTTTACCTTAGTCGGGCATGTCGTAGTACTGTCGGCTCTCAATTACTTAGTCGGGCATGTCGTAGTACTGCCGGCTCTCAATTACATACATTGCTTGCGAGCAACACTGTTCGATGCCACGGTAAAGTGGGCACAAAACGATATCACGATTAGAGTGATACAAAACGAGATCACGATAAAGTGATTCAAAACGATATCGTGGTAACGCGATACAAATCATAAACACACGAGTTGATACTCGCACTCATTAACGGATCGGCGAGCTTACACTCGAGATCGTTAACTCAGTATTTGGCTAAATACTCAATCTTAGTTCTGCGGGACTACAATTACATGTTGCTGGAGGCAACACACTATGCCAGGTGGCATACTAGTCTATTACTTGTTATCATATGACATAGTCATACACTTACTCGATTCGTACTTAGGCATGTATTGCCTCACATTGGTAGATTTACTCATACCGGATAGGTATCTAGGCTTGGATTGCCACACCCTCGATATGACATGGTCATACACTTACTCGATTGTACTTAGGCATGTAGCGCCTCATGGTTGTAGACATACTTATACCTAATAGGTATCTAGGCATGGAATGCCATATTCTCGATGTACTTAGGTACACACCCCAAATACTTAGGTATGAGATACCTCGTTAGATGTATACACATTGATGTTACAATACTATAACAATACAAATCTAAATCGTAGTTTTTGAACTACTTTTCAAACATACAAAGTTTATACTTTATGTTTCAACTAACAATCCTATGAACTCACCAGCTTTATAGCTGACTCGTTTTAGCATGTGTTCTCAGGTGCCCAGCAGGATTAGGATTGCTACAAGATATGCTAGCTCGAGTCGCATGATTTTCAACACTTGGATTTTCCTTGCATAACTTTTGTACTATAATTTATGTATTGGAATTACTTTCGCGAACTCACAACAATGTAAACATTTATTTTAGAAATGTAACAACTATTTTCAAACGTCTCATTTAGAGTCGTTCATTATGTACCTTTGTGCTTGTGATATTTGATTGGTAACACCCCGACCCGACCGCTTCTGCAACCCAAAATTTGGGGGTGTTACAGATTGGTATCAGAGCCTAAGGTTATAGTGAACTAGGTTGCATTTAGTGGGCCTAGACTATGACCGTTAGGCCGTATTCCTAATTAGGTATAACTGGTTCAGGGATTACATCATACGAGTTTAATTTAACATAGCGTAGCTAACTATGTACAATTAAATGAAGATGATGTAAGAACTGAAAGGGGTTATATCAAACAGGAATGCACTAGTTGACTCTGATTGTTTTGTTCTAGACACCTTAGGCTATTATATGTACTGTAGGTATATATGAATAGGCCTTGCTTGTGTACTACTCCTACTTATCTATATATATATTGGGGATATATAACACCTTCCGCTATACTGTCATATACTCGCGAAGAGGCACATCGCCATCTTCCTCACCATCATGACTCAACACTTTCTCCATACGTATGCATATGAGAATATCATACTTATCGCTGAACCTCGGAAAGGAGGTATAAACGTTATCTATGGAAATAGAGACCCACACACGCTCATCGTTCACAAAATTAAAACAAACAACGACGTCACTATAAACAATTTATTCGAAAGAGATCTACTTGAGGAGTTACGTCTAAGGACAAACCAACAAATTTCTCATCTTATGAGAAATCATTACCAAGGCGCGTCATATCTACTTCTCTCATATTATTCTCTCATATTATTTTCACTCACTTTCATCGTCGGGCAGACGATCATCAATTGAATTGGTCAACTGTAACACTAGCATCTTGGAATGTTTTTCCAACAGTTAAACTAAAACTCAACGACTTACGCGCGCCTCGATTTCAAAATTGACCATGCTGGTCACCACTGGGTTAGTGTTGCGAGGGACACTCGTAATGACTAAGTCCACGAAATCATCTCAATCGCATTTTAATCATTTTGATCATCACACTACCTCGGTACCCACACGATTCAGTACTTCAGTGCCTATCTGGTCTGTTACCTTGGCAATTACATTTTAGCCTTTATGCTACACTTGGGAAACTACGAAACTCCAACACATTTTTGGCCTTAGGGCACACTCGAACAACACGAGACACCGTGGGTGTCCTACATACCAACACATTTGGTTACATCGTGCTTCGGGCACAACACACAGCACGTGGTGCTGCATTACACAGTATGTTGATACTGCAATCTGGCACGTTAGTGCTACACTCACAGTATGTTGATACCGCAATTTGGCACATTAGTGCTACACTCACAGTACATGGGTACTGCATTACGGTGCTTCGGGCACTGCAATTACGGCACGTGGTGCTGCATTTCATAGTACTTCGGTACTACATTCATAATACATTAGTATTACATTACTGTACTTTTAGCACTGCATTACAGTACGTGGTTACTGCATTTTAGTACTTGAGGTACTACACTTTGATTTATTAGGATTACATCTACAGTACGCTAGTACTGCACTATTGTCCGTTGGACTACTTAAAATAACATAGTCTTGGTTGACTACATTAAAGACTCACGTGAACTGTTCACGTCATGACAAACCCAAAAGTCCGAGGACTTTCGAACACATACCTCAAGGAGTTCCCGAATCCCATCATTGTACATCATTGATGGTCACCTTGCACAATTGTGTAACACTCTCCTATATATGCCACTGTAATAATCATAATCTTTGAATAAAGATCTCATAAGTTTCGTTTCATTCTTATTTAAGAATCATGCCGCCTAGACGACAATCGTACACTCAGGCTGAGCTTGACTAAATTGCTGAACAAAGAGTGGCTGATGCCTTAGCTACTCGAAATCTAGCGAGACCATGCACCTATAAGGAATTTCTGAGCTGTAAGCCACCAAACTTCGTTGGAACTGAAGGGGCTGTCGGATTAATTCGATGGATCGAGAAAATGGAATATGTATTCCACATTTGCAACTGCCCCAATGACTACAAAGTTAAGTACTCCACATACACCCTTCAAGATGGTGCCCTCACATGGTGGAATTCCTACGCTCAAACCGTAGGAGTCGATACCGCTCACAAACTTCTTTGGGAGGAACTGAAACAATTAATGAAGGATGAGTATTGTCCCGGTGAGGAACTACAACAACTCGAGGACGAACTTTGGCACCTCACCGTGGAGGACAACGACATCATGACATACACCAATTGTTTCCACCAACTGGCACTTCTATGCCCAACCATGGTGAACCCTAAATACAAACGAATCGAACGGTACATCGAAGGACTCTCGATGCAAATTGAGGGAATGGTCACCGCTTCTAAACCCGCCACTATTCACGATGATGTTCGCATGGCCCACAAACTAATGGCATAGGTGGTTCGACGCGGAACACCTACAACCGAAAACTATCAAGGAAAATGGAATGAAAATTCCAGCACCAGTCATGACCCAACAAATCAACCCGAACCCTTGAGGTCCTACACTACCAAAAAACGAGGCTATGTGGGGAATAAACCATTTTGTCACGGTTGTAAACGTCATCATGATGGTTCATGTGGTTTACCCTGTGAAAGATGTCAACGATACGGACACAAAATCTGGGATTGCAGAATTCCCGCAAATCCCGACTCACAAAGGACATGCTTTAAGTGTGGTGAACCCGGACATTACAAGAAAGATTGCCCGAAACTGAAGAGCAAGGTTCACATGATCGACACCGGACGAAACCCCAACAGTAATATGGGTACGCTTTTCCCAGAACACTAAATTCTTTAATTGTAGCTAACACTACATACACATTACTCGTTTCTCAATACCGCTTTTACCTATTTAATGCCGAATGCATCATAGGGCTAGTTAACCTAGGCCCACGTAAAACTCAAGGTTTGCTTTCTGCAGACTGGTCAACTGAACGTTCACCAACCACTTAGTCCTGATAGGACTACTCTGTAAACAGTCACCTTGTGACAACTATCTAGTCCTGGATGGACTACCACGTAAATGGTTACTTTGTGACCACGACTTAACAACAATCTAAACAAACGAAATAGTCAGTGATCTGACTACTATGATGAACCACGACACAGTCATGGATTGAATGCTTTCAAACTCGACATAAGCATCGTATTTCTACTATCCACTCGATGAACTTCTCATACATACACTTCTCCCCGGACCCCACGCTACTTCACTCGAAATTTCGGGATGAAATTTTCTTAACAAGGTGATGTAGCGCAAAAAGTCACGTTTTTACCTACATTATTGACCCCATATTTAGGCCTTTTATAACAAAAACATTCTTAAAACATCATTATCTATCATATTTTGTTATAAAGGTGAAAACTTGACGGACTTTCCAAAACTATACGAAAAGGGCTGAAAATACACTAAAATAGGCACCAAATTGAGCCAAACCCTAAATCTACTGTAAACTCCATACCAAGACCTCAAAATTATCTTATTTTGTAGCTATGGATATTATAAGAACGTGGATATAAGGATTGCTCAAAACGGATCAAGGATGAAAAAGTTATGCAAGTTACAGCATAGCCGAAAGCTACAAAACGTATTCTGGACACGCCCAGGCCCCACACATCCAATTTATACCAAATTGGCATCATTAGAAGCGTAACGGAATTACGAAGCCGTAGGCGAAAGAATCAAGTCAAACGGACGCGAAACGAAGAAGATACTGCCTTCCGAAGTAACGAGAAAAGTCAGAAAAATCACACGGCCAAGCACACGGCCACCACAGGGCCGTACACAGCCTCCACCAAGCCGTACACGGCCTCTGCAGGGCTGTACATTGCCTACTTTGGTCTCACATGGCCTCATTCTTGCTTCGTTGGCTTGTACGCGTGCTTGTGGACTTGTACTCTTGGATCCAAGGCTTGCCTATATAAAGTGGGCTCATTCACCTCATTCCACACACCAATTCTTCATAGAATTCTAACTTTCTCTCTCACACACTCTCTCTCTCTACTTTCTCTCTCTAGCACTACTCTTAGGAGTTAGAGGAGAATTAGAAAGGGTAGCTAGTTAGCGTAGCGGTAGTTGTAGCGTCTGTACGGAGTCACTCCGAGACTTTGGGTCACGAGGATTTGTCTGTAATATTTATTCAGGTTATATTTATATCTCTTTTCTTTATTTCGTAAATATGATTTGCTTATATTGTGTTTGCGTTGTATTGCTTACTAGAGATGCCATGCTAGGCTAGACAAATCTGTGTTTGCTATGGTAATGGTTATGCTTAAGTAGTTATGATTTAATATCAATTGGGATGACACCATTATGAAACAACGGAGGTAACGTTAACGGCTTTCATTTGTATAGCGCCAGAAACATCACGAATGTGTGTAGTACGGAACGTGGAAGTTATGAAAGTCGTGGGCACAATCCGTTGTGGATATAATGATCCCAATTGTAACATGCTGTTACTCTGTCTGTGTGAATATTAAACTGTATCTGAATTTGTGAATTGAATCTATATTTGTTTACCTATCCAACTTATGCTGTGGTTAGAAACTTCCTGCTAAAACCTGGCCAGTTATTAGTGGTACGTACTCTACCTATTCTATGTATGATGAAGCATTTGAACTCGACATGGCTGTATTCTCTAGATTGAAACTATATCATAAGAGATACGGAGCATAGGATTAGAGATAGATAGATTCAAGCTCATATATTAAATATCTTTGAGAGACCTTTCGGGATATTTATGATCCGATCACCTGGTTATGTGAAATGGTATGAACTAGGAATAGTTATCTGTGTGCCTTTCTATTGCATGTTCTTGTTTGATTGTTGCCTTAGGAATGCTGCATGCTAGAACTGAACCTCCGATTACTATATGTAACTGCATGATTCAGATATAAGTTGATGTTTATACAGTAGAGTGATGTGCATGTAATAGTTAAGGTGATTTATATGATTAATGATGAACAATTCAATTGACCGTTAGATAAGTTAATCCAACCTAGTCCGTAGGGTAACTCCTGTTCACATTATTGTTTATTCAACAATTCGTGCCATGATACCGACACACATTTGTCAGAGATTGGGGAATAGGATTAGAGAATAACTGTTGATTTAATTGATCAGTACATTTGGGAGAACTTCCGGTGTATCTGACGCTATATAATTGCTATCCATGTGACATATTATTTATCTGATTGTAGAGACCTTTACGTTAGATATTTGATAGGATCGTAATTATACGTCATTAATAATATAGGGTATCCAATGAGCAAACTGGTAGTTTGAATCAGTGCTAAGGAAAAACCATAAAACGGCACAGTACTTCGTATAGCGTTTAAATACGTGGGAAAAGCTAAGGAACTGCCGTAGGTATAAATACTTCGTGTTAATTTAAGTTCCTGGTTACTCAACGAATTAATCATCATAACTAGTGGCCATAATATCCATAACTACTAATCCAAAGCATATACCGGCATCATAGTAAACACACTCGTATCCACTGTTCTATGAGCCTCCGTACAAACGTCTTTTCCTTTCCTGCATTTATTTCAATAGATTAGTTATAAAACAAAAACAAATCAAATCTTATTTTAAACCCTAGCTAGATTACAAAAGATAATTAGAACGCCTAAGATCCCATGCCCATTGTAGTGTAAGAATGACACTTGAGTCAACATACCGCTTACTACCCTAGTAACCTAATTAGTGCTGAAAGTATTATTAGCTTAGGATTTCCCCAGCTCTATAAATTTAAAACCCACTGTTGCACTCCCGTTGTGACAACGACCGCTTCTGGACGCAAGAAGTTTTTGGCGCCGCTGTCGGGGACTACAACGACCGATTTTAGGTATTTTTAGTTATCTTAGTTATTTAGCGATCCTTTCGGAAGATCAATATCATCCGTAAGTTACTTTTCCTGTCTTTAGGTTAGATTTCCTTTTCCGTTTTTAGATTAGTTAAACCCATCCTTTCCAAAACTCTACTTTCTACCAACAAGTTATGACGAATCGTATCACTCTCGCTTCATCAATCAAGCCACTGCTAGAGGAACGAGGAGGAACAATCGTATCATTTGCTGACGAAAACCTTAAATTAAGCCACACTTCATTAAAATGATTAAATCTCACTGTCAATTTCATGGTTTCTCGGTTGAAAATCCAAACTCTCATCTTAATAAATTCATCAACCTTTCCGACTCCTTCGAACAAACGGGATCCAGTAATGAAGTTACCCGACTTCACCTGTTTCCCTATTCTTTAGCTTCTCGAGCACAAATATGGTTTTATGAACTCGAATCCAATTTGATTCATACATGGGAGGATATGGCTACCAAATTCATGGCTAAATATTTCCCTCCATCCCTACAAACCAAGCTTAAGAATGAAATCACTGACTTTCTCCAAAAAGATAATGAATCATTAAGCTCTGCTTGGGGACGCTTTAAGAATTTGCTCAGAAGATGTCCGAATCATCAGTTTGCTGAAACGAATCTGGTCTGCACATTCTACAATAGTTTGAATCCTCATCATCAACAAACCCTCGATGCTGCTTCATCCGGAAATTTCATGCTACATACTTCAGACGAAGCGTGGAGGTTGATTGAGACGATGACGATGCATCAACATGACTTGGAGCAAGATGAATCAACTTCGGAGGAAAGGAGTACTTCTAATGCCTTGGACACTTTGAAAGCTCAAATTGAATCAATCACTAAAGTTGTCAAGGACATGCAAGAACCTTCTAAACCCAAACACGAGAAGAAACCTCAAAGGCTATTCTCAAGCCAAAGGTTCAAAGAGGACATTCTTGCCACTACTGGAGAAACCTCTGATCAAGCACATCATTCAAAATCTTTCATTCAGAGGCCAACCAATCGATCTTCTTCTCAATCGTTAGTTCTTTCTTCACCCTCTACTTCTTCTCATTTGACTTCTTGTCTAAACACCGAAATTTTCAATAACTTCATGGTTAATCAAAATAATATTAATAAACAAATTGTTGATTTTCAAAACCAAATTGATAGTTTGCTTAGAATTTCAAACGATTTAGTTAAAAACATGGAGGATAATGTAAAAAGGTTGTTTTTAAAAATTGATGAGAAGCGAAGGGAAGAAGCAATTAGCAAGGCTATTCATCATTCAACTTATGATGACATCCTTGTTATCACTAGAGGAGGAAAAGAGACTAAGAATGAGAAATCAATAAATATTCCGACAAACGAACCTTCTATTTCTTCACCTCCCACTGACTCAGTACCAGTTAAGATTCCTGTCACTTCTCCTGAGCCAGCACCTTTTAAAGCCCCAGAACTCATTATTCCTACACGTATACCTTTCCCTGGTAGGCTTAAGAAAGAGAAACAAGAAGCTCAGTTTGGAAAATATCTAGAGATGTTTAAAAGCTAACACTTAAATGTCAAACTTTTAGATGCTTTAGTTGAGATGCCTAGTTGTGCCAAATTCTTTAAAGAACTCTTATCAAATAAAGAAAAGCTTAGACAAATAGTTAACTTGCCTTTAGATGCAGAGTGCTCTTTGATCATGCAACAAGGACTACCCCCAAAGCTAGGAGATACTGGCCGTTTCACTATACCTTGTTATCTACAGGATGTTCAAACAAGTAACGCCTTAGCTGACTTAGGAGCTAGTGTAAACCTTATGCCGTATTCCCTCTATAGGAAATTAGGATTAAGCGAACTTTTACCAACTCGTATGACCATCCAATTAGCCGATAGATCAGTTAAACTCCCTCGTGGAATTGCTGAAGATATTATGGTACGTGTTTATAAATTCGTCTTTCCTGTGGATTTTGTTGTCATGGACATTGAGGAAGACACCAAAGTTCCACTCATCCTTGGCAAACCTTTCTTAAACACTGCTAAGGCCGTCATTGACGTAAATGAAAAATCTTTAAAACTTCGAGTTGGAACTGAGGAAGTCACCTTCAATGTTGACAAACTAATGAAACAACCTGTGGGAGAAGACCTTGATCTTGTAGACTTTATGCAGGAAATAATTGAAGAACATCTGGAAGAGATCCTCGCAGTAAGCAACAATAACTCTCTTCCAAACACGGTCATCACTACCAGAAGACTTTGCCAAGAATATGGAGGTCTATGCTCAGCTATCTCGGATCCACCAACCGCATATAAGGAATTGCTATTTCTTTTAAAGAAATCCAGCAATCAGCTTAACAATTCTATCACAGCTGTTCCGCTTGGATCTGGCACACCTGTCACTCTCCTAAGAAGGAACCCTACTCCTGAAGTACCTGATTCATCTCTCACAAAAAACCAAATTTTGAAGACTCTCAAAGAGATGGAGTTAATGCTTAAACCACCTTATCTACAATCCGAAAGATCAAATCCAGAGATCACATTCAGCACATCTTCTTCTGCTCAATTTCAAAGATTTGCATTCACGGAAAACAAAGATACCATAATCACTGAAGACAATGCAATCTCTCACTCTTCAAAAGAAAAATACGAGCTAAGAAAAGATGAGCTCTCCGATAAACCAGAATGGGTTGAAATAGCATCAGCCAACAGTCCAGAGATCCCTGCAGAAGATTCAGAATTTCAAACGAAGTTCGACGAGCTTAAAAGAGACGAAATTGCAAGGATGAAACCTTCCATAGAAGAACCACCAGAATTGGAGCTGAAGGGACTACCCTCACACCTTGAATACGCTTTTCTCGAAGGACCTTCACACTTACCAGTTATCATATCAAAAAACCTGAAGCCGGAAGAGAAAGCAAAACTTATTGAAGTTTTGAAGTCACATAAGAAAGCAATTGCTTGGAAGATTTCTGACATTCGAGGTATCAGTCCGAACTATTGCACTCACAAGATCTTAATGGAAAACGACTTCAGACCATCAGTACAAAGGCAAAGGAGAGTCAACCCGAAGATTCAAGAAGTAGTTAAGAAGGAAGTTATCAAAATCTTGGACGCTGGCCTGATTTACCCTATTTCAGATTCCCCTTGGGTCAGCCCAGTTCAAGTTGTCCCAAAGAAAGGAGGAATGACGGGTATCGCTAACGAAAATAATGAATTAATTCCAACACGAGCCGTCACCGGTTGGAGGGTGTGTATTGATTATCGAAAACTAAATGAAGCCACTCGCAAAGATCACTTCCCTCTACCGTTCATTGATCAGATGCTGGAGAGATTGTCAGGAAATGAATTCTACTGTTTTCTTGATGGATTCTCCGGTTATTTTCAGATTCCTCTCGATCCAAAGGACCAAGAAAAGATGACATTCACATGTCCATATGGAACTTTCGCCTACCGACGTATGCCGTTTGGCTTATGTAATGCACCTGCTACATTTCAACGGTGCATGGTAGCAATTTTCCATGACATGATCGAACAATGCATGGAGGTATTCATGGACGACTTCTCAGTCTTTGGAGATTCCTTCTCTACTTGTCTTTCTAACTTGGATCGGATGCTTACCCGATGTGAAGAATCATACCTCGTTTTGAATTGGGAAAAATGCCATTTCATGGTAAAAGAAGGAATAGTCTTAGGGCACCGCATATCAAAAGCCGGAATTGAAGTTGACAAAGCTAAAGTTGAAACTATCTCAAAACTTCCTCCACCTACTTCTGTTAAAGCCATCCGAAGTTTTCTAGGTCACGCCGGATTCTACCGTCGCTTCATCAAGGATTTCTCTAAAATCTCTCGACCTATGACTCATCTTCTTGAAAAAGATACTCCGTTTGCCTTTACAGATGAATGTCTCCAAGCTTTTAACTACCTGAAAGATCAGCTTGTACATGCACCGATAATGATTGCCCCAGATTGGAGCCTTCCATTTGAGATCATGTGCGATGCTAGTGATTTCGCAGTTGGAGCTGTATTGGGACAGAGGAAGGATAAGCACTTTCAACCAATATACTATGCCAGCAAAACGCTCACGGACGCTCAAGAAAATTACACAACCACAGAAAAGGAGCTGCTTGCGGTAGTATTTGCTTTCGATAAATTATGTTCCTATCTTATGTTGTCCAAAACTATTGTCTATACAGATCATTCAGCCTTGAAATATCTTTTCAAAAAGCAAGATGCAAAGCCTAGACTGCTAAGATGGATTTTACTCCTACAAGAATTCGATATCGAGATCAGAGATAAGAAAGGAGCAGAAAACGTTGCAGCAGATCATCTAAGCCGATTAGAAAATCCTACACTACAGCAGCTTAATGAAAAGGATATTCAAGACCAGTTTCCTGAAGAACAACTCATGCACATCAGCAAATACCATCAAGGATCGACATCCAAAGATCCTTGGTATGCTGATCATGCTAATTTCCTGGTGGGAAACATAATACCCAAAGGAATGCCGACATATCAAAGACGAAGATTCTTCCGTGACATAAAGAATTACTATTGGGACGATCCTTTCCTCTTTAAGGTTTGCCCTGATCAGATCATTAGAAGATGCATCGATGGGAAGGAAGCAGAACAAATCCTTCGACAAAGCCACCATGGACCTACTAGAGGACATCACGCAGTTAACATAACAGCACGAAAGGTGTATGATTCTGGCTTTTACTGGCCAACCATCTATCGAGACACTTATGACCTGGTGAAACGCTGCGACATTTGCCAAAGACAAGGCAATGTGTCAGCAAGGAACGAAATGCCACTCACTAATATCCAGGCTTGTGAGATCTTTGATATCTGGGGGTTAGATTTTATGGGACCGTTCCCTAAATCTAATGGAAAAGAATACATCCTAGTTGCTGTCGATTATGTCTCCAGGTGGGCCGAAGCACAAACTTTCTCAACAAATGATGCCAGAGTAGTGACGAAGTTTCTCAAACAACTATTCTGTCGATTCGGAACTCCAAAAGCTATCATAAGTGATCGTGGCACTCACTTCTGCAACACTCAATTCATGAAGGTTATGCAGCAGTATGGCGTCACTCACAAGATGTCCACCGCCTATCATCCACAAAAATGGACAAGCTGAGATCACGAACAGAGCTTTAAAGAGAATCTTGGAGCGAACAGTCGGAAATCATGGGGATAAGTGGGATGACAAATTAGACGATGCGTTGTGGGCATTCAGAACTGCTTACAAAACACCTTTAGGTACCACACCATATCGTCTGGTTTATGGCAAGGCATGTCACCTACCAGTAGAGTTGGAATACAAAGCATACTGGGCGCTGAAGAACTGCAACCTAGACACTTCTGTAACAGGTTCCCATCGGAGAATGCAACTAAATGAGTTGGCCGAATTAAGAAATCAAGCATATGAAAGCTCCCTGAACTACAAAGATAGAACCAAGAGGATTCATGATTCCAAGCTTAAACTCTCAAGGTTCAAACCAGGAGATAAAGTGCTTCTCTTCAATTCGCGCTTCAAAAAGTTCTCTGGAAAATTCAAGATCAGGTGGACCGGACCATTCATAATCTCAAAGGTATTCCCTTATGGTGCAGTCGAACTCGAATCACCAGAAGGTAATTTTAAGGTAAATGGTCATCGGTTAAAGCATTACATCGAAGACTTCCCCATTCGTGAGGATGTCTTTATCTTCGAACCACCATGAGTCAGCCAGAAAGGTACAAGAGTCGAGCTAAAAGACTCTTTAAACAAAGCGCTCTTGGGAGGCACCCCAAACTTATCTTAATTTTCCTGTCCTTTTTATTTCTTAGTTTATTTTAATCTAGTATTGTTATCACTGATCTAATATATGCAGGCTTGCAACTTATCATACAATCAAATAGCTTTATCTGAGATAAGTTTTATTTACACAAGTGCAAAAAAGTTCAGATGACATTCCATCTGTCCTTTCTGCATTTGTTCACTTTCTATTAGCATTACCTGTTTTATGTTTATTTCAGGATGGATGCTCGGATCAAGACTGAGGATCATGTTGCTGAGAGGCAACCTAGACAGAGGAGACGACACAGACCCAGACAGAGGAGACACCCCAGACACAGGAGAGCTTTACCTGCTATCCTTGAGGAGGGACTTGTAGATGTTCAGCTAGAGCACGAGGAGGAGGCCACGTCACCTGCAGCCCAGCCACGTGAGTGCACCTTCCTGCAACCTCAAGGCCTACAGAGTTTGCGTAGGTTTTCCACCACGTGAGTGCACCTTCCTGAAAGGTGTAAGCAGCGAATTTGACCTTGTTGGTCTCAGTGCAGTCGTAGAGACTGAAAACAGATTCCATACGCTCAATCCAACGGATCAAGCCAATGGCACCTTCCGTGCCCTTGAAGTATAACGGTTTACAGCTAAGAAAGTCCTTATAGGAGCAAGGTTTGGGTGGTGGAGTATTGGTTGATGTGTCCTCGCTACCAGGTGGTGTTCGGGTAGCCAAGGCTTCGGTCACACTGCGGGCAATGATTCCCGCGATCTCAGCTTCGCTAAGGGTAATTTGACGGCGAGGAGGCATGATGCTGAGTAAGAAAGAACAAGGAAATGAAATAAGATACTAGTCCGAGTATGGTGAACTAGTGGTGTGTTTGTCATTTCGAGACAAAGCGTTAGAGAGAAAGAGGCCTATATTCATATAATATAATATAGCCTAAAGTTGTAATGATGTCTACTTATGTATATATATATATGTACATCACATAATAACCTATTGAGTGTCTAGCACAGACGTGTTTTGAGTCCCGTTTCTCTCGAGGTCAGAGTCAACTAATGCATTCCTGTTCAACATAACTCTTTCAGATTTCACATCATCTTTCTTTAATTGTACATAGTTGATCAGGCTATGTTAAATTAAAGTCGTATGATGTAATCCCTGAACTAGTCATGACTAATAAGGAATACTGCCTAACGGTCATAGTCTAGGCCCACTAAATGCAACCTAGTTCACTAAAACCTTAGGCTCTGATACCAATCTGTGACACCCCCAAATTTAATGATTTGCGGAAGCTTGATTTGGGTGTCACTAATCAATATACAAAGCACATAAGATATAATGAACGACCACTATATGCGTCGTTTTAAACTTGTATAGATAAAGTAAATGTTTACATCAAAATGTAGTTACATTAGCTCGATTCCTGAAATTGAGAGATTACATATCATAATTACTTTTACAAAATATAATAATGCAGTCCAATCTCTAGTTGTATGTATGCTGACTCGAGCTAATATTTCTTGCTTGTGCAGCCAACCTACTGCTGGGTACCTGTGATAAATACTAAAATGGGTCAGCGAAAACGCTGGTGAGCTCACAGGTTTGTATGTCAATGTATAGTTGTCAGAACCGCAAGATTTATATTGAATTTAAAATGCAATTAAGCAAAATAAAAGTTATACTGTCCATGAGCACATAGTCTGAGCTTAACTTGATTTGTCAGGCCCACTTAAGGAAACCTAACTTGAAATGCCTCCTACGAGTGCCTAATCAACACTCGTCTTCCCAAATGCTAATACATCCGTTTGACCGGTTAGTGCGTGCTAACCCGGATGAGGATTGTCAATCCCATATGATATCATATACTAACATTCACGCTAAAATATTAGAGACTATGATATAGAGGACTTTAATTGATTAGCTTGAAACTCATGTAGTATTTGAAGGTTGGCACTTGCGTTCTACTTGTAAAACAAAATGAAGTAGTAATATCACACCCCTGGTAAAAGTAGTGAAAATGGGGCCATGAAACTCACCTGAGTCTTGGAGTGTTTAAGTTAATAAACTTGAAGTAATTAGGTGTGAGTTGATGTCCAAAGACTTGAAACCTGAATGTGTCCACGACACTTGATTGTTATTAATTGTACCGGTATCTCGAAAGACTACCTTTGTAGTTGTTATTTAATTATATATGTCCAAATTACTACGATTTGGTTGATTAATTGTTTTGTTTCAAGTTACTACGACTTGATTGACTAAATTATCCAAGTTACTACGACTTGGTTGATTGAATAATCTGTTTTGTAAGTTTTGAAAATGTGTACTGCCCGTTGGTGACGGTTTGTAATAATAATAATTCTAAAATGTTGACTTTGCTACAGTACTGCTACAGTAAATTTGACTTTTTTGAACAGTAACTTTGACTTCAAAATTCTGGTTTTTCTGTGTTTTGCGACACAACATGCGACACAAAGATTTGACATGCGACACAATGGTTGTGTCGCAGACGTCATGCGACACAAGGATACGACACAGGGACTGTGTCGCATCGAATACGAAATGCTAATTTAATAGCGACATAGTGGTTGTGTCGTATAGAAATACGACATAATTTGCGACATAGTGTACGACACAATATTGTGTCGTATGGGTTACGACGTTAACGGTTTGGTACGACACAAGATGCGACATAACGGGTTTTATGCGACATAGTATGCGACACAATGCTTGTGTCGCATAGATGAACATCAGCCCAGAAACTTGCGACTGACGAGATTTTCAACCTCAAAACCCAAATTAAACTCGTTTTCCAGCTGTAAAATCATGTTTCTTTCATGTATTTGGACATATATAGTTAAATACAACATTATAACACTAAAACAAACACACATTTGATAGATCTAAGAGTTTTTATAAAAATCCTTACAATCGAATTTTGAAGCGATTTGAGGCCGAAAATGATGTTGTTGCTTTTGTTAATCTTGTTCCACTTGTAGTGAGGATTCCGAAAATGAAATTTTTGAGGGTCGATTTGGTGATTCCGAAATTTGGTGATGATTTGGTTGAGAGTGTTTTAGTTGTGTGTGTGTTTTTGGTTAGATGAAATGAAAAAGAGGAAGGAAGGTGGATGATGATAGGGGCTGCATTTTTGGAGGGTGGGGGCCCACCAAAGTGTGGGTCTCCATCTTTTTAATTTCTGTACCCGCGCTCCGTGCGGTGTTCGTTTTTTTTTTTTTTTTTTTTTTTCGATTGTTTAAACGTTTAAATAATTTTATGAACATTGAATTATAATTTGTAAAACCCGGATATTTATCTAATGTTTGCCTTGAAGTATTTCACCAATTTCTTAATACTTGAGTTATAATTATAACTTAGTTTGTTTTGCTTTGTTTACGCGTTTACTACTTTAATCGCGTAGACTTCGTTTGTACATTATGAACTTGACTTGAGATATTCTCCAAATAATATTCTTGATATAATTGCATTATCAAATAATGTTACATTATTTAATTAAATTGTTCACCAACGTCCGCATTTTATTGAACCGAAATACATTCGATTTGAATTGAGCGCGATTTAATCAAATCGTTTACTTGTACATATATATTCAACAAACAATATATACATATATATATTAATTGATACAGTAATTAGCCTATCAAAGCACTAATTACACATATAAACACTTGATTAGGCACTAATCACTAGTCCTAATTTGACGGGTGTCACATTCTCCCCCTGTTAGAAGAATTTCGTCCCGAAATTTAAGTTGAAGTTGTATTTGAAGTTGAGTCATTGAAGAGTTGAGGATACTTGAGTCGCATTTGATCCTCTCGTTCCCAGGTGAATTCCGGACCACGCCTCGAATTCCACCTGACCTTGTCAATTGGAATGCGACTTTGTTTGAGTTGTTTGACCTCACGGTCCATGATTTCGGCGGGTTCCTCAACAAAGTGGAGTTTCTCGTCAACTCGAATTTCATCGAGTGGAATGATAAGTGTCTCATCAGATAGACACTTCTTCAGATTTGAGACATGGAATGTGGGATGCACACTGCTGAGTTCGGATGGCAGCTGCAATCGATATGCTACTGGACCAATCCTTTCAAGGATCTCGAATGGTCCAATGTATCTGGGATTCAACTTTCCTCGTTTGCCAAATCGGATTACGCCTTTCCAAGGCGATACTTTGAGTAGAACTCGATCCCCAACCTGGAACTCGAGTGGTTTGCGTCTCACGTCAGCATAACTTTTCTGACGATCACGCGCGGCCTTAAGCTTGTTTTGAATTTCAACAATTCTCTCGGTCGTCTCGTGAATGATTTCTGGACCTGTGAGTTGGCTATCCCCAACTTCGGTCCAACAGATAGGTGACCGGCACTTACGACCGTACAGTGCCTCGAAGGGTGCAGCTTTGATGCTGGTATGATAACTGTTGTTGTACGAGAACTCGCACAATGGTAGATGTTTTTCCCAGTTCACACCGAAGTCTACTACGCAGGCCCGTAGCATGTCTTCTAGTGTTTGAATGGTTCGTTCGCTTTGACCGTCTGTTTGAGGATGGTATGCGGTACTCATATCAAGTCGAGTACCCAGGGATTTTTGAAGTGATTGCCAAAATTGTGAAGTGAAACGACTATCTCTATCGGAGATAATTGAGATTGGAACACCGTGTTTGGTCACGATTTCCTTCAGATAAATGTTGGTGAGGCGTTCCATTTTGTCGGATTCCTTGATTGCCAGGAAGTGAGCAGATTTTATGAGACGATCCACGATCACCCAAATGGAATCGCAACCGCTTGAGGATTTGGGTAGTTTGGTTATGAAGTCCATGGCAATTTGTTCCCATTTCCATTCAGGAAGACTGGGTTGTTGAAGTAAACCAGAAGGTTTTTGATATTCGATTTTGACTTTGGAGCAAGTAAGGCACTTGCTGACATAGGTGGCGATTTCGGCTTTCATGTTCGGCCACCAGTAGAAGTCCTTGATACCGTGGTACATTTTGTCGGATCCCGGATGGATAGAATATTTGGACTTGTGAGCTTCATCCATCACCAAGTCTCGTAGGTTCCCAAATTTAGGCAACCAGATTCGGTTTGAGAAATACTTAATCCCGTTAGATTTGATTTCGAATTGTTTATCCATGCCCCGCAAGGCTTCATCTTTGACATTTTCAGGTTTTAAGGCTTCGAGTTGAGCAGTGAGGATTTGAATGTTCAAATTGTTGTGAATGGTCATACTGAGGGCTCGAACCCGAAGTGGTTTCACTCGCTCTTTTCGACTGAGGGCATCAGCAACAACATTTGCTTTGCCTGGATGATATTTGAGCTCGCAGTCGTAATCGGTAAGCAACTCGACCCATCGACGTTGCCTCATGTTGAGATCCTTCTGATCGAATATGTGTTGAAGGCTTTTATGGTCGGTAAAGATTGTACATCTGGTACCATAAAGGTAATGTCTCCAGATTTTGAGGGCAAAAACGACAGCTCCTAGCTCGAGGTCGTGGGTGGTGTAATTCTTTTCATGAATCTTAAGCTGTCGAGAAGCATAAGCTATGACTTTGTCCCGTTGCATGAGCACACAACCGAGACCTTGATGAGAAGCATCGCAGTATACCACGAAGTCATCGGTGCCTTCAGGTAAAGATAGGATAGGAGCACTGCAAAGCTTTTGTTTTAAGAGTTGGAATGCCGACTCTTGTTTATCAGTCCAGTCAAACTTTTTGTCTTTCTGGGTCAGCGTCGTGAGTGGTATGGCTATCTTGGAGAAATTTTCAATGAATCGTCGATAGTATCCGGCCAGTCCTAGAAACTGCCGTACTTCGGTCGGAGTGGTTGGCGATTGCCAGTCTTTGATAGCCTCGATTTTTGACGGGTCGACGTGAATCCCCTGACTGTCAATCACGTGACCAAGGAATTGAACGGTTTTGATCCAGAACTCACACTTAGAGAACTTGGCATAGAGCTCCTCGTGTTTAAGTAGTTCAAGGATGGTTCTGAGGTGTTGCGCATGCTCTACTTTGCTTCGTGAATATATGAGGATGTCATCGATGAATACAATGACAAACTTATCAAGGTAAGGTTTACACACCCGATTCATAAGGTCCATGAATACAGCCGGTGCATTGGTTAGGCCGAATGGCATCACTTGGAATTCGTAATGCCCGTAACGGGTTCTGAAAGCGGTTTTTGGAATATCGGCATCGCGAACACGCAATTGGTGATAACCGGATCGGAGATCAATCTTTGAATAACAACTCGACCTTTGAAGTTGGTCGAACAGGTCATCGATTCGAGGAAGTGGATACCGGTTCTTGACAGTTAACTTGTTCAACTCTCGATAGTCGATACACATTCGAAAAGAACCATCTTTCTTCTTAACAAATAGGACCGGAGCTCCCCAAGGTGAAGAACTCGGCCTGATAAATCCTCGTTCCAGGAGTTCCTGTAATTGGGTGGACAGCTCCTGAAGTTCGGACGGAGCTAAACGGTATGGTGCTCGGGCCACAGGCGCAGCACCTGGTACAAGATCGATTGAGAACTCAACCTGTCTTGGTGGTGGTAGACCAGGCAGTTCCTCAGGAAAGACTACTGGAAAGTCTCGAACAATTGGAACATCCTCAAGTCGCTTCTCCTCCGACTTTTTCTCCATGATGTGCGCGAGGATTGATGGATAACCCTTTCTCAGAAATTTCCGGGTTTTAAGACAAGATATGATGTTAAGCCTCGTCCCTCCGGTCTCCCCCTGTATGACTAGGGTTCTACCGACAGTGAGAGGTATGCGAACAATTTTGTCATAGCAGATGATTTCGGCACGATATTTGGATAACCAGTCCATGCCTACGATGACATCGAAACTTCCTATCTCAATAGGCATAAGATCTATGGAGAAGATTTCGTCGGCTAGATTTAAAGTGCAATTAGGCATCACACTATTGGTTTCTATCAATTTGCCATTTGCTAGCTCTACGGTGTACTTAACGTCTAAAGCAACAGGTGTAATGTCAAGTAGAGGGCAAAATTCATCGGAAATAAAACTTCTATCGGCACCAGTATCAAACAGTATGGAAGCAGTTAAATTGTTGAGGAGGAACATACCCGTGACCACGTTCGGGTCCTGACGGGCGTCCCCTGAGTTGATCACGAAGGCGCTACTTTTGGTGTTGTTGTTGTTGTTGCGGTGGTTGTTGTTGTTGCCCTTGTTCTTCAATTTTGGGCAAGAATCCCTAAAGTGTCCTGGGTTTCCACATTCGTAGCAGGACTTAGGTTGTCGGGTATTTTTGTCAGAGGGGCTGTTGTTGGATTTGGGGGCTCGGCAATCCTTAGTCGAATGCCCGTACCTCCTGCAGTTGTTGCAAGGAGTACCGCACTGACCAAAGTGGTGATAGTTACACTTGGGACAATAAGGTCTGTCCCCGGTGTAGCTGCGGTTGGATTCAGAGTTGGTGTTGTAGACTTGGATGGCGTTGTTTTTCTTGTTTGAGTTGTGGTGGTGCTCAGTAGATTTGCGTTTGTTGTTGTTAGAGGATGAGGTGTTGGAAGTCTCACGGCTGACAACTAGAGCCATGAGTTCGTGGGCCAATCGAATGGCACTCTCAGTAGTAGTTGGTTTGGATGAGGCGACGTTGCCCTGGATGTTCTCGGGAAGTCCACGAATGTATTTCTTAATGCCCTTACTTTCTGGTTCGACCAAACCCGGGCATAATAAGGCAAACTGCTGAAACTTGGTGGTATATTCAGCAACATCATTTCCCTGCACCTCCAGATGCCAGAATTCTTCTTCCAGCCTGTGCAATTCCTCTTCAGGACAGTATTTTTCTGTCAGTTTCTTCTTCAGTTCGGCCCAAGGAAGCCGATTTGCAACCTCAAGGCCTACAGAGTTTGCGTAGGTTTTCCACCACGTGAGTGCACCTTCCTGAAAGGTGTAAGCAGCGAATTTGACCTTGTTGGTCTCAGTGCAGTCGTAGAGACTGAAAACAGATTCCATACGCTCAATCCAACGGATCAAGCCAATGGCACCTTCCGTGCCCTTGAAGTATAACGGTTTACAGCTAAGAAAGTCCTTATAGGAGCAAGGTTTGGGTGGTGGAGTATTGGTTGATGTGTCCTCGCTACCAGGTGGTGTTCGGGTAGCCAAGGCTTCGGTCACACTGCGGGCAATGATTCCCGCGATCTCAGCTTCGCTAAGGGTAATTTGACGGCGAGGAGGCATGATGCTGAGTAAGAAAGAACAAGGAAATGAAATAAGATACTAGTCCGAGTATGGTGAACTAGTGGTGTGTTTGTCATTTCGAGACAAAGCGTTAGAGAGAAAGAGGCCTATATTCATATAATATAATATAGCCTAAAGTTGTAATGAGGTCTACTTATGTATATATATATGTACATCACATAATAACCTATTGAGTGTCTAGCACAGACGTGTTTTGAGTCCCGTTTCTCTCGAGGTCAGAGTCAACTAATGCATTCCTGTTCAACATAACTCTTTCAGATTTCACATCATCTTTCTTTAATTGTACATAGTTGATCAGGCTATGTTAAATTAAAGTCGTATGATGTAATCCCTGAACTAGTCATGACTAATAAGGAATACTGCCTAACGGTCATAGTCTAGGCCCACTAAATGCAACCTAGTTCACTAAAACCTTAGGCTCTGATACCAATCTGTGACACCCCCAAATTTAATGATTTGCGGAAGCTTGATTTGGGTGTCACTAATCAATATACAAAGCACATAAGATATAATGAACGACCACTATATGCGTCGTTTTAAACTTGTATAGATAAAGTAAATGTTTACATCAAAATGTAGTTACATTAGCTCGATTCCTGAAATTGAGAGATTACATAGCATAATTACTTTTACAAAATATAATAATGCAGTCCAATCTCTAGTTGTATGTATGCTGACTCGAGCTAATATTTCTTGCTTGTGCAGCCAACCTACTGCTGGGTACCTGTGATAAATACTAAAATGGGTCAGCGAAAACGCTGGTGAGCTCACAGGTTTGTATGTCAATGTATAGTTGTCAGAACCGCAAGATTTATATTGAATTTAAAATGCAATTAAGCAAAATAAAAGTTATACTGTCCATGAGCACATAGTCTGAGCTTAACTTGATTTGTCAGGCCCACTTAAGGAAACCTAACTTGAAATGCCTCCTACGAGTGCCTAATCAACACTCGTCTTCCCAAATGCTAATACATCCGTTTGACCGGTTAGTGCGTGCTAACCCGGATGAGGATTGTCAATCCCATATGATATCATATACTAACATTCACGCTAAAATATTAGAGACTATGATATAGAGGACTTTAATTGATTAGCTTGAAACTCATGTAGTATTTGAAGGTTGGCACTTGCGTTCTACTTGTAAAACAAAATGAAGTAGTAATATCACACCCCTGGTAAAAGTAGTGAAAATGGGGCCATGAAACTCACCTGAGTCTTGGAGTGTTTAAGTTAATAAACTTGAAGTAATTAGGTGTGAGTTGATGTCCAAAGACTTGAAACCTGAATGTGTCCACGACACTTGATTGTTATTAATTGTACCGGTATCTCGAAAGACTACCTTTGTAGTTGTTATTTAATTATATATGTCCAAATTACTACGATTTGGTTGATTAATTGTTTTGTTTCAAGTTACTACGACTTGATTGACTAAATTATCCAAGTTACTACGACTTGGTTGATTGAATAATCTGTTTTGTAAGTTTTGAAAATGTGTACGGCCCGTTGGTGACGGTTTGTAATAATAATAATTCTAAAATGTTGACTTTGCTACAGTACTGCTACAGTAAATTTGACTTTTTTGAACAGTAACTTTGACTTCAAAATTCTGGTTTTTCTGTGTTTTGCGACACAACATGCGACACAAAGATTTGACATGCGACACAATGGTTGTGTCGCAGACGTCATGCGACACAAGGATACGACACAGGGACTGTGTCGCATCGAATACGAAATGCTAATTTAATAGCGACATAGTGGTTGTGTCGTATAGAAATACGACATAATTTGCGACATAGTGTACGACACAATATTGTGTCGTATGGGTTACGACGTTAACGGTTTGGTACGACACAAGATGCGACATAACGGGTTTTATGCGACATAGTATGCGACACAATGCTTGTGTCGCATAGATGAACATCAGCCCAGAAACTTGCGACTGACGAGATTTTCAACCTCAAAACCCAAATTAAACTCGTTTTCCAGCTGTAAAATCATGTTTCTTTCATGTATTTGGACATATATAGCTAAATACAACATTATAACACTAAAACAAACACACATTTGATAGATCTAAGAGTTTTTATAAAAATCCTTACAATCGAATTTTGAAGCGATTTGAGGCCGAAAATGATGTTGTTGCTTTTGTTAATCTTGTTCCACTTGTAGTGAGGATTCCGAAAATGAAATTTTTGAGGGTCGATTTGGTGATTCCGAAATTTGGTGATGATTTGGTTGAGAGTGTTTTAGTTGTGTGTGTGTGTTTGGTTAGATGAAATGAAAAAGAGGAAGGAAGGTGGATGATGATAGGGGCTGCATTTTTGGAGGGTGGGGGCCCACCAAAGTGTGGGTCTCCATCTTTTTAATTTCTGTACCCGCGCTCCGTGCGGTGTTCTTTTTTTTTTTTTTTTTTTTTCCGATTGTTTAATCGTTTAAATAATTTTATGAACATTGAATTATAATTTGTAAAACCCGGATATTTATCTAATGTTTGCCTTGAAGTATTTCACTAATTTCTTAATACTTGAGTTATAATTATAACTTAGTTTGTTTTGCTTTGTTTGCGCGTTTACTACTTTAATCGCGTAGACTTCGTTTGTACATTATGAACTTGACTTGAGATATTCTCCAAATAATATTCTTGATATAATTGCATTATCAAATAATGTTACATTATTTAATTAAATTGTTCACCAACGTCCGCATTTTATTGAACCGAAATACATTCGATTTGAATTGAGCGCGATTTAATCAAATCGTTTACTTGTACATATATATTCAACAAACAATATATACATATATATATTAATTGATACAGTAATTAGTCTATCAAAGCACTAATTACACATATAAACACTTGATTAGGCACTAATCACTAGTCCTAATTTGACGGGTGTCACACCACCTTTCAGGTTGGGACCAAACCCAGGACCATCTCGACCACCCTGGTCTTTCTTTCCTGCTGTTGGACCTTTTGTTGGATCTGCTGCTGGACTATCTACTGGACACCCTATTTCTCCTGCTGCTGAGCCTGCTATCTCTGGGACCTCTGCATCTATGGATCCAGTTCTTCGTGAGCAGCTTTATGCCATGCTTGATGTTTCGAGCCCAGCTCCTGCACCAGTCTATGACAGGACTGCAGAGGATGAGTTTGATCCAGATAGCGATGACTTGCTAGATGACTATTATTAGTTTACTTTATCTTTATTTTATCTTTATTTCGTGTATTATTCTGTACTTATGAGATGTGATACTCTGATGAGGTTGTGATAACTGCAGAACTAGCTTCGTATGGAATGGCTGAGCCTGAACTTCTGAAATCATTTGCACGACTTCTGCACGAACCTGGTCCAACTCCAGTAACCACTATTTATAGCGAAGTTCCTTTTCAGTATTTTCATTTTAAAAATTTTGCCATGACCCCCATTTCAAACTCTTAGTGTGGGATTAGCAACCCCATTCTTAGAAAATACTTGAAACTAAAAATTGTTCAATAAAATCATTAAAACCCTAAGTATGGGATTCTCCCTACTTAGTGGCAAAACATTGAGGACAATGTTTATTTTTAAGTGAACCATTTTGAAGTCAACAATATATGTAAGGCTACAAAATTTTCAAATAAACTCAAAAGGTTAAGCAGAAAGAGGTAGAATCAGGTCAGATTCCAACTTTTTCTTAATGAAAGTCTAAGAGGGGCATCACATGGTTGGGCACATACAACCCTATAAACTTGCGGTGAGGTACTTGAGCCTAATAACATTCATTTTTAATGCTTCACTTTTCGTTTGTTGTATGCGACCGGTGCATGCATTTTGAAATAGAACTTGCTCATGACATGCGTTTCGAGACCATATTGACATGTGCCATACGTGGCATAGGTGCAATTAAATGACCTGGACATTTTTAGGAATAACCCCCTTTTCTCATATCTTTTCAAGCCAACCCTTTTCCGACACTTTTAGTGTTGAAAATCCCCTAGAAAACCCTGTTGAGCCTAAGCCTTTTCGTTTCTTTCAAAACTCTAAAAACCACATTTCCACTCACCACCAAAACGTCTTGATAAAAGAAATTTCTGAGGAAGTAAGAAACAGCTATTTGGATGTCCTTACCCACTCGAGCAATTGCTCCCTCAAGTCATAAATTCCTGGTGACGAACTTCAAAAGAAGAATATCAAAAGAAATCACCCGAAGCTCCCAAAAGAATCATTCATGGAGCCGTAAAAATTATCTTGAAGAAACTGCAAAAGCGAAAAGAGGATGAGACATCTAAAAAAGCAAAAGAAAAAAGAAAAAAAATAGAAAAAGAAAATGCCTCAAGAAAATACAAAAAGAAATAATAAAAGATATAAGGAAGTTCAAGAATCATCCAAAAAAGAAGAAATTCTCGGTGGATTCCCCTTTCTACAGGATTCAGTCAAATAAAGGTTTCTCACGACCTTAAGAGTTTTTGGAGTCAAGATCAGTCCTTCCTTCCATACCCTACCAACCTTTCCTTTTCAAAATATATCCCTTTTCACCCCCAAAATACAACCCAATCAAATGTCCTGGGATAATTAGTGTTGTCCCTGTCTAAGTGGTGGAGATTCGATTCTCGATCAAGCCTATGACGATGAATGCTGCATGACTGGTATTATGAGCGATTTCGTTTGATCTAGATTATTAGGAAAACCGATACACTTGTGTGGATTGAGTGACTACCTGGTGAGGAATCGCCCAGTCATGTATATTCCAAGATCACAAGAATTGAAAGCATGCCTAAGATGATCATTCTGAAAAATTGGATACGTCGTGTGCATATCTCCTATGTTACACCTGAGGGATTATTTGATTATTTTCGTATTTTTACTTATATTTATGACTCCCGTAAAAACATTTTTCAGAAAAAGTTTCTGGGTGAAGTTGACAGGCGGAATTGCTTGAGGACAAGCAAAACTCTAAGTGTGGGATATTTGATGTAGCGCAAAAAGTCACGTTTTTACCTACATTATTGACCCCATATTTAGGCCTTTTATAACAAAAACATTCTTAAAACATCATTATTTATCATATTTTATTATAAAGGTGAAAACTTGACGGACTTTCCAAAACTATACGAAAAGGGCTGAAAATACACTGAAATAGGCACCAAATTGAGCCAAACCCTAAATCTACTGTAAACTCCATACCAAGACCTCACAATTATCTTGTTTTGTATCTATGGAGATTACGAGAACGTGGATATAAGGATTGCTCAAAACGGATCAAGGATGAAAAAGTTATGCAAGTTACAGCACAGCCGAAAGCAACAAAATGTATTCTGGACACGCCTGGGCCCCACACATCCAATTTCTACCAAATTGGCATCATTAGAAGCGTAACAGAATTACGAAGCCGTAGGCGAAAGAATCAAGTCAAACGGACGCGAAACGAAGAAGATACGGCCTTCCGAAGTAACGAGAAAAGTCAGAAAAATCACACGGCCAAGCACACGGCCACCACAGGGCTGTACACGGCCTCCACCAAGCCGTACACGGCCTGTAGATAGCCGTACACGGCCTCTGCATGGCCGTACATGGCCTACTTTGGTCTCACATGGCCTCGTTCTTGCTTCGTTGGCTTGTACGTGTGCTTGTGGACTTGTACTCTTGGATCCAAGGCTTGCCTATAAATAGTGGGCTCATTCACCTCATTTCACACACCAATTCTTCATAGAATTCTCACTTTCTCTCTCACACACTCTCTCTCTACTTTCTCTCTCTATCACTACTCTTAGGAGTTAGAGGAGAATTAGAAAGGGTAGCTAGTTAGCGTAGCGGTAGTTGTAACGTCTGTACGGAGTCACTCCGAGACTTTGGGTCACGAGGATTTGTCTGTAATACTTATTCAGGTTATATTTATATCTCTTTTCTTTATTTCGTAAATATGATTTGCTTATATTGTGTTTGCATTGTATTGCTTACTAGAGATGCCATGCTAGGCTAGACAAATCTGTGTTTGCTATGATAATGGTTATGCTTAAGTAGTAATGATTTAATATGCAATTGGGATGACGCCATTATGAAACAACGGAGGTAACGTTATACGGCTTTCATTTGTATAGCGCTGAAAACATCACAAATGTGTGTAGTACGGAACGTGAAAGCTATGAAAGTCGTGGGCACAATCCGTTGTGGAAATAATGATCCCAATTATAACATGATGTTACTCTGTCTGTGTGAATATTAAACTGTATCTGAATTTGTGAATTGAATCTCTATTTGTTTACCTATCCAACTTATGCTGTGGTTAGAAACTTCCTGCTAAAACCTGGCCAGTTATTAGTGGTACGTACTCTACCTATTCTATGTATGATGAAGCATTTGAACTCGACATGGCTGTATTCTCTAGATTGAAACTATATCATAAGAGATACGGAGCATAGGATTAGAGATAGGTTAGATTCAAGCTCATATATTAAATATCTTTGAGAGACCTTTCCGGAATTTATGATCCGATCATCTGGTTATGTGAAATGGTATGAACTAGGAATAGTTATCTGTGTGCCTTTCTATTGCATGTTCTTGTTTGATTGTTGCCTTAGGAATGCTGCATGCTAGAACTGAACCTCCGATTACTATATGTAACTGCATGATTCAGATATAAGTTGATGTTTATATAGTAGAGTGATGTGCATGTAATAGTTAAGGTGATTTATATGATTAATGATGAACAATTCAATTGACCGTTAGACAAGTTAAGCCAACCTATTCCGTAGTGTAACTCCTGTTCACATTATTGTTTATTCAACAATTCGTGCCATGATACCGACACACATTTGTCAGAGATTGGGGAATAGGATTAGAGAATAACTGTTGATTGAATTGATCAGTACATTTGGGAGAACTTCCGGTGTATCTGACACTATATAATTGCTATCCATGTGACATATTATTTATCTGATTATAGAGACCTTTACATTAGATATTTGATAGGATCGTAATTATACGTCATTAATAATATAGGGTATCCAATGAGCAAACTGGTAGTTTGAATCAATGCTAAGGAAAAACCATAAAACGGCACAAATCTGAATGAAACGAGCGATGCATACAGTTATGCTTTGGCAAGGCCATCATCGCTGTGCCGGTTGAATTCGTTAAATAGAGATGTCGGGCATGCGCTACTGAAACTTATTTCATGGTGGTACTTTAGTCATATAAGTATTCTATGGTGCTAAAAGTGAAAAGTTTCTATATGGTTCCAGGGACCTTTTAGTGAGCATGCACTCAATTTTCAGTTCCTATTTGCAGGTAAACTATGTATTGAGGTCACTTCCGCATCCAAGGTGGCGTATATCTCTTAGGAGCTTTGCATAGGGTGTGGTATATGTGTTAAGGTGTGTGTACCTTGTGTTATTATTCTGCAATTGCTCTATACTTCATACTGATACAATTACAGCTCAAACATGATTTTCTTTGCTTTGTTAATGTAGAAATTCCCATTTGAGGCAATTGAGATCATTAATTTACCAAAAGATTTGGATAAAGATACAACTCATCGTGATGGGGCCAATACTTCAAATTACACAGGTTAGTAAACCTCTCTACTTTGTTACAATGGGTCTTGCTGTTTAATAAAGGTGGCAACTTCAAATCATGTTCTTATATTTGGGTCTTATTGTGTGGTGGTTTATCTTTAATTGGTCAAACGTGTAAAAAGCTAATTTTGTATGCCACATGTTTTCAAATTACACATGGTAAACCTCTACCTCTCGACTTTGTTACCATGAGTCTTGCTGTTTGATAAAGGTGGCAACTTCAACCCGTGCTTTTATAATTGGGTCTTCTCGTGTTGCTAAAATAGTACTTCCCTTAACACGACTCTTAAAAAACAGTTGGACAAATCAAATTACACGAAAAGGAAAAAAAAACGCTTACCCATTACTGATTTTCATTTTACATCAGCACCAAACTCCTGTTTTAAACAACACTTTCTGACCCTCTAAACCTTTTCAAAACATCATATATTGTGAATTTACGAAGATATTCGAACATACTTTAATGTAAAAATTTTAACTTATCATAAAACGCAACACACGTCTATATATACCCCTTCAAAAACTGCCAAAAACCATTTTTGGCTTTTGGAAGTTCAGAAATCAGCCCTACGGGCTGTTTTGTGTCCCACTTTTCGACCATTTAGACACATCTGTTTCCCACAAACCTTATATCATTTTAAAGACGTTCGACCATACTTCCATTATATACTTTCATTTTATTTCCAGAACACAGTACACCAACATATAAAGCCTCTCGAAAATCGCCAAACGTGGTTTTTTTTTTAGCTTTTTACCCAAAGTACCATATTTTTTGTTTATACTTTATATAATAATATAAATATAATAATGTAAAAATCAATAAAAAAATATGTGTTTCAAAAGACAAAATTGCGTGGGGCGTCCCTGTGGTTTGTATGAAAATACACGCCACATCCTTGTGGTTTTTTTTTTTACTTGGGGCGTCCCTAAACTTGCAAATAGTTGCGTGGGGCGTCCTTCTGTCAACTTTTCGTTAGTCAAAGACGTTAGTTGACTGCATGTGAGGAACATGTGAGGGTAAAATGGTAAAATAGCTTTCCCTTCTCTCTCTTTTATATCCACTCCGCCCTTTATTTTTGCCCTAATTTCACACTTCATCACAACCCTAAAAATTCGTAACCATTCCATGGCTTCCTCAAGCTCATCAGTTAACTCTCGAATGCCAAAAGTTTGCAAATGTAGTGAACCACAACCGTTGAAGCTTCGCACGTCGTGGACTATTACCAACCCAGCTAGGCGTTTTTTGAATTGTCCAGATGCTTTGGTAAGGTTTTTTTATAGTTTGCAAATTTACCTGAGTTGTTTCCATTGTTTGATATTTGTGAATTGTTTACATCAGATTCCATGGAAGAGGTGCAAAGCATACTACTGGGTTGATGAGGAAGTTAAAAATGCGTGGTTCAAGATGAATCTGTACGAGCTGTATCAAAGCTTGAAGAGGTGCAAAGCATACTACAGGGAGGGCAATATCTGATGTATTACTAAATAACATGTGTGAGGTACTAAATAGGTGGTTAGTTGATGGTAGGGATAAGCCAATAGTTACTGCCTTAGAGTATGCTAGAGAATACCTCATGAAGAGGATTACTACTGTTTTGAAAGTTATTGAGAAGTGTGATGGACCTCTAACACCAAATGCAACTAAGCTATTTGAGGCCATTAAGACCGAGGCAGGGAAGTTTCAAGTTACATGGAGTGGGAGTGAGAAGTATCAAGTAAATGGTGCTCAGAATGATCAGTGGGTGGTTGACATGGGGGAAAAAAGTTGTGCATGCAGAAGGTGGGAGATAACGGGGATGCCATGTAAGCATGCTGTTGCAACAATTTGGAATATGGCTGTGAATGGCAAGGAGGTTGGTTTACCAGAAGATTGGGTGCATCCTGTGTACTGGTTAGACACATGGAAGAAAGTGTATAGTTTTACCATTAATCAAGTCAATGGAAGACACATGTGGACTAAGTCACAGGTTCCAACTACTCTGCTACCACCATTATACCATCCAACTCCTGGTAGGCCCACCAAGAACAGAAGGAAGTCAGCTGTTGAAAAGGAAAGCTTGAGTGTTAGTGGTAAATTGTCAAGGAAGGGAAGGACTGTACAATGTGGAAAGTGTAAAGCATTTGGCCATAATCAAAGGAGTTGTACTGCTGCAGGTGCTGGAAAGAGGAAGAAGTCAGATGCATGTATTGAAACTAGGAAGAAGAAGAAGGCATGTGGAAGCAAGAATGCAGCAACATAACTATTTACTAGCTTATTTATGTAGTTTGATAATTTGAACTTATGTAAGGATGTTATGTCTTTTGAATCTGCAGTCTACTTGGTATGTAATATGAAGTCATGGTGGTGTATTTGAACTTCTGTTATGATGTTATTAGTTTGTTTGACTTTTATGGAATTCTAAAAATATTTGGTCTATTACCAGTTTGAGCTTTGGCCATAACCAAATGCTATTGTGGTGTATGTTTTTTGCAGCTAATTTGCAGGTTAAACTTGTGTCATTTGGGAACCAAATGCTATGTTGAAATTGCACATTTGATCACCAAATGCAGGTGCAGTTAGTGTGTTTGCCCAATTTGAACCAAATGCTCGGATCCAGTTTCACATTTGGATCATGCTAAATGCAGTTGATTTCCAGTACAAAAAAAGTTGCAGTTCATTGCCAAGCCAAATGATTACAACTTGCTTGTTTTTGCTTCATTACAGTTACATTCACCAAAAGATTACCAAATACAACTACACCAAAATATTACAAACTGCAACTACATCCTAACCAGTTCAAACTACATGCAGCTATCGTAAACACACCATACCAACAATGATCACACAAACAAACAGAGTTAGCCTCATGTATTTGTTGCTTTTTTTCTTGTAGTGCACCACTTCATTTTGCAGCATTTCCACCATACCTTCCATCTCAGACCTGTACAATGCAAAGTCATCTTCCATTTTCGCAAATACTTCTCTGTACTTCATCATCTCGTAATACGAATCTCGTTGGTCACGGTTCAAGCTTTGATACAGCTCGTACAGATTCATCTTGTACCACGCATTTTTAACTTCCTCATCAACCCAGTAGTATGCTTTGCACCTCTTCCATGGAATCTGATGTAAACAATTCACAAATATCAAACAATGGAAACAACTCAGGTAAATTTGCAAACTATAAAAAAACCTTACCAAAGCATCTGGACAATTCAAAAAACGCCTAGCTGGGTTGGTAATAGTCCACGACGTGCGAAGCTTCAACGGTTGTGGTTCACTACATTTGCAAACTTTTGGCATTCGAGAGTTAACTGATGAGCTTGAGGAAGCCATGGAATGGTTACGAATTTTTAGGGTTGTGATGAAGTGTGAAATTAGGGCAAAAATAAAGGGCGGAGTGGATATAAAAGAGAGAGAAGGGAAAGCTATTTTACCATTTTACCCTCACATGTTCCTCACATGCAGTCAACTAACGTCTTTGACTAACGAAAAGTTGACAGAAGGACGCCCCACGCAACTATTTGCAAGTTTAGGGACGTCCCAAGTCAAAAAAAAACCACAAGGATGTGGCGTGTATTTTCATACAAACCACAGGGACGCCCCACGCAATTTTGTCGTTTCAAAATATACATACTTATTATAACTTCAAGATCATCTACTACAAACGGAAAACATTAGGCGACATCAATCAAAATGCAGGTCACGATATGGTAGACATATTGGCAGATGTATGATTTCTATTATTCGATTTTCATCGTGGTAATCTTCTGTTTGATATAAATGTGATAATATTTATATTAGTTATACGTTAACCATGTTCTTGCATTTTACCATTCCAGATGATCAGACACAACCCGTGTTACCATCAACCTCCAATCCCGCCATCGTAAGGAAGATTCAAAAAGATATCATGCTCGCTAAAAGACGCAAAAAAATAATTGAAAACCTACATCAACCTGAATCTCATGCTGCTACCTTCACAAATTCTTTTGCTAATATATCGTTTGGTAAACTTCCCGTTAAGAGTTCACTCTTCGTATCATATTAACTATGTTCTGAACCGTGCATTTTTTAATTAGTCATAGATATAGTGTTACATCTGCATTGACTATTGTATAATCGCTATCTTACAACTTTATTAGCGCTACATGCTACTTTAACCCAATAACATTCGTACAGTATTAATACACAAGTAAACAACAGCTCACCTTTAACATGTATACGGCTGCACTGATCCAACAGTTCATTTGACGAAAAAAAGTTTAATAATATTCATGTCTCTTATATGCATATACACGTACACCAACCTAACTTAGTTGACCGCATTGTTGTTTTTTCTCCAATAAAAAATGCAGCTAAAAAATGGAACTGGCCCAACAGGTTGAAAGTCACCCAAATCACATTTACTGTTGCAGCCGCGTGTTGAACCATATTAGGATCATCGATACAAGAACTACTGAGATACCTGACTATCTGGTGTATGAAACATTATATATGCAACTCAACTCTAATTACCACCAACTTATGTGTATACAAATTACTAATATGAATTATGTTGCACTTTCCATAGTTAAAAGTAAAAGTGGATTAAAGGTATTGATTTGCAATAAAGAAAACCAACTCAACAACTCCACAACAAACTTCGTTTACAAAGAAATTCTATGACATTTATAGTTTTGATATTCTGGCTTATACTATTTCATTATTCATTATTACTATTTTTTTAAACTTAGAACTTCATTGTTAGAATATAGTTTGGTTTACACTACTAATCATTTTTATTTTCAAGTATAGGTTGCACCTTTAGAGTAAACAACAATAATTTATTAAGCTAATCAGAACTAACCATATAACTATATTTTTTGGCCGTGCATCGCACGGGCTCAAAGCCTAGTATATATATATATATACACTAGTAAGGTTTTTGGTTGTGCTACGCACAACCCCCTCGACCCTAATAAAATAAACGTTAAATTGTTAGTTGATATTTGCAGGATTCATATTAAGTGGATTCTAAGATAACATGGCGTTTATATTAGCTTATGTAGATTCACAACATAAGCTCTAAGGAAATGAACATTAAATTAAGTTGATATTTTAACTATTAGTTTAAAAGATTTTTTTTTTCATGAAAACGTGTGTCACGCGCAATATATACATTAGCTTATATAGATTATGTGCGCCTCCCGGAAACATGATCTACATATTTAATCTCTCTTATCTATTAAAGGAGAGGGTTAATTAGTTAATCTTCTCCTAAATCAGCCCTCAAAAACTAATCCCCACCTTTCATTGGTTTAGCTCACCTAATCACAGCCTTTGATTGTAATTAGGAACATGATTAATTAATCTTAAACTTTTCTGACCTAATTTGTTCCCTTATGTTCATTACCCGTCCCTTCCATTTTGTTTCAAAAGATACATTCGACCAATCCTTACCCAGAGCAACCAAGCAACTATTGGTGAAGTTTTCAACAAACGATCGGATCATACTGCTGCCACTTCTCAAGAAACAAATCAAAATTCGCATACCTATCTTACCCGTGTTTTATTTGTTTTCACTCAAACGTAGAAGCAAGAAAAGGCAGAAGAAAAAAAAAAAAAGGCAGAAGCATACCTTAACTGGCGCTCATCTTCTTGAATTCAAAATACATACGTTTCACTCTCATCGCATATGATTTTGCGGATTAGCTTCGCATTTTTGATTCTTCATTCCTTCTATTTAAAATTCCTTGATTCGTGGTCTTTGTGGTTCTAATGGTTAAAGACTTAAAGGTAATTGGTTTTCATCTGCATTTGAATTACCAATAATTAGTGTATTATCCTATTTCTGTTTTTGTATATAAGGATGGTTGATTTTCTAAGTTTGGTTAAGTTTTTGATCTTTGTAATATGGGTTTCAATAATTGTTTGTTTCATGTAACCAAATTTTCACTTGCACACCAACTGTTTGATTTAATGCTTGAATGAAATCTAAAATTGCTCTAATTTGACAAAATGAAACTCATACATGTTGCAATACATATTCAAGAAACGCTTCTTTAAATTTTGACTGAATTTATTCGTGGGTGATATTGATTTAGTAATGTGATTGTTTATGGGATGTTTAATTTCATGAGGTTAGATACCGATATTGATATAACAATGTTGGGGTTATTAATTAAGGATTTATTTTACATCTTCTTTTTTTTATTTCATATCATGACCTGTTTGGACTTATAATTTCTACGTTTGAATTTTCATAGGTAGTTGTATTCGATTTCTCTTATTGGAAATCGGTGTAATTATGTTGTTTGACGCATGAAGTTGAGGAACTCTGATGTGGGTTGCCGGCGATTGTAAAAATGGACGAGATAGAAATGGGTATGTATTATGTATATGGATTGTTTTTAGGCATCACGTTCACGCGGTTTATTGTTTTATTATTTGAACAGTCAAACAGGGATAATAAGAATCAAACTTTTGCGGTATCCTTATATACGAATTAAGTTGGCTATTATTATGTTTTATTGCAAAAGGAAGCAGCAGTAAGTTCTCACACGTATATGTCTCAAAATACCACCGAGTGATTGATCTTGATGTCACCCGTATCTAAAAATATTCCTGCCCTAGACAGCTGAAAATTATAGTTCAATGACACCATTTGTAATAATATTAGCAATGAGGTTACAAATACATTACAGACTAATCTTTCAGTAATAGAATGAGCCTTTATTATATTCTGCTTAGTTATTTATGTTTTTGTAAAGAATGCTGCTCACAATGTTTTTACAGGTACTGAAACGGAAGTGCGATGTGAACATATACAGATCTAGGAGCAGATTGTGTTAGCATACAAATTAAAGTAAGGCCTCTTGCTCATATAGATTTATAGTTGCCTCAGTTCTGTGCAACTAATAACTGGGCAGTTCGTGGTACTAATCTCACCCGTATTGTGATATACTATGGTAAATTCTTAATAAATAACAAAGAAAACTTAAACCACATACCTTCGCGTCGTACATCTGTTAATATGAAAGTAAATTCTTCTTGTGAGTATTCTGTATTCTTTCAGAAATATAAACTATGTATACTGTCACTCGCCATTTCTGAAGTTCTAAACTATGTTATATATCAATTTTAAAATATAGAGTGCATTGTAAGCCCATATATAAAGCATTTTTATACATTTTTCAGTTAATTCAGCTTCAACCCCGAAGAAGAAATCAACGAATGAAAACATCAGAGCGTCTAAGAGTAACTTTGTAACGCAAATGGCAAGGTCTCCTCTAGCGAGTCCATCTAACCCATCAGATTCTACATATACTACAATGTGTGATAACACTTATTCAGGTATATTGCTAACCATTTGATCTCTATTTTAAGACAGTACGCATACAAAGTTTATAGTTTCCCTACTTCTGATTTAAATACAAAATCATCAATCGATTTGCAATGAAACGAATCAGTAATAGTAGTTTCTTTCAGTTCATCTCCCATACAACGCCCCTCATATTCAATTTCAATTAATTTTAAGATCTATACAAGTGTTTGTGGGATGATATCTTTCAAACTTTCACTATGTTTTGCTTATGTTTGGAAGCATGCTTTGAGTTATCAACAAACCCTATTTTGATGATAGATATGTTTTGTGTGTGTGAGTGTGTGTGCAGATTCTGTATTTTGAAACTATTTGGTTTGTATTCAGATCATAATGATGTGATCGACTTTTAATGGAAGATATGGTGGTAAATCTTTCTATTGCTATATAGGTTGAAATTTTCTGGTTATGCTTCTTATACTTATGATAAGTATATTTGAGAGGTATATAGGATTTTAGTTTTGGCTATATAGGTTCTCATCATGTTATGTATGCTTTACTAAGCTACTTCAGTTATTCTATGTATTGAAAAACGTCATAATATTGTCAACTGGAGAATTTTTTTTGTCAATTTCCATAGAGCTTATCACTCAGGGTTCAGACATGGTAACATTTTATAAGTTATCCTTATCTTTTAGATTTATTTTGTTTTGTTGCCCATAATAAACAACCTATTATTGTTGAGTGTAAGTAGCCACTATTTTTTCATTGTGTATATAGGATTCAACTATGGGAAGGAAGCTAATATTGCAACACCTGGTAGGGGGGACAGTTGCACGAGATGCTCAAATTGTAGGGCGTTAATTAATTGTGCTCCCATGGTGCCTCACTCCCAGTTGTTTTATGATCTGGCAATATCTATTTCTTCTAGGTCTTTTATCTAATCCCATATGAATTACTAATTTCTTCATGAAAAGTTTTAGATAAAAGCTAGAGGTAGCAATTTTGACCAATTTACTACATATATGCATGTTTGTAGGTCATGTTTTTGTCTCAAATGAGTCAGATCAAAACTTCATCCAAGTAGGTCAAGCTGGCTGAAAGTGGCCCAAAGTCTTATATAAAGCATACAACTTTCTTAATACTCTGGTCATAGATTTTGATTTAGTGTAATAATGTTTTGTTGGTAATCATATGTAAAGTCTTTTATTAATAATGTTGTTGGTAATCATATGTTAATAGCTACTTTTGCTACGTAAATCTATATTTAAACACAGATGTAGGAACAATGTTCCCTTTTGAGCATGGACAACTATGTGTATTGGATCTGCAATACTTATATGCAGGCTCTTGCATAGTGTTAGCACAAGTTGACAATGCTGGTCCTACACAGGTAAATAATTGATCACATACAAAGGTGACAAAATGAGCATTGGGCTCTCGCTTTCTCGAAATGTTAATGATGCACTTTTCAGTTTGTTTCTCTACTAAACTTATATTCACAGGTGGAGTTGTCTTTGATCTTGCAAAGATGGATAATTAAGAAAGCACTTGGGATTGATCCCAATTAGAGGTAAACCTTGGTCATTTTGATCTTTCACTTTGAACTTTGAAAGTAGCCAAAAATCTTTGTAATTAAAGGTGGCAAAACGGGCGGGTCGGGAAGTTGGGTAACAGGTTAAGATGGGTTCGGAATAAAATGAGTGATTTTAATTTCCTGCGAAATGGATCAAGCTGTGGTTGACCCAAAACATTTACTCTCCGAATAATCTAAGTGTTTCATATACAATTAGTGTGGTAAATTTGATTACAAAAATATACTATTTCAATAATTTTCTAATTTGTTGAATTATTGAATTTACCAGGTTTTATGCATTAAATACAAATTGACTCACTGAGTGAGCTTAAACTAATTTGACATGTTGACCTTTCAGCAAACTTTTGAACATGTAACCTATTAGAGATAACACATATCCCCAATAGCTTGATTAATGTCATAGGGATGAAGTTGGAGTACAAACTGTTGAAAGAAAAAATTTATTTATAACTATGTTTGATAAATTAGAGAAAAAGAATTTCTGGCTAATCTAACGCTACATGGCCCGTTTTAACCATATAAAATGGTATGGTCCAACCAAAGAGTGTTGACCACTCTTTCATTACAACTACTCCACTGATTTCGAATCTTCATTTACAATATGATGATCCATATATGTATTCTACAATTTATGTGATCACAATATTAATAATATCTACAAACCATTTCACTTACATGTACCTGAATATATATATATATATATATATATATATATATATATATATATATATATATATATATATATATAACAAGAAATTACAAAAAGAATGTTTGTTGTATATTGAACAATGAGATACCATTTCACAGAATAGTCACGATGAACTACATCATATCTAATTTGAGGTATAAAATCAACTCTAAAGTTAAATTCAATTGCTTACACCAACTATTTACATCTTATCAGATCAGATACTCAATATGACCTTTTCCCTTCAACATTTATATTTTTAACATTTAAAAAATCGTATAAATTAATTAATGTAACAATAAGTGATGCGGATTAAATATAGGAAAATAAATCATTTTGTAAAGGGTAATAACTTACAAGAAGAAAAGTTGATGGGGATGTGGTTGTTGCTTCCTATTCTCATTTTATCACTTTTGAGTCACCACAGTACATCAAATCAAAATGCCATATAGCTAGACAACAACCACTTCCACGTTTGGATGATACAAGCTAAAATATGTAACATATTATGTTAGCATGCATCGTTTGTTCATTAGTCATAAGGCATCTAAAAAATATGCTACTCATTATATTACAACTTCTGAAGGAAGAATAATATGTGCAACCCAGAGACAAATTTTCACACTACGTACGAAAAAATGAAAAGATAAGAATGTTGCCAAATGTTTATCTACATCTACGGCAGGCACGTATAAAAGAGATCGACTGCATAAAAACCAACTGTATTCTTCCACACATCTTCTCCACCTGCATGACTTTTCATAAAGATTGTGAGTTTGTTACCTT